>JAVLSZ010000047.1:1517500-1535000 GCA_032313775.1 Urocyon cinereoargenteus | reverse complement strand
CCCGAACCCTAACCTGAACCCTAAACCTAAACCTAACCCAAACCCTAACCCTAACCCTAACCCTAACCCGAACCCTAACTCTAACCCTAACCCTAACCCTAACCCTAACCCGAACACTAACCCTAACCCTAACCCTAACCCGAACCGTGACCCTAACCCTAACCCTAACCCTAACCCTAACCCGAAACTGAACCCTAACCCTAACCGTAACCCGAACCCGAAACCTAAACCTAAACAGAACCCTAACCCTAACACTAACCCTAACCCTAATCCGAACCCTAACCCTAACCCGAACCCTAACCCGAAACCGAACCCTAACCCTAACACTAACCCTAACCCGAACCCGAACCTTAACCCTAACCCTAACTTGAACCCTAACCCTAACCTTAACTGGAACCCTAACCCTAACCCTACCCCGAACCCGAACACTAACCCCTTACCCGAATCCTAACCCTAACCCGAACCCTAACCCGAACCCTAACCCTAACCCGAACCCGAACCCTAAACCGAACCCTAACCCTAACCCGAACCCTGACCTAACCGTAACCCTAAACCGAACCCTAACCCTAACCCTAACCCGACACCTAACCCGAACCCTAACGCGAACCCTAACCCTAACCCTAACCCTAACCCTAACCCGAACCTTAACCCTAACCCTACCCCGAACCTTAACCCTAACCCTAACCCTAAACCTAAACCTAACCCTAACCCGAAACCTAACCCTAACCCTAACCCTAACCCGAACACTAACCCTAACCATAACCCTAGCCCTAACCCTAACCCGAACCCTACCCTAACCCTAGCCCGAACCCTAACCCTAACCGTAACCCTAAACCTAACCCGAACCCTAACCCTAACCCTAACCCCTAACCCTAACCCTAACCCTAACCCGAACCCTAACCCTAACCCTAACCCTAACCCGAACCCGAACTCGAACCCTAACCCGAACCCTAACCCTAATCCGAAATCTAACACTAACCCAAACCTTAACCCTAACCCGAACCGGAACCCTAACCCTAACCCTAACCCAAACCCTAACCCTAACCCGAACCCTAAACCTAACCCGAACTCTAACCCCTAAACCTAACCCTAACCCTAACCCTAACCCCAACCCTAACCCTAACCCTACCTCCTAAACCTAACCCTAACCCTAACCCGAACCCTAACCCTAACCGAACCCTAACCCTAACCCGAACCCTAACCAGAACCCTAAACCTAACCCGAACCCGATCCCTACCCCTAACCCGAACACTAACAATAACCCGAACCCTAACACTAACACTAACCCTAACCCGAACCCGAACCCTAACAGTAACCCGAACCCGAACCCTAACCCGAACCTGAACCCTAACCCTAACACTAACCCTAAACCGAACCCGAACCCTAAACCTAAACCTAACCCTAACACTAACCCTAACGCTAACCCGAACCATAACCCGAACCCGAACCCTAACCCCTAACCCTAACCCTAACCCTAACCCGAACCCTAACCCTAACCCTAACCCTAACCCAAACCCTAACCCTAACCCGAACCCTAACCCGAACCCTAACCCGAATCCTTACCCTAACCCTAACCCGAACCCGAACCCTAACATGAACCCTAACCCTAAACCGAACCCTAACACGAACCCTAACCCGAACCTTAAACCTAACCCTACCCCGAACCTTAACCCTAACCCTAACCCTAACCCTAAACCTAACCCTAACCCGAACCCTAAACCTAACCCTTACCGTAACCCGAAAACTAACCCTAACCCTAACCCGAACCCTAACCTGAACCCTAAACCTAAACCTAACCCGAAACCTAACCCTAACCCTAACCCGAACCCTAACCCTAACCCTAACCCTAAACCGATCACTAACCCTAACTCTAACCCTAACCCGAACCCTGACCCTAACCCTAACCCTAACCCTAAACCTAACCCAAAACTGAACCATAACCCTAACCCTAACCGTAACCCGAACCCGAACCCTAACCCTAATCCGAACCCTAACCCTAACACTAACCCTAACCCTAACACGAACCCTAACCCTAACCAAAACCCTAACCCGAACCCGAAACCTAACCCTAACACTAACCCTAACCCGAACCCGAACCCTAACCCTAACCCTAACCTGAACCCTAACCCTAAACTTTACCGGAACCCTAACCCTAACCCGAACCCTAACCCGAACCCTAACCCTAACCCGAACCCGAACCCGAACCCTAACCCTAACCCTAACCCTAACCCTAACCCGAACCCTGACTAAACCGTAACCCTAAACCGAACCCTAAACCTAACCCTAACCCGAACCCTAAACCTAACCCTAACCCTAACCCTAACCCTAACCCGAACGGTAACCCTAACCCTAACCACTAACACTAACCCTAACCCTAACCCAAAACCTAAACCGAACCCTAACCCTAACCCTAACCCTAACCCTAACTCGAACCCGAACCCTAACCCGAACCCTACCCCTAACCCTAACCCTAACCAGAACCCTAACCCTAACCCTAACCCTAACCCGAAACCTAACCCTAACCCTCACCCTAACCCGACTCTAACCGTAAGCCTAACCCTAACCCGAACCCTAACCCGAACCCTAACCCTAACCCTAACCCGAACCATAACCCTAACCCTAACGCTAACCCGAACCCTAACCGTAACCATAACCCTAACCCTAACCCTAACCCGAACCCTAAACCTAACCCTAACCCGACCCCTAACCTTAACCGTAACCCTAACCCTAACCCGAACCCTAACCCTAAACCTAACCCGAACCCTAAACCTAACCCTAAACCGAACCCTAACCCTAACCCGAACCCTAACCCTAACCCTAACCCTAAGCCTAACACGAACACTAACCCGAACCCTAACCTTAACCCTAACCTGAACCCTAACACTAAACCTAACCCTAACCCTAACCCGAACCCTAACCCTAACCCTAATCCTAACCGGAACCCTAATCCTAATCCTAACCCGAACCCGAACACTAACCCCTTACCCGAATCCTAACCCTAACCCGAAACGTAACCCGAACCCTAACCCTAACCCTAACCCCAAACCCGAACCCTAACCCTAAACCTAACCCGAACCCGAACCCTAACCCTAACCCTAACACTAAACCTAAACCGAACCCTAAACCTAAACCTAACCCGAACCCTAACCCTAACCCTAACACTAACCCGAACGGTAACCCTAACCCTAACCCCTAACCCTAACCCTAACCCTAACCCTAACCCGAACCCTAACCCTAACCCTAAAACTAACCCTAACCCGTACCCGAACCCTAACCCGAACCCTACCCTTAACCCTAATCCGAACCCTAACTCTAACCCTAACCCTAACCCTAACCCGAACCCTAACCCTAACCGGAACCCTAACCCTAACCCTAACCCTAACCCTAACCCGAACCCTAACCCGAACCCTAACCCTAACCCTAACCCTAACCCTAACCCGAACCCTAACCCTAATCCTAACCCTAAACCGAACCCTAACCCTAACCTTAACCGGAACCCTAACACTAACCCTAACCCTAACCCGAACCCTAACCCTAACCCGAACCCTAACCCTAACCCTAACACTAACCCTAACCCGAACCCTAAACCGAACCCTAACCCGAACCCTAACCCTAACCCTAACCCTAACCCTAACCCGAAAGGTAACCCTAACACTAACCCCTAACCCTAACCCTAACCCTAACCCTAACCCTAACCCGAACCCTAACCCTAACCCTAACCCTAACCCTAACCCTAACCCGTACCCGAACCCTAACCCGAACCCTACCCCTAACCCTAATCCGAACCCTAAACCTAACCCTAACCCTAACCCTAAACCTAACCCGAACCCTAACCCTAACCGGAACCCTAACCCTAACCCTAACCCTAACCCGAACCCTAACCCGAACCCTAACCCTAACCCGAACCCGAACCCTAACACTAACCCTAACCCTAACCCGAACCATAACCCTAACCTTAACCGGATCCCTAACACTAACCCTAACCCGAACCCGAACCATAACCCCTTACCCGAATCCTAACCCTAACCCGAACCCTAACCCTAACCCTAACCCCGAACCCGAACCCTAACCCTAACCCTAACCCGAACCCTAACCCGAACCCTAACCCTAACCCGATCCCGAACCCTAACCCTAACCCGAACCCGAACCCTTACCCTAACCCTAACCCAAACCCTAACACTAACCCGAACCCTAACCCTAACCCTAACTTTAACCCGAACCCTAACCCTAACCCTAACCCTAATCCTAACTCAAACCCTAACCCTAACCTTAACCGGAACCCTAACACTAACCCTTACCCGAACCCGAACCATAACCCCTTACCCGAATCCTAACCCTAACCCGACCCCTAACCCGAACCCGAACCCTAACCCGAACCCTACACCTAACACTAATCCGAACCCTAAACCTAACCTTAATCCTAACCCTAACCCTAACCCGAACCCGAACCCTAACCCGAACCCTAACCCTAACCCTAACCCTAACCCTAACCCGAACCCTAACCCGAACCCTAACCCTAACCCTAACCCGAAAACTAACCCTAACCCTAACCCTAACCCGAACCCTAAAAGTAACCATAACCCTAACCATAACCCAAACCGAACCCTAACCCTAAACCTAACCCGAACCCTAACCTTAACCATAACCCTAACCCTAAAGCGAACCCTAACCCTAACCCTAACCCGAACCCTAAACCTAACCATAACCCGAACCCTAACCCTAACCCGAACCCTAACCCTAACCCTAACCCTAAGCCTAACACGAACCCTAACCCGAACCCTAACCCTAAACCTAACCCTAACCCGAACACTAACCCTAAACCTAATCCTAACCGGAACCCTAACCCTAACCCTAAACCGAACCCTAACCCTAACCCTAACCCTAACCCTAACCCGAACCCGAACCCTAACCCTAACCGGAACCCTAACCCTAACCCTAACCCTAACCCTAACCCGAACCCTAACCCGAACCCTAACCCGAAACCTAACCCTAACCCTAACCCTAACCCGAACCCTAACCCTAACCTTAACCGGAACCCTAACACTAACCCTAACCCTAACCCGAACCCTAACCCTAACCCGAACCCTAACCCTAACCCTAACCCTAACCCTAACCCTAACCCGAACCCTAAACCTAACCCTAACGCGAAACCTAACCCTAAACCTAACCCTAGCCCTAACCCGAACGGTAACCCTAACACTAACCCCTAACCCTAACGCTAACCCTAACCCGAACCCTAACCCTAACCCTAACCCTAACCCTAACCCGTACCCGAACCCTAACCCGAACCCTAACCCTAACCCTAACCCGAACCCTAACCCTAACCCTAAACCTAACCCGAACCCTAACCCTAACCTTAACCGGAACCCTAACACTAACCCTAACACGAACCCGAACCATTACCCCTTTCCCGAATCCTAACCCTAACCCGAACCCTAACCCGAACCCTAACACTAACCCTAACCCCGAACCCGAACCCTAACACTAACCCTAACCCGAACCCTAACCCAAACCCGACCCGAATCCTAACCCTAACCCGAACCCGAACCCTAACCCTAACCCTAACCCAAACCTAACACTAACCCGAACCCTAACCCTAATCCTAACCCGAACCCTAACCCTAAACCTAACCCGACCCCTAACCCGAACCCTAACGCGAACCCTAACCCTAACCCTAACCCTAATCCTAACTCGAACCTTAACCCTAACCCTAACCCAAAACCTAACCCTAACATTAACCCTAACCTTAACCCTAAACCGAACCCTAACCCTAACCCTCACCCTGCCCCGAACCCTAACCCTAATCCTAAACCTAACCCGAACCCGAACCCTAACCCGAACCATAACCCTAACCCTAACCCGAACCCTAACCCAAACCCTAACCCTAACCCGAACCCTAACCCTAACCATAACCATAACCCTAACCCTAAACCTAACACGAACCCTAACCCTAACACTAACCCGAACCCTAACCCTAACCCGAACCCTAACCCTAACCGTAACCCTAACCCTAACCCGAACCGTAACCCTAACCCTAACCCCTAACACTAACCCTATCCCTAACCCTAACCCTAAACCTAACACGAACCCGAACCCTAACCCTAACCCTAACCCTAACCCTAACCCTAACCCGAACCCTAACACTAACCCGAACCCTAACCCCTAACCCTAACCCTAACCCTAACACTAACCCGAACCCTAACCCTAACCCTACCTCCTAACCCTAACACTAACCCTAACCCGAACCCTAACCCTAACCCGAACCCTAACCCTAACCCGAACACTAACCCGAAACCTAACCCTAATCTGAACCCGAACCCTAACCCTAACCCTAACCCTAACCCAACCCGAACCCTAACCCTAACCGTAACCCAAACACTAACCCTAACCCTAACCCTAACCCGAACCCTAACCCTAACCCTAACCCTAATCATAACCCGAACCCTAAACCTAACCCTAACCCGAACCCTAACCCTAACCCTAACCCTAACCCTAACCCTAACCCTAACCCTAACCCGAACGGTAACCCTAACACTAACCCCTAACCCTAACCCTAACCCGAACCCTAACCCGTACCCGAACCCTAACCCGAACCCTACCCCTAACCCTAATCCGAACCCTAACCCTAACCCTAACCCTAACCCTAACCCGAACCCTAACCATAACCCTAACCCTAACCCTAACCCTAACCCGAACCCTAACCCTAACCGGAACCCTAACCCTAACCCGAACCCTAACCCGAACCCTAACCCTAACCCTAACCCGAAACCTAACCCTAACCCTAACCCTAACCCGAAACCTAACCCTAACCTTAACCGGAACCCTAACACTAACCCTAACCCTAACCCGAACCCTAACCCTAACCCGAACCCCAACCCTAACCCTAACCCTAACCCTAACCCGAACCCTAAACCTAACCCTAAACCGAAACCTAACCCTAAACCTAACCCTAACCCTAACCCGAACGGTAACCCTAACACTAACCCATAACCCTAACCCTAACCCTAATCCAAACCCTAACCCTAACCCTAACCCTAACCCTAACCCGTACCCGAACCCTAACCCGAACCCTACCCCTAACCCTAATCCGAACCCTACCCCTAACCCTAACCCTAACCCTAACCCGAACCCTAACCCTAACCAGAACCCTAAACCTAACCGTAACCCTAACCTTAACCCGAACCCTAACCCAAACCCTAACCCTAACCCTAACCCGAACCCTAACCCTAACCCTAACCCTAAACCGAACCCTAACCCTAACCTTAACCGGAACCCTAACACTAACCCTAACCCGAACCCGAACCATAACCCCTTTCCCGAATCCTAACCCTAACCCGAACCCTAACCCGAACCCTAACCCTAACCCTAACCCCGAACCCGAACCCTAACACTAACCCTAACCCGAAACCTAACCTGAACCCTAACCCAAACCCGACCCGAACCCTAACCCTAACCCGAACCCGAACCCTAACCCTAAACCTAACTCAAAACCTAACACTAACCCGAACCCTAACCCTAACCCTAACCCGAACCCTAACCCTAACCCTAACCCGACCCCTAACCCGAACCCTAACGCGAACCCTAACCCTAACCCTAACCCTAATCCTAACTCGAACCTTAACCCTAACCCTAACCCGAAACCTAACCCTAACATTAACCCTAACCCTAACCCTAAACCGAAACCTAACCCTAACCCTCACCCTGCCCCGAACCCTAACCCTAATCCTAACCCTAACCCGAACCCGAACCCTAACCCGAACCATAACCCTAACCCTAACCCGAACCCTAACCCTAACCCTAACCCTAACCCGAACCCTAACCCTAAACATAACCCTAACCCTAACCCTAACCCGACCCCTAACCCTAACACTAACCCGAAACCTAACCCTAACCCGAACCCTAACCCTAACCGTAACCCTAACCCTAACCCGAACCGTAACCCTAACCCTAACCCCTAACACTAACCCTATCCCTAACCCTAACCCTAAACCTAACCCGAACCCGAACCCTAATCCTAACCCTAACCATAACCCTAACCCTAACCCGAACCCTAACACTAACCCGAACCCTAACCCCTAACCCTAAACCTAACCCTAACCCTAACCCGAACCCTAACCCTAACCCTACCTCCTAACCCTAACACTAACCCTAACCCGAACCCTAACCCTAACCCGAACCCTAACCCAAACCCGAACACTACCCGAAACCTAACCCTAATCTGAACCCGAACCCTAACCCTAACCCTAACCCTAACCCAACCCAAACCCTAACCCTAACCGTAACCCAAACACTAACCCTAAACCTAACCCTAACCCGAACCCTAACCCTAATCCTAACCCTAATCATAACCCGAACATTAACCTAACCCTAACCCGAACCCTAACCCTAACCCTAACCCTAACCCTAACCCGAACGGTAACCCTAACACTAACCCCTAACCCTAACCCTAACCCTAACCCTAACCCTAACCCGAACCCTAAGCCGAAACCTAACCCTAACCCTAACCCGAACCCTAACCCTAACCCTAACCCTAACCTGAACCCTAACCCTAACCTTAACCGGAACCCTAACAATAACCCTAACCCGAACCCGAACCATAACCCCTTACCCGATTCCTAACCCTAACCCGAACCCTAACCCGAACCCTAACCCTAACCCTAAGCCCGAACCCGAACCCTAACCCTAACCCTAACCCGAACCCTAACCCGAACCCTAACCCTAACCCGATCCCGAACCCTAACCCTAACCCGAACCCGAACCCTAACCCTAACCCTAACCCTAAGCCTAACATGAACCCTAACCCGAACCCTAACCCTAACCCTAATCCTAACCGGAACCCTAACCCTAACCCTAAACCTAACCCTAACCCGAAACCTAACCCTAACCCTAACCCGACCTCTAAAACGAACCCTAACGCGAACCCTAACCCTAACCCTAACCCTAATCCTAACTCGAACCTTAACCCTAACCCTAACCCGAAACCTAACCCTAACATTAACCCTAACCCTAAACCTAAACCGAAACCTAACCCTAACCCTCACCCTGCCCCGAAACCTAACCCTAATCCTAACCCTAACCCGAACCCTAACACGAACCCTAACACTATCCCTAACCCGAACCCTAATCCTAACCCTAACCCTAACCCGAACACTAACCCTAACACTAACCCGAACCCTAACCGTAACCCGAACCCTAACCCTAACCGTAACCCTAACCCTAACCCTAACCCTAACCCTAACCCGAACCCCACACCTAACACTAATCCGAACCCTAACCCTAACCTTAATCCTAACCCTAACTCTAACCCGAACCCGAACCCTAACCCGAACCCTAACCCTAACCCTAACCCTAACCCGAAACCTAACCCGAACCCTAACCCTAACACTAACCCGAAACCTAACCCTAACCCTAACCCTAACCCGAACCCTAAACGTAACCATAACCCTAACCCTAACCCTAACCAGAACCCTAACTCTAACCCTAACCCGAACCCTAACCTTAACAGTAACCCTAACCCTAAACCGAACCCTAACCCTAACCCTAACCCGAACCCTAAACCTAACCCTAACCCGAACCCTAACCCTAACCCGAACCCTAACCCTAACCCTAACCCTAAGCCTAACACGAACCCTAACCCGAACCCTAACCCTAACCCTAAACTGAACCCTAACCCTAACCCTAACCCTAACCCTAACCCGAACCCTAACCCTAACCCTAATCCTAACCGGAACCCTAACCCTAACCCTAAACCTAACCCTAACCCGAACCCTAACACTAACCCTAACCCTAACCCGAACGGTAACCCTAACCCTAACCCCTAAACCTAACCCTAACCCTAACCCGAACCCGAACCCTAAACCTAACTCTAACCCTAACCCTAACCCTAACCCGAACCCTAACCCTAACCGGAACCCTAACCCTAACCCTAACCCTAACCCTAACCCGAACCCTAACCCGAAACCTAACCCTAACCCTAACCCTAACCCGAACCCTAAACCTAACCTTAATCGGAACCCTAACACTAACCCTAAACCTAACCCGAACCCTAACCCTAACCCTAACCCTAACCCTAACCCTAACCCGAACCCTAAACCTAACCCTAAACCGAACCCTAACCCTAACCCTAAACCTAACCCTAACCCGAACGGTAACCTTAACACTAACCCCTAACCCTAACCCTAACCCTAAACCTAACCCTAACCCTAACCCTAACCCTAACCCGTACCCGAACCCTAACCCGAACCCTACCCCTAACCCTAATCCGAACCCTAACCCTAACCCTAACCCTAACCCTAACCCTAAACCGAACCCTAACCCTAACCGGAACCCTAACCCTAACCCTAACCCTAACCTTAACCCGAACCCTAACCCGAACCCTAACACTAACCCTAACCCGAACCCTAACCCTAACCCTAACCCTAACCCGAACCCTAACCCTAAACTTAACCGGAACCCAAACACTAACCCTAACCCGAACCCGAACAATAACCCCTTACCCGAATCCTAACCCTAACCCGAACCCTAACCCTAACCCTAACCCAAAACCTAACCCTAACCCGAACCCTAACCCGAACCCTAACCCTAACCCTAACCCGACCCCTAACCCGAACCCTAACGCGAACCCTAACCCTAACCCTAACCTTAATCCTAACTCGAACCTTAACCCTAACCCTTACCCGAAACCTAACCCTAACATTAACCCTAACCCTAACCCTAAACCGAACCCTAACCCTAACCATCACCCTGCCTCGAACCCTAACCCTAATCCTAACCCTAACCCGAAACCTAACCCGAACCATAACCCTAACCCTAACCCGGACCCTAACCCTAACCCTAACCCGAACCCTAACCCTAACCATAAACCTAACCCTAACGCTAACCCGAACCCTAAACCTAACACTAACCGGAACCCTAACCCTAACCCGAACCCTAACCCTAACCGTAACCCTAACCCTAACCCGAACCCTAACCCTAACCCTAACCCCTAACACTAACCCTAACACTAACCCTAACCCTAACCCTAACCCTAACCCGAACCCGAACCCTAACCCTAACCCTAACCCGAACCCTAACACTAACCCGAACCCTAACCCCTAACCCTAACCCTAACCCTAACCCTAACCTGAACCCTAACCCTAACCCTACCTCCTAACCCTAACACTAACCCTAAACCGAACCCTAACCCTAACCCGAACCCTAACCCTAACCCGAACACTAACCCGAACCCTAAACCTAATCTGAACCCGAACCCTAACCCTAACCCTAACCCTAACCCAACCCAAACCCTAACCCTAACCGTAACCCGAACACTAACCCTAACCCTAACCCTAACACGAACCCTAACCCTAACCCTAACCCTAACCCTAACCCGAACCCTAAACCTAACCCTAACCCGAACCAAACCCTAACCCTAACCCTAACCCTAACCCTAAGCCGAACGGTAACCCTAACACTAACCCCTAACCCTAACCCTAACCCTAACCCTAACCCGAACCCTAACCGTAACCCTAACCCTAACCCTAACCCGTATCCGAACCCTAACCCGAACCCTACCCCTAACCCTAATCCGAACCCTAACCCTAACCCTAACCCGAACCCTAACCCTAACCGTAACCCTAACCCTAACCCTAACCCTAACCCGAACCCGAACCCTAACCCGAACCCTACACCTAACACTAATCCGAACCCTAACCCTAAACTTAATCCTAACACTAACCCGAACCCTAACCCTAACCCGAACCCTAACCCTAACCGTAACCCTAACCCTAACCCGAACCGTAACCCTAACCCTAACCCCTAACACTAACCCTATCCCTAACCCTAACCCTAAACCTAACCCGAACCCGAACCCTAACCCTAACCCTAACCCTAACCCTAACCCTAACCCGAACCCTAACACTAACCCGAACCCTAACCCCTAACCCTAACCCTAACCCTAACACTAACCCGAACCCTAACCCTAACCCTACCTCCTAACCCTAACACTAACCCTAACCCGAACCCTAACCCTAACCCGAACCCTAACCCTAACCCGAACACTAACCCGAAACCTAACCCTAATCTGAACCCGAACCCTAACCCTAACCCTAACCCTAACCCAACCCGAACCCTAACCCTAACCGTAACCCAAACACTAACCCTAACCCTAACCCTAACCCGAACCCTAAACCTAACCCTAACCCTAATCATAACCCGAACCCTAAACCTAAACCTAACCCGAACCCTAACCCTAACCCTAACCCTAACCCTAACCCTAACCCGAACGGTAACCCTAACACTAACCCCTAACCCTAACCCTAAACCGAACCCTAACCCGTACCCGAACCCTAACCCGAACCCTACCCCTAACCCTAATCCGAACCCTAACCCTAACCCTAACCCTAACCCTAACCCGAACCCTAACCCGTACCCGAACCCTAACCCTAACCCTAACCCGAACCCTAACCCTAACCGGAACCCTAACCCTAACCCGAACCCTAACCCGAACCCTAACCCTAACCCTAACCCGAAACCTAACCCTAACCCTAACCCTAACCCGAAACCTAACCCTAACCTTAACCGGAACCCTAACACTAACCCTAACCCTAACACGAACCCTAACCCTAACCCGAACCCCAACCCTAACCCTAACCCTAACCCTAACCCGAACCCTAAACCTAACCCTAACCCGAAACCTAACCCTAAAAGTAACCCTAACCCTAACCCGAACGGTAACCCTAACACTAACCCATAACCCTAACCCTAACCCTAACCCGAACCCTAACCCTAACCCTAACCCTAACCCGTACCCGAACCCTAACCCGAACCCTACCCCTAACCCTAATCCGAACCCTAACCCTAACCCTAACCCTAACCCTAACCCGAACCCTAACCCTAACCAGAACCCTAAACCTAACCGTAACCCTAACCTTAACCCGAACCCTAACCCAAACCCTAACCCTAACCCTAACCCGAACCCTAACCCTAACCCTAACCCTAAACCGAACCCTAACCCTAACCTTAACCGGAACCCTAACACTAACCCTAACCCGAACCCGAACCATAACCCCTTTCCCGAATCCTAACCCTAACCCGAACCCTAACCCGAACCCTAACCCTAACCCTAACCCCGAACCCGAACCCTAACACTAACCCTAACCCGAAACCTAACCTGAACCCTAACCCAAACCCGACCCGAACCCTAACCCTAACCCGAACCCGAACCCTAACCCTAACCCTAACTCAAAACCTAACACTAACCCGAACCCTAACCCTAACCCTAACCCGAACCATAACCCTAACCCTAACCCGACCCCTAACCCGAACCCTAACGCGAACCCTAACCCTAACCCTAACCCTAATCCTAACTCGAACCTTAACCCTAACCCTAACCCGAAACCTAACCCTAACATTAACCCTAACCCTAACCCTAAACCGAAACCTAACCCTAACCCTCACCCTGCCCCGAACCCTAACCCTAATCCTAACCCTAACCCGAACCCGAACCCTAACCCGAACCATAACCCTAACCCTAACCCGAACCCTAACCCTAACCCTAACCCTAACCCGAACACTAACCCTAAACATAACCCTAACCCTAACCCTAACACGACCCCTAACCCTAACACTAACCCGAACCCTAACCCTAACCCGAACCCTAACCCTAACCGTAACCCTAACCCTAACCCGAACCGTAACCCTAACCCTAACCCCTAACACTAACCCTATCCCTAACCCTAACCCTAAACCTAACCCGAACCCGAACCCTAATCCTAACCCTAACCCTAACCCTAACCCTAACCCGAACCCTAACACTAACCCGAACCCTAACCCCTAACCCTAACCCTAACCCTAACCCGAACCCTAACCCTAACCCTACCTCCTAACCCTAACACTAACCCTAACCCGAACCCTAACCCTAACCCGAACCCTAACCCTAATCCTAACCCTAATCATAACCCGAACACTAAACCTAACCCTAACCCGAACCCTAACCCTAACCCTAACCCTAACCCTAACCCGAACGGTAACCCTAACACTAACCCCTAACCCTAACCCTAACCCTAACCCTAACCCTAACCCGAACCCTAAGCCGAAACCTAACCCTAACCCTAACCCGAACCCTAACCCTAACCCTAACCCTAACCTGAACCCTAACCCTAACCTTAACCGGAACCCTAACAATAACCCTAACCCGAACCCGAACCATAACCCCTTACCCGATTCCTAACCCTAACCCGAACCCTAACCCGAACCCTAACCCTAACCCTAAGCCCGAACCCGAACCCTAACCCTAACCCTAACCCGAACCCTAACCCGAACCCTAACCCTAACCCGATCCCGAACCCTAACCCTAACCCGAACCCGAACCCTAACACTTACCCTAACCCTAAGCCTAACACGAACCCTAACCCGAACCCTAACCCTAACCCTAATCCTAACCGGAACCCTAACCCTAACCCTAAACCTAACCCTAACCCGAAACCTAACCCTAACCCTAACCCGACCTCTAAAACGAACCCTAATGCGAACCCTAACCCTAACCCTAACCCTAATCCTAACACGAACCTTAACCCTAACCCTAACCCGAAACCTAACCCTAACATTAACCCTAACCCTAAACCTAAACCGAAACCTAACCCTAACCCTCACCCTGCCCCGAAACCTAACCCTAATCCTAACCCTAACCCGAACCCTAACACGAACCCTAACACTATCCCTAACCCGAACCCTAATCCTAACCCTAACCCTAACCCGAACACTAACCCTAACACTAACCCGAACCCTAACCGTAACCCGAACCCTAACCCTAACCGTAACCCTAACCCTAACCCTAACCCTAACCCTAACCCTAAACCTAACCCGAACCCCACACCTAACACTAATCCGAACCCTAACCCTAACCTTAATCCTAACCCTAACTCTAACCCGAACCCGAACCCTAACCCGAACCCTAACCCTAACCCTAACCCTAACCCGAAACCTAACCCGAACCCTAACCCTAACACTAACACGAACCCTAACCCTAACCCTAACCCTAACCCGAACCCTAAACGTAACCATAACCCTAACCCTAACCCTAACCCGAACCCTAACCCTAACCCGAACCCGAACCCTAACCTTAACAGTAACCCTAACCCTAAACCGAACCCTAACCCTAACCCTAAACCGAACCCTAAACCTAACCCTAACCCGAACCCTAACCCTAACCCGAACCCTAACCCTAACCCTAACCCTAAGCCTAACACGAACCCTAACCCGAACCCTAACCCTAACCCTAAACTGAACCCTAACCCTAACCCTAACCCTAACCCTAACCCGAACCCTAACCCTAACCCTAATCCTAACCGGAACCCTAACCCTAACCCTAAACCTAACCCTAACCCGAACCCTAAACCTAACCCTAACCCTAACCCGAACGGTAACCCTAACCCTAACCCCTAAACCTAACCCTAACCCTAACCCGAACCCGAACCCTAAACCTAACTCTAACCCTAACCCTAACCCTAACCCGAACCCTAACCCTAACCGGAACCCTAACCCTAACCCTAACCCTAACCCTAACCCGAACCCTAACCCGAAACCTAACCCTAACCCTAACCCTAACCCGAACCCTAAACCTAACCTTAATCGGAACCCTAACACTAACCCTAACCCTAACCCGAACCCTAACCCTAACCCTAACCCTAACCCTAACCCTAACCCGAACCCTAAACCTAACCCTAACCCGAACCCTAACCCTAACCCTAACCCTAACCCTAACCCGAACGGTAACCTTAACACTAACCCCTAACCCTAACCCTAAACCTAAACCTAACCCTAACCCTAACCCTAACCCTAACCCTAACCCGAACCCTAACACTAACCCGAACCCTAACCCCTAACCCTAACCCTAACCCTAACCCTAACCTGAACCCTAACCCTAACCCTAACTCCTAACCCTAACACTAACCCAAAACCGAACCCTAACCCTAACCCGAACCCTAACCCTAACCCGAACACTAACCCGAACCCTAAACCTAATCTGAACCCGAACCCTAACCCTAACCCTAACCCTAACCCAACCCAAACCCTAACCCTAACCGTAACCCGAACACTAACCCTAACCCTAACCCTAACACGAACCCTAACCCTAACCCTAACCCTAACCCTAACCCGAACCCTAAACCTAACCCTAACCCGAACCCTAACCCTAACCCTAACCCTAACCCTAACCCTAAGCCGAACGGTAACTCTAACACTAACCCCTAACCCTAACCCTAACCCTAACCCTAACCCGAACCCTAACCGTAACCCTAACCCTAACCCTAACCCGTATCCGAACCCTAACCCGAACCCTACCCCTAACCCTAATCCGAACACTAACCCTAACCCTAACCCGAAACCTAACCCTAACCGTAACCCTAACCCTAACACTAACCCTAACCCGAACCCGAACCCTAACCCGAACTCTACACCTAAGACTAATCCGAACCCTAACCCTAAACTTAATCCTAACCCTAAGCCGAACCCGAACCCTAACCCTAACCCTAACCCTAACCCTAACCCGAACCCTAACACGAGCCCGAACCCTAATCCCTAACCCTAACCCTAACCCTAAACCTAACCCGAACCCTAACCCTAACCCTACCTCCTAACCCTAACACTAACACTAAACCGAACCCTAACCCTTACCCGAACCCTAACCCTAACCCGAACACTAACCCGAACCCTAACCCTAACCTGAACCCGAACCCTAACCCTAACCCTAACCCGAACCCAACCCGAACCTTAACCCTAACCGTAACCCGAACACTAACCCTAACCCTAACCCGAACCCGAACCCTAACCCTAACCCTAACTCTAACACTAACCCGAAACCTAACCCTAACCCTAACCCGAACCCTAAACCTAACCCTAACCCTAAACCTAACCCTAACCCTAACCCGAACCGTAACCCGAACACTAACCCTACCCTAACCCTAACACTAACCCGAACACGAACCCTAACCCGTACCCTACCCCTAACCCTAATCCGAACCCTAACCCTAACCCTAGCCCTAACCCTAAACCGAACCCGAACCCTAACCCTAACCCGAACCCGAACCCTAACCCTAACACGAACCCTAACGCTATCCCGAACCCTAACCCGAAACCGAACCCTAACCCTAAACCTAACCGTAACCCGAACCCGAACCCTAACCCTAACCCGAAACCTAACCCTAACACTAACCCTAACCCTAACCCGAACCCTAACCCTAACGCAAACCCTAAACCTAACCCGAAACCTAACCCAAACTCTAACCCTATCCCGAACCTTAACCCTAACCCTAACCCGAACCTTAACTCTAACCCTAACCCTAACCCTAAACCTTACCCTAACCCGAACACTAACCGTAACCATAACCCTTACCCTAACCCTAAACCGAACCCTAACCCTAACCCTATCCCTAACCCTAACCTTAACCATAACCCTATTCCTAACCCGAACCCTAACCCTAACCCTAACTCGAACCCTAAACCTAACCCTAACCCGAACCCT
>JAVLSZ010000047.1:1430000-1510000 GCA_032313775.1 Urocyon cinereoargenteus | reverse complement strand
AACCCGAACCCTAACCCTAACCCTAACCCTAAACCTAACCCGTACCCGAACCCTAACCCGAACCCTACCCCTAACCCTAATCCGAAACCTACCCTAACCCTAACCCTAAACCTAACCCTAACCCTAACCCGAACCCTAACCCTAACCGGAACACTAACCCTAACCCTAACCCGAAACGTAACCCGAACCCTAACCCTAACCCTACGCGAACCCTAACCCTAACCCTAACCCTAAC
Organism: Urocyon cinereoargenteus; assembly: GCA_032313775.1. Lineage (NCBI taxonomy): Eukaryota > Metazoa > Chordata > Mammalia > Carnivora > Canidae > Urocyon > Urocyon cinereoargenteus. The sequence continues at coordinate 1,509,765 of JAVLSZ010000047.1, read as the reverse complement.
CCGAACCCTAACCGTAACCTTAACCGGAACCCTAACACTAACCCTAACCCGAACCCGAACCATAACCCCTTACCCGAATCCTAACCCTAACCCGAACCCTAACCCGAACCCTAACCCTAACCCTTACACCGAACCCGAACCCGAACCCTAACCCTAACCCGAACCCTAACCCGAACCCTAACGCGAACCCTAACCCTAACCCTAACCCTAATCCTAACCCGAACCTTAACCCTAACCCTAACCCGAAACCTAACCCTAACATTAACCCTAACCCTAACCCTAAACCGAACCCTAACCCTAACCCTCACTCTGCCCCGAACCTTAACCCTAATCCTAACCCTAACCCGAACCCTAACCCGAACCCTAACCCTAACCCTAACCCTAACCCGAACCCTAACCCTAACCCTCACTCTGCCCCGAACCTTAACCCTAATCCTAACCCTAACCCGAACCCTAACCCGAACCCTAACCCTAACCCTAAACCGTACCCTAACCCTAACCCTCACTCTGCCCCGAACCTTAACCCTAATCCTAACCCTAACCCGAACCCTAACCCGAACCCTAACCCTAACCCTAACCCGAACCCTAACCCTAACCCTAACCCGAACCCTAACCATAACCCTAACCCTAACCCTAAACCGAACCCTAACCCTAACACTAACCCGAACCCTAACCCTAACCTTGACCCTAACCCTAACCCTAACCCGAAACCGAACCCTAACCCGAACCCTACAGCTAACACTAATCCGAACCCTAACCCTAACCTTAATCCTAACCCTAACCCTAACCCGAAACCGAACCCTAACCCTAACCCTAACCCTAACCCTAACCCTAACCCGAACCCTAACCCTAACCCGAACACTAACCCCTAACCCTAACACTAACCCTAACCCTAACACGAACCCTAACCCTAACCCTACCTCCTAACCCTAACACTAACCCTAAACCGAACCCTAACCCTAACCCGAACCCTAACCCTAAACCGACCACTAACCCGAACCCTAACCCTAACCTGAACCCGAACCCTAACCCTAACCCTCACCAGAACACAATCCGAACCCTAACCCTAACCGTAACCCGAACACTAACCCTAACCCTAACCCTAACCCGAACCCGAAGCCTAACCCTACCACTAACCCTAACACTAACCCGAACCCTAACCCTAACCCTAACCCGAACCCTAACCCTACCCTAACCCTATCACTAACCCGAACCCGAACCCTAACCCGAACCCGATCCCTAAACCTAACACTAACCCTAAACCGAACCCGAACCCTAACCCTAAACCTAACCCTAACACTAACCCTAACCCTAACACGAACCCTAACACGAACCCGAACCCTAACCCTAACCCTAACCCTAACCCGAACCCAAACCCTAACCCGAACCCTAACACTAACCCGAACCCTAACCCTAACCCGAACCCGAACCCTAACCCTAACCCTAACCGGATCCTAACCCTAACCCGAACCCTAACCCTAACCCAAACCCTAACCCTAACCCGAACCCTAACCCGAACCCTAACCCGAACCCTAAGCCTAACCCGAACTCTAACCCTAAGCCTAACCCGAACCCGAACCCTAACCCGAACCCTAACCCTAAACCTAACCCTAACCCGAACCCTAACCCTAACCCTAACCCTAACGCTAACCCGAACCTTAACCCTAGCCCTACCCCGAACCTTAACCCTAAACCTAACCCTAACCCTAAACCTAACCCTAACCCGAACCCTAACCCTAACCCTTACCGTAACCCGAAACCTAACCCTAACCCTAACCCTAACCCGAACCCTAACCTGAACCCTAAACCTAAACCTAACCCGAAACCTAACCCTAACCCAAACCCTAACCCAAACCCTAACCCTAACCCTAACCCTAAACCTAACCCGAACACTAACCCTAAACCTAAACCTAACCCGAACCCTGACCCTAACCCTAACCCTAACCCTAACCCTAACCCGAAACTGAACCCTAACCCTAACCCTAACCGTAACCCGAACCCGAACCCTAACCCTAACCCGAACCCTAACCCTAACACTAACCCTAACCCTAACCCGAACCCTAACCCTAACCCGAACCCTAACCAGAACCCGAACCCTATCCCTAACACTAACCCTAATCCGAACCCGAACCCTAACTCTAAACCTAACACTAACCCTAACCCGAACCCTGACCTAACCGTACCCCTAAACCGAACCCTAACCCTAACCCTACCCGACACCTAACCCGAACCCTAACGCGAACCCTAACCCTAACCCTAACCCTAACCCTAACCCGAACCCGAACCTTAACCCTAACCCTACCCCGAACCTTAACCCTAACCCTAACCCTAAAGCTAAACCTAACCCTAACCCGAACCCTAACCCTAACCCTAAACCTAACCCGAACCCTAACCCTAAACCTAACCCTAACCTGAACCCTAACCTGAACCCTAACCCTAACCCTAACCCGAACCCTAACCCTAACCCTAACCCTAACCTGAACCCTAACCCTAACCTTAACCCTCACCCTAACCCGAACCCTAACCCTAACCCGAACCCGAACCCTAACCCTAACCCTAACCCTAACCCTAACCCGAATGGTAACCCTAACCCTAACCCCTAACCCTAACCCTAACCCTAACCCGAACCCGAACCCGAACCCTAACCCTAACCCTAACCCTAACCCTAACCCTAACTCGAACCCGAACCCTAACCCGAACCCTCCCCCTAACCCTAATCCGAACCCTAACCCTAAACCTAACCCCAACCGTAACCCTAACCCTAACCCGAACCCTAACACTAACCAGAACCCTAACCCTAACCCTAACCCTAACCCAAAACCTAACCCTAACCCGAACCCTAATCCGAACCCTAACCCTAACCCTAACCCTAACACAAACCCTAACCCGAACCCTCACCCTAACCCTAAACCGAACCCTAACCCTAACCCTAACCCGAAACCTAACCGTAACCATAACCCTAACCCTAACCCTAACCCGAACCCTAACCCTAAACCTAACCCGAACCCTAACCTTAAACGTAACCCTAACCCTAACCCGAACCCTAACCCCAACCCTAACCAGAACCCTAAACCTAACCCTAACCCGAACCCTAACCCTAACCCGAACCCTAACCCAAACCCTAACCCTAAGCCTAACACGAACCCTAACCCGAACCCTAACCCTAACCCTAACCTGAACCCTAACCCTAACCCTAACCCACACCCGAACCCTAACCCTAACCCAAAACCTAACCGGAACCCTTACCCTTATCCTAACCCGAACCCGAACCCTAACAACTTACCCGAATCCTAACCCTAACCCGAACCCTAAACCGAACCATAACCCTAAACCTAACCCCGAACCCGAACCCTAACCCTAACCCTAACCCTAACCCGAACCCTAACCCTAACCCTAACCCTAAACCTAACCCTAACCCGAACCCTAAACCTAACCCTAACCCGAACCATAACCCTAACCCTAACCCTAACCCGAACGGTAACCCTAACCCTAACCCCTAACCCTAACCCTAACCCTAACCCTAACCCGAACCCTAACCCTAACCCTAACCCTAAACCTAACCCGTACCCGAACCCTAACCCGAACCCTACCCCTAACCCTAATCCGAAACCTACCCTAACCCTAACCCTAAACCTAACCCTAACCCTAACCCGAACCCTAACCCTAACCGGAACACTAACCCTAACCCTAACCCGAAACGTAACCCGAACCCTAACCCTAACCCTACGCGAACCCTAACCCTAACCCTAACCCTAACCCGAACCCTAACCGTAACCTTAACCGGAACCCTAACACTAACCCTAACCCGAACCCGAACCATAACCCCTTACCCGAATCCTAACCCTAACCCGAACCCTAACCCGAACCCTAACCCTAACCCTTACACCGAACCCGAACCCGAACCCTAACCCTAACCCGAACCCTAACCCGAACCCTAACGCGAACCCTAACCCTAACCCTAACCCGAATCCTAACCCGAACCTTAACCCTAACCCTAACCCGAAACCTAACCCTAACATTAACCCTAACCCTAACCCTAAACCGAACCCTAACCCTAACCCTCACTCTGCCCCGAACCTTAACCCTAATCCTAACCCTAACCCGAACCCTAACCCGAACCCTAACCCTAACCCTAACCCTAACCCGAACCCTAACCCTAACCCTCACTCTGCCCCGAACCTTAACCCTAATCCTAACCCTAACCCGAACCCTAACCCGAACCCTAACCCTAACCCTAAACCGTACCCTAACCCTAACCCTCACTCTGCCCCGAACCTTAACCCTAATCCTAACCCTAACCCGAACCCTAACCCGAACCCTAACCCTAACCCTAACCCGAACCCTAACCCTAACCCTAACCCGAACCCTAACCATAACCCTAACCCTAACCCTAAACCGAACCCTAACCCTAACACTAACCCGAACCCTAACCCTAACCTTGACCCTAACCCTAACCCTAACCCGAAACCGAACCCTAACCCGAACCCTACAGCTAACACTAATCCGAACCCTAACCCTAACCTTAATCCTAACCCTAACCCTAACCCGAAACCGAACCCTAACCCTAACCCTAACCCTAACCCTAACCCTAACCCGAACCCTAACCCTAACCCGAACACTAACCCCTAACCCTAACACTAACCCTAACCCTAACACGAACCCTAACCCTAACCCTACCTCCTAACCCTAACACTAACCCTAAACCGAACCCTAACCCTAACCCGAACCCTAACCCTAAACCGACCACTAACCCGAACCCTAACCCTAACCTGAACCCGAACCCTAACCCTAACCCTCACCAGAACACAATCCGAACCCTAACCCTAACCGTAACCCGAACACTAACCCTAACCCTAACCCTAACCCGAACCCGAAGCCTAACCCTACCACTAACCCTAACACTAACCCGAACCCTAACCCTAACCCTAACCCGAACCCTAACCCTACCCTAACCCTATCACTAACCCGAACCCGAACCCTAACCCGAACCCGATCCCTAAACCTAACACTAACCCTAAACCGAACCCGAACCCTAACCCTAAACCTAACCCTAACACTAACCCTAACCCTAACACGAACCCTAACACGAACCCGAACCCTAACCCTAACCCTAACCCTAACCCGAACCCAAACCCTAACCCGAACCCTAACACTAACCCGAACCCTAACCCTAACCCGAACCCGAACCCTAACCCTAACCCTAACCGGATCCTAACCCTAACCCGAACCCTAACCCTAACCCAAACCCTAACCCTAACCCGAACCCTAACCCGAACCCTAACCCGAAACCTAAGCCTAACCCGAACTCTAACCCTAAGCCTAACCCGAACCCGAACCCTAACCCGAACCCTAACCCTAAACCTAACCCTAACCCGAACCCTAACCCTAACCCTAACCCTAACGCTAACCCGAACCTTAACACTAGCCCTACCCCGAACCTTAACCCTAAACCTAACCCTAACCCTAAACCTAACCCTAACCCGAACCCTAACCCTAACCCTTACCGTAACCCGAAACCTAACCCTAACCCTAACCCTAACCCGAACCCTAACCTGAACCCTAAACCTAAACCTAACCCGAAACCTAACCCTAACCCAAACCCTAACCCAAACCCTAACCCTAACCCTAACCCTAAACCTAACCCGAACACTAACCCTAAACCTAAACCTAACCCGAACCCTGACCCTAACCCTAACCCTAACCCTAACCCTAACCCGAAACTGAACCCTAACCCTAACCCTAACCGTAACCCGAACCCGAACCCTAACCCTAACCCGAACCCTAACCCTAACACTAACCCTAACCCTAACCCGAACCCTAACCCTAACCCGAACCCTAACCAGAACCCGAACCCTATCCCTAACACTAACCCTAACCCGAACCCTGACCTAACCGTACCCCTAAACCGAAACCTAACCCTAACCCTACCCGACACCTAACCCGAACCCTAACGCGAACCCTAACCCTAACCCTAACCCTAACCCTAACCCGAACCCGAACCTTAACCCTAACCCTACCCCGAACCTTAACCCTAACCCTAACCCTAAAGCTAAACCTAACCCTAACCCGAACCCTAACCCTAACCCTAAACCTAACCCGAACCCTAACCCTAAACCTAACCCTAACCTGAACCCTAACCTGAACCCTAACCCTAACCCTAACCCGAACCCTAACCCTAACCCTAACCCTAACCTGAACCCTAACCCTAACCTTAACCCTCACCCTAACCCGAACCCTAACCCTAACCCGAACCCGAACCCTAACCCTAACCCTAACCCTAACCCTAACCCGAATGGTAACCCTAACCCTACCCCCTAACCCTAACCCTAACCCTAACCCGAACCCGAACCCGAACCCTAACCCTAACCCTAACCCTAACCCTAACCCTAACTCGAACCCGAACCCTAACCCGAACCCTCCCCTAACCCTAATCCGAACCCTAACCCTAAACCTAACCCCAACCGTAACCCTAACCCTAACCCGAACCCTAACACTAACCAGAACCCTAACCCTAACCCTAACCCTAACCCGAAACCTAACCCTAACCCGAACCCTAATCCGAACCCTAACCCTAACCCTAACCCTAACACAAACCCTAACCCGAACCCTAACCCTAACCCTAACCCGAACCCTAACCCTAACCCTAACCCGAAACCTAACCGTAACCATAACCCTAACCCTAACCCTAACCCGAACCCTAACCCTAAACCTAACCCGAACCCTAACCTTAAACGTAACCCTAACACTAACCCGAACCCTAACCCCAACCCTAACCAGAACCCTAAACCTAACCCTAACCCGAACCCTAACCCTAACCCGAACCCTAACCCTAACCCTAACCCTAAGCCTAACACGAACCCTAACCCGAACCCTAACCCTAACCCTAACCTGAACCCTAACCCTAACCCTAACCCTAACCCTAAACCGAACCCTAACCCTAACCCAAAACCTAACCGGAACCCTTACCCTAATCCTAACCCGAACCCGAACCCTAACACCTTACCCGAATCCTAACCCTAACCCGAACCCTAAACCGAACCATAACCCTAAACCTAACCCCGAACCCGAACCCTAACCCTAACCCTAACCCTAACCCGAACCCTAACCCTAACCCTAACCCTAAACCTAACCCTAACCCGAACCCTAAACCTAACCCTAACCCGAACCATAACCCTAACCCTAACCCTAACCCGAACGGTAACCCTAACCCTAACCCCTAACCCTAACCCTAACCCTAACCCTAACCCGAACCCTAACCCTAACCCTAACCCTAAACCTAACCCGTACCCGAACCCTAACCCGAACCCTACCCCTAACCCTAATCCGAAACCTACCCTAACCCTAACCCTAAACCTAACCCTAACCCTAACCCGAACCCTAACCCTAACCGGAACACTAACCCTAACCCTAACCCGACACGTAACCCGAACCCTAACCCTAACCCTACGCGAACCCTAACCCTAACCCTAACCCTAACCCGAACCCTAACCGTAACCTTAACCGGAACCCTAACACTAACCCTAACCCGAACCCGAACCATAACCCCTTACCCGAATCCTAACCCTAACCCGAACCCTAACCCGTACCCTAACCCTAACCCTTACACCGAACCCGAACCCGAACCCTAACCCTAACCCGAACCCTAACCCGATCCCTAACGCGAACCCTAACCCTAACCCTAACCCTAATCCTAACCCGAACCTTAACCCTAACCCTAACCCGAAACCTAACCCTAACATTAACCCTAACCCTAACCCTAAACCGAACCCTAACCCTAACCCTCACTCTGCCCCGAACCTTAACCCTAATCCTAACCCTAACCCGAACCCTAACCCGAACCCTAACCCTAACCCTAACCCTAACCCGAACCCTAACCCTAACCCTCACTCTGCCCCGAACATTAACCCTAATCCTAACCCTAACCCGAACCCTAACCCGAACCCTAACCCTAACCCTAAACCGTACCCTAACCCTAACCCTCACTCTGCCCCGAACCTTAACCCTAATCCTAACCCTAACCCGAACCCTAACCCGAACCCTAACCCTAACCCTAACCCGAACCCTAACCCTAACCCTAACCCGAACCCTAACCATAACCCTAACCCTAACCCTAAACCGAACCCTAACCCTAACACTAACCCGAACCCTAACCCTAACCCTGACCCTAACCCTAACCCTAACCCGAAACCGAACCCTAACCCGAACCCTACAGCTAACACTAATCCGAACCCTAACCCTAACCTTAATCCTAACCCTAACCCTAACCCGAAACCGAACCCTAACCCTAACCCTAACCCTAACCCTAACCCTAACCCGAACCCTAACCCTAACCCGAACACTAACCCCTAACCCTAACACTAACCCTAACCCTAACACGAACCCTAACCCTAACCCTACCTCCTAACCCTAACACTAACCCTAAACCGAACCCTAACCCTAACCCGAACCCTAACCCTAAAACGACCACTAACCCGAACCCTAACCCTAACCTGAACCCGAACCCTAACCCTAACCCTCACCAGAACACAATCCGAACCCTAACCCTAACCGTAACCCGAACACTAACCCTAACCCTAACCCTAACCCGAACCCGAAGCCTAACCCTACCACTAACCCTAACACTAACCCGAACCCTAACCCTAACCCTAACCCGAACCCTAACCCTACCCTAACCCTATCACTAACCCGATCCCGAACCCTAACCCGAACCCGATCCCTAAACCTAACACTAACCCTAAACCGAACCCGAACCCTAACCCTAACCCTAACCCTAACACTAACCCTAACCCTAACACGAACCCTAACACGAACCCGAACCCTAACCCTAACCCTAACCCTAACCCGAACCCAAACCCTAACCCGAACCCTAACACTAACCCGAACCCTAACCCTAACCCGAACCCGAACCCTAACCCTAACCCTAACCGGATCCTAACCCTAACCCGAACCCTAACCCTAACCCAAACCCTAACCCTAACCAGAACCCTAACCCGAACCCTAACCCGAACCCTAAGCCTAACCCGAACTCTAACCCTAACCCTAACCCGAACCCTAACCCGAACCCTAACCCTAACCCAAACCCTAACCCTAACCCGAACCCTAACCCGAACCCTAACCCTAACTCAAACCCTAACCCTAACTCGAACCCGAACCCTAACCCTAACCCTAACCCGAACCCTAACCCTAACCGGAACCCTAACCCTAACCCTAACCCTAACCCGAACCCTAACCCGAACCCTAACCCTAACCCTAACCCGAACCCTAACCCTAACCCTAACCCTAACCTGAACCCTAACCCTAACCTTAACCGGAACCCTAACAATAACCCTAACCCGAACCCGAACCATAACCCCTTACCCGAATCCTAACCCTAACCCGAACCCTAACCCGAACCCTAACCCTAACCCTAAGCCCGAACCCGAACCCTAACCGTAACCCTAACCCGAACCCTAACCCGAACCCTAACCCTAACCCTATCCCGAACCCTAACCCTAACCCGAACCCGAACCCTAACACTAACCCTAACCCAAACCCTAACACTAACCCGAACCCTAACCCTAACCCTAACCCTAACCCGAACACTAACCCTAACCCTAACCCGACCCCTAAACCGAACCCTAACGCCTACCCTAACCCTAACCCTAACCCTAATCCTAACCCGAACCTTAACCCTAACCCTACCCCGAACCTTAACCCTAACCCTAACCCTAAACCTAAACCTAACCCTAACCCGAACCCTAACCCTAACCCTAAACCTAACCCGAACCCTAACCCTAAACCTAACCCTAACCTGAACCCTAACCTGAACCCTAACCCTAACCCTAACCCGAACCCTAACCCTAACCCTAACCCTAACCCGAACCCTAACCCTAACTTTAACCCTCACCCTAAAGCGAACCCTAACCCTAACCCTAACCCGAACCCTAACCCTAACCCTAACCCTAACCCTAACCCTAACCCGAATGGTAACCCTAACCCTAACCCCTAACCCTAACCCTAACCCGAACCCGAACCCGAACCCTAACCCTAACCCTAACTCGAACCCGAACCCTAAACCGAACCCTCCCCTAACCCTAATCCGAACCCTAACCCTAACCCTAACCCCAACCGTAACCCTAACCCAAACCCGAACCCTAACACTAACCAGAACCCTAACCCTAACCCTAACCCTAACCCGAACCCTAACCCTAACCCGAACCCTAATCCGAACCCTAACCCTAACCCTAACCCTAACACGAACCCTATCCCGAACCCTAACCCTAACCCTAACCCGAACCCTAACCCTAACCCTAACCCGAAACCTAACCGTAACCATAACCCTAACCCTAACACTAACCCGAACCCTAACCCTAACCCTAACCCGAACCCTAACCTTAACCGTAACCCTAACCCTAACCCGAACCCTAACCCCAACCCTAACCAGAACCCTATACCTAACCCTAACCCGAACCCTAACCCTAACCCGAACCCTAACCCTAACCCTAACCCTAAGCCTAACACGAACCCTAACCCGAACCCTAACCCTAACCCTAACCTGAAACCTAACCCTAACCCTAACCCTAACCCGAACCCTAACCCTAACCCAAACCCTAACCGGAACCCTAACCCTAATCCTAACCCGAACCCGAACCCTAACACCTTACCCGAATCCTAACCCTAACCCGAACCCTAAACCGAACCATAACCATAAACCTAACCCCGAACCCGAACCCTAACCCTAACCCTAACCCTAACCCGAACCCTAACCCTAACCCTAACCCTAAACCTAACCCTAACCCGAACCCTAAACCTAACCCTAACCCGAACCATAACCCTAACCCGAACCCTAACCCGAACGGTAACCCTAACCCTAACCCCTAACCCTAACCCTAACCCTAACCCTAACCCGAACCCTAACCCTAACCCTAACCCTAAACCTAACCCGTACCCGAACCCTAACCCGAACCCTACCCCTAACCCTAATCCGAAACCTACCCTAACCCTAACCCTAACCCTAACCCGAACCCTAACCCTAACCGGAACCCTAACCCTAACCCTAACCCGAAACGTAACCCGAACCCTAAACCTAACCCTACGCGAACCCTAACCCTAACCCTAACCCTAACCCGAACCCTAACCGTAACCTTAACCGGAAACCTAACACTAACCCTAACCCGAACCCGAACCATAACCCCTTACCCGAATCCTAACACTAACCCGAACCCTAACCCGAACCCTAACCCTAACCCTTACACCGAACCTGAACCCGAACCCTAACCCTAACCCGACCCCTAACCAGAACCCTAACGCGAACCCTAACCCTAACCCTAACCCTAATCCTAACCCGAACCTTAACCCTAACCCTAACCCGAAACCTAACCCTAACATTAACCCTAACCCTAACCCTAAACCGAACCCTAACCCTAACCCTCACTCTGCCCCGAACCTTAACCCTAATCCTAACCCTAACCCGAACCCTAACCCGAACCCTAACCCTAACCCTAACCCTAACCCGAACCCTAACCCTAACCCTCACTCTGCCCCGAAACTTAACCCTAATCCTAACCCTAACCCGAACCCTAACCCGAACCCTAACCCGAACCCTAACCCTAACCCTAAACCGTACCCTAACCCTAACCCTCACTCTGCCCCGAAACTTAACCCTAATCCTAACCCTAACCCGAACCCTAACCCGAACCCTAACCCTAACCCTAACCCGAACCCTAACCCTAACCCTAACCCGAACCCTAACCCTAACCATAACCCTAACCCTAACCCTAAACCGAACCCTAACCCTAACACTAACCCGAACCCTAACCCTAACCCTGACCCTAACCCTAACCCTAACCCGAAACCGAACCCTAACCCGAACCCTACAGCTAACACTAATCCGAACCCTAACCCTAACCTTAATCCTAACCCTAACCCTAACCCGAAACCGAACCCTAACCCTAACCCTAACCCTAACCCTAACCCTAACCCGAACCCTAACCCTAACCCGAACACTAACCCCTAACCCTAACACTAACCCTAACCCTAACACGAACCCTAACCCTAACCCTACCTCCTAACTCTAACACTAACCCTAAACCGAACCCTAACCCTAAACCGAACCCTAACCCTAACCCGAACACTAACCCGAACCCTAAACATAACCTGAACCCGAACCCTAACCCTATCCCTCACCAGAACACAATCCGAACCCTAACCCTAACCGTAACCCGAACACTAACCCTAACCCTAACCCTAACCCGAACCCGAACCCTAACCCTACCACTAACCCTAACACTAACCCGAACCCTAACCCTAACCCTAACCCGAACCCTAAAAGTAACCATAACCCTAACCATAACCCAAACCGAACCCTAACCCTAAACCTAACCCGAACCCTAACCTTAACCATAACCCTAACCCTAAAGCGAACCCTAACCCTAACCCTAACCCGAACCCTAAACCTAACCCTAACCCGAACCCTAACCCTAACCCGAACCCTAACCCTAACCCTAACCCTAAGCCTAACACGAACCCTAACCCGAACCCTAACCCTAACCCTAACCCTAACCCGAACACTAACCCTAAACCTAATCCTAACCGGAACCCTAACCCTAACCCTAAACCGAACCCTAACCCTAACCCTAACCCTAACCCTAACCCGAACCCGAACCCTAACCCTAACCGGAACCCTAACCCTAACCCTAACCCTAACCCTAACCCGAACCCTAACCCGAACCCTAACCCGAAACCTAACCCTAACCCTAACCCTAACCCGAACCCTAACCCTAACCTTAACCGGAACCCTAACACTAACCCTAACCCTAACCCGAACCCTAACCCTAACCCGAACCCTAACCCTAACCCTAACCCTAACCCTAACCCTAACCCGAACCCTAAACCTAACCCTAACGCGAAACCTAACCCTAAACCTAACCCTAGCCCTAACCCGAACGGTAACCCTAACACTAACCCCTAACCCTAACGCTAACCCTAACCCGAACCCTAACCCTAACCCTAACCCTAACCCTAACCCGTACCCGAACCCTAACCCGAACCCTAACCCTAACCCTAACCCGAACCCTAACCCTAACCCTAAACCTAACCCGAACCCTAACCCTAACCTTAACCGGAACCCTAACACTAACCCTAACACGAACCCGAACCATTACCCCTTTCCCGAATCCTAACCCTAACCCGAACCCTAACCCGAACCCTAACACTAACCCTAACCCCGAACCCGAACCCTAACACTAACCCTAACCCGAACCCTAACCCAAACCCGACCCGAATCCTAACCCTAACCCGAACCCGAACCCTAACCCTAACCCTAACCCAAACCTAACACTAACCCGAACCCTAACCCTAATCCTAACCCGAACCCTAACCCTAAACCTAACCCGACCCCTAACCCGAACCCTAACGCGAACCCTAACCCTAACCCTAACCCTAATCCTAACTCGAACCTTAACCCTAACCCTAACCCAAAACCTAACCCTAACATTAACCCTAACCTTAACCCTAAACCGAACCCTAACCCTAACCCTCACCCTGCCCCGAACCCTAACCCTAATCCTAAACCTAACCCGAACCCGAACCCTAACCCGAACCATAACCCTAACCCTAACCCGAACCCTAACCCAAACCCTAACCCTAACCCGAACCCTAACCCTAACCATAACCATAACCCTAACCCTAAACCTAACACGAACCCTAACCCTAACACTAACCCGAACCCTAACCCTAACCCGAACCCTAACCCTAACCGTAACCCTAACCCTAACCCGAACCGTAACCCTAACCCTAACCCCTAACACTAACCCTATCCCTAACCCTAACCCTAAACCTAACACGAACCCGAACCCTAACCCTAACCCTAACCCTAACCCTAACCCTAACCCGAACCCTAACACTAACCCGAACCCTAACCCCTAACCCTAACCCTAACCCTAACACTAACCCGAACCCTAACCCTAACCCTACCTCCTAACCCTAACACTAACCCTAACCCGAACCCTAACCCTAACCCGAACCCTAACCCTAACCCGAACACTAACCCGAAACCTAACCCTAATCTGAACCCGAACCCTAACCCTAACCCTAACCCTAACCCAACCCGAACCCTAACCCTAACCGTAACCCAAACACTAACCCTAACCCTAACCCTAACCCGAACCCTAACCCTAACCCTAACCCTAATCATAACCCGAACCCTAAACCTAACCCTAACCCGAACCCTAACCCTAACCCTAACCCTAACCCTAACCCTAACCCTAACCCGAACGGTAACCCTAACACTAACCCCTAACCCTAACCCTAACCCGAACCCTAACCCGTACCCGAACCCTAACCCGAACCCTACCCCTAACCCTAATCCGAACCCTAACCCTAACCCTAACCCTAACCCTAACCCGAACCCTAACCATAACCCTAACCCTAACCCTAACCCTAACCCGAACCCTAACCCTAACCGGAACCCTAACCCTAACCCGAACCCTAACCCGAACCCTAACCCTAACCCTAACCCGAAACCTAACCCTAACCCTAACCCTAACCCGAAACCTAACCCTAACCTTAACCGGAACCCTAACACTAACCCTAACCCTAACCCGAACCCTAACCCTAACCCGAACCCCAACCCTAACCCTAACCCTAACCCTAACCCGAACCCTAAACCTAACCCTAAACCGAAACCTAACCCTAAACCTAACCCTAACCCTAACCCGAACGGTAACCCTAACACTAACCCATAACCCTAACCCTAACCCTAATCCAAACCCTAACCCTAACCCTAACCCTAACCCTAACCCGTACCCGAACCCTAACCCGAACCCTACCCCTAACCCTAATCCGAACCCTACCCCTAACCCTAACCCTAACCCTAACCCGAACCCTAACCCTAACCAGAACCCTAAACCTAACCGTAACCCTAACCTTAACCCGAACCCTAACCCAAACCCTAACCCTAACCCTAACCCGAACCCTAACCCTAACCCTAACCCTAAACCGAACCCTAACCCTAACCTTAACCGGAACCCTAACACTAACCCTAACCCGAACCCGAACCATAACCCCTTTCCCGAATCCTAACCCTAACCCGAACCCTAACCCGAACCCTAACCCTAACCCTAACCCCGAACCCGAACCCTAACACTAACCCTAACCCGAAACCTAACCTGAACCCTAACCCAAACCCGACCCGAACCCTAACCCTAACCCGAACCCGAACCCTAACCCTAAACCTAACTCAAAACCTAACACTAACCCGAACCCTAACCCTAACCCTAACCCGAACCCTAACCCTAACCCTAACCCGACCCCTAACCCGAACCCTAACGCGAACCCTAACCCTAACCCTAACCCTAATCCTAACTCGAACCTTAACCCTAACCCTAACCCGAAACCTAACCCTAACATTAACCCTAACCCTAACCCTAAACCGAAACCTAACCCTAACCCTCACCCTGCCCCGAACCCTAACCCTAATCCTAACCCTAACCCGAACCCGAACCCTAACCCGAACCATAACCCTAACCCTAACCCGAACCCTAACCCTAACCCTAACCCTAACCCGAACCCTAACCCTAAACATAACCCTAACCCTAACCCTAACCCGACCCCTAACCCTAACACTAACCCGAAACCTAACCCTAACCCGAACCCTAACCCTAACCGTAACCCTAACCCTAACCCGAACCGTAACCCTAACCCTAACCCCTAACACTAACCCTATCCCTAACCCTAACCCTAAACCTAACCCGAACCCGAACCCTAATCCTAACCCTAACCATAACCCTAACCCTAACCCGAACCCTAACACTAACCCGAACCCTAACCCCTAACCCTAAACCTAACCCTAACCCTAACCCGAACCCTAACCCTAACCCTACCTCCTAACCCTAACACTAACCCTAACCCGAACCCTAACCCTAACCCGAACCCTAACCCAAACCCGAACACTACCCGAAACCTAACCCTAATCTGAACCCGAACCCTAACCCTAACCCTAACCCTAACCCAACCCAAACCCTAACCCTAACCGTAACCCAAACACTAACCCTAAACCTAACCCTAACCCGAACCCTAACCCTAATCCTAACCCTAATCATAACCCGAACATTAACCTAACCCTAACCCGAACCCTAACCCTAACCCTAACCCTAACCCTAACCCGAACGGTAACCCTAACACTAACCCCTAACCCTAACCCTAACCCTAACCCTAACCCTAACCCGAACCCTAAGCCGAAACCTAACCCTAACCCTAACCCGAACCCTAACCCTAACCCTAACCCTAACCTGAACCCTAACCCTAACCTTAACCGGAACCCTAACAATAACCCTAACCCGAACCCGAACCATAACCCCTTACCCGATTCCTAACCCTAACCCGAACCCTAACCCGAACCCTAACCCTAACCCTAAGCCCGAACCCGAACCCTAACCCTAACCCTAACCCGAACCCTAACCCGAACCCTAACCCTAACCCGATCCCGAACCCTAACCCTAACCCGAACCCGAACCCTAACCCTAACCCTAACCCTAAGCCTAACACGAACCCTAACCCGAACCCTAACCCTAACCCTAATCCTAACCGGAACCCTAACCCTAACCCTAAACCTAACCCTAACCCGAAACCTAACCCTAACCCTAACCCGACCTCTAAAACGAACCCTAACGCGAACCCTAACCCTAACCCTAACCCTAATCCTAACTCGAACCTTAACCCTAACCCTAACCCGAAACCTAACCCTAACATTAACCCTAACCCTAAACCTAAACCGAAACCTAACCCTAACCCTCACCCTGCCCCGAAACCTAACCCTAATCCTAACCCTAACCCGAACCCTAACACGAACCCTAACACTATCCCTAACCCGAACCCTAATCCTAACCCTAACCCTAACCCGAACACTAACCCTAACACTAACCCGAACCCTAACCGTAACCCGAACCCTAACCCTAACCGTAACCCTAACCCTAACCCTAACCCTAACCCTAACCCGAACCCCACACCTAACACTAATCCGAACCCTAACCCTAACCTTAATCCTAACCCTAACTCTAACCCGAACCCGAACCCTAACCCGAACCCTAACCCTAACCCTAACCCTAACCCGAAACCTAACCCGAACCCTAACCCTAACACTAACCCGAAACCTAACCCTAACCCTAACCCTAACCCGAACCCTAAACGTAACCATAACCCTAACCCTAACCCTAACCAGAACCCTAACTCTAACCCTAACCCGAACCCTAACCTTAACAGTAACCCTAACCCTAAACCGAACCCTAACCCTAACCCTAACCCGAACCCTAAACCTAACCCTAACCCGAACCCTAACCCTAACCCGAACCCTAACCCTAACCCTAACCCTAAGCCTAACACGAACCCTAACCCGAACCCTAACCCTAACCCTAAACTGAACCCTAACCCTAACCCTAAACCTAACCCTAACCCGAACCCTAACCCTAACCCTAATCCTAACCGGAACCCTAACCCTAACCCTAAACCTAACCCTAACCCGAACCCTAACACTAACCCTAACCCTAACCCGAACGGTAACCCTAACCCTAACCCCTAAACCTAACCCTAACCCTAACCCGAACCCGAACCCTAAACCTAACTCTAACCCTAACCCTAAACCTAACCCGAACCCTAACCCTAACCGGAACCCTAACCCTAACCCTAACCCTAACCCTAACCCGAACCCTAACCCGAAACCTAACCCTAACCCTAACCCTAACCCGAACCCTAAACCTAACCTTAATCGGAACCCTAACACTAACCCTAAACCTAACCCGAACCCTAACCCTAACCCTAACCCTAACCCTAACCCTAACCCGAACCCTAAACCTAACCCTAAACCGAACCCTAACCCTAACCCTAAACCTAACCCTAACCCGAACGGTAACCTTAACACTAACCCCTAACCCTAACCCTAACCCTAAACCTAACCCTAACCCTAACCCTAACCCTAACCCGTACCCGAACCCTAACCCGAACCCTACCCCTAACCCTAATCCGAACCCTAACCCTAACCCTAACCCTAACCCTAACCCTAAACCGAACCCTAACCCTAACCGGAACCCTAACCCTAACCCTAACCCTAACCTTAACCCGAACCCTAACCCGAACCCTAACACTAACCCTAACCCGAACCCTAACCCTAACCCTAACCCGAACCCGAACCCTAACCCTAAACTTAACCGGAACCCAAACACTAACCCTAACCCGAACCCGAACAATAACCCCTTACCCGAATCCTAACCCTAACCCGAACCCTAACCCTAACCCTAACCCAAAACCTAACCCTAACCCGAACCCTAACCCGAACCCTAACCCTAACCCTAACCCGACCCCTAACCCGAACCCTAACGCGAACCCTAACCCTAACCCTAACCTTAATCCTAACTCGAACCTTAACCCTAACCCTTACCCGAAACCTAACCCTAACATTAACCCTAACCCTAACCCTAAACCGAACCCTAACCCTAACCATCACCCTGCCTCGAACCCTAACCCTAATCCTAACCCTAACCCGAAACCTAACCCGAACCATAACCCTAACCCTAACCCGGACCCTAACCCTAACCCTAACCCGAACCCTAACCCTAACCATAAACCTAACCCTAACGCTAACCCGAACCCTAAACCTAACACTAACCGGAACCCTAACCCTAACCCGAACCCTAACCCTAACCGTAACCCTAACCCTAACCCGAACCCTAACCCTAACCCTAACCCCTAACACTAACCCTAACACTAACCCTAACCCTAACCCTAACCCTAACCCGAACCCGAACCCTAACCCTAACCCTAACCCGAACCCTAACACTAACCCGAACCCTAACCCCTAACCCTAACCCTAACCCTAACCCTAACCTGAACCCTAACCCTAACCCTACCTCCTAACCCTAACACTAACCCTAAACCGAACCCTAACCCTAACCCGAACCCTAACCCTAACCCGAACACTAACCCGAACCCTAAACCTAATCTGAACCCGAACCCTAACCCTAACCCTAACCCTAACCCAACCCAAACCCTAACCCTAACCGTAACCCGAACACTAACCCTAACCCTAACCCTAACACGAACCCTAACCCTAACCCTAACCCTAACCCTAACCCGAACCCTAAACCTAACCCTAACCCGAACCAAACCCTAACCCTAACCCTAACCCTAACCCTAAGCCGAACGGTAACCCTAACACTAACCCCTAACCCTAACCCTAACCCTAACCCTAACCCGAACCCTAACCGTAACCCTAACCCTAACCCTAACCCGTATCCGAACCCTAACCCGAACCCTACCCCTAACCCTAATCCGAACCCTAACCCTAACCCTAACCCGAACCCTAACCCTAACCGTAACCCTAACCCTAACCCTAACCCTAACCCGAACCCGAACCCTAACCCGAACCCTACACCTAACACTAATCCGAACCCTAACCCTAAACTTAATCCTAACACTAACCCGAACCCTAACCCTAACCCGAACCCTAACCCTAACCGTAACCCTAACCCTAACCCGAACCGTAACCCTAACCCTAACCCCTAACACTAACCCTATCCCTAACCCTAACCCTAAACCTAACCCGAACCCGAACCCTAACCCTAACCCTAACCCTAACCCTAACCCTAACCCGAACCCTAACACTAACCCGAACCCTAACCCCTAACCCTAACCCTAACCCTAACACTAACCCGAACCCTAACCCTAACCCTACCTCCTAACCCTAACACTAACCCTAACCCGAACCCTAACCCTAACCCGAACCCTAACCATAACCCGAACACTAACCCGAAACCTAACCCTAATCTGAACCCGAACCCTAACCCTAACCCTAACCCTAACCCAACCCGAACCCTAACCCTAACCGTAACCCAAACACTAACCCTAACCCTAACCCTAACCCGAACCCTAAACCTAACCCTAACCCTAATCATAACCCGAACCCTAAACCTAAACCTAACCCGAACCCTAACCCTAACCCTAACCCTAACCCTAACCCTAACCCGAACGGTAACCCTAACACTAACCCCTAACCCTAACCCTAAACCGAACCCTAACCCGTACCCGAACCCTAACCCGAACCCTACCCCTAACCCTAATCCGAACCCTAACCCTAACCCTAACCCTAACCCTAACCCGAACCCTAACCCGTACCCGAACCCTAACCCTAACCCTAACCCGAACCCTAACCCTAACCGGAACCCTAACCCTAACCCGAACCCTAACCCGAACCCTAACCCTAACCCTAACCCGAAACCTAACCCTAACCCTAACCCTAACCCGAAACCTAACCCTAACCTTAACCGGAACCCTAACACTAACCCTAACCCTAACACGAACCCTAACCCTAACCCGAACCCCAACCCTAACCCTAACCCTAACCCTAACCCGAACCCTAAACCTAACCCTAACCCGAAACCTAACCCTAAAAGTAACCCTAACCCTAACCCGAACGGTAACCCTAACACTAACCCATAACCCTAACCCTAACCCTAACCCGAACCCTAACCCTAACCCTAACCCTAACCCTAACCCGTACCCGAACCCTAACCCGAACCCTACCCCTAACCCTAATCCGAACCCTAACCCTAACCCTAACCCTAACCCGAACCCTAACCCTAACCAGAACCCTAAACCTAACCGTAACCCTAACCTTAACCCGAACCCTAACCCAAACCCTAACCCTAACCCTAACCCGAACCCTAACCCTAACCCTAACCCTAAACCGAACCCTAACCCTAACCTTAACCGGAACCCTAACACTAACCCTAACCCGAACCCGAACCATAACCCCTTTCCCGAATCCTAACCCTAACCCGAACCCTAACCCGAACCCTAACCCTAACCCTAACCCCGAACCCGAACCCTAACACTAACCCTAACCCGAAACCTAACCTGAACCCTAACCCAAACCCGACCCGAACCCTAACCCTAACCCGAACCCGAACCCTAACCCTAACCCTAACTCAAAACCTAACACTAACCCGAACCCTAACCCTAACCCTAACCCGAACCATAACCCTAACCCTAACCCGACCCCTAACCCGAACCCTAACGCGAACCCTAACCCTAACCCTAACCCTAATCCTAACTCGAACCTTAACCCTAACCCTAACCCGAAACCTAACCCTAACATTAACCCTAACCCTAACCCTAAACCGAAACCTAACCCTAACCCTCACCCTGCCCCGAACCCTAACCCTAATCCTAACCCTAACCCGAACCCGAACCCTAACCCGAACCATAACCCTAACCCTAACCCGAACCCTAACCCTAACCCTAACCCTAACCCGAACACTAACCCTAAACATAACCCTAACCCTAACCCTAACACGACCCCTAACCCTAACACTAACCCGAACCCTAACCCTAACCCGAACCCTAACCCTAACCGTAACCCTAACCCTAACCCGAACCGTAACCCTAACCCTAACCCCTAACACTAACCCTATCCCTAACCCTAACCCTAAACCTAACCCGAACCCGAACCCTAATCCTAACCCTAACCCTAACCCTAACCCTAACCCGAACCCTAACACTAACCCGAACCCTAACCCCTAACCCTAACCCTAACCCTAACCCGAACCCTAACCCTAACCCTACCTCCTAACCCTAACACTAACCCTAACCCGAACCCTAACCCTAACCCGAACCCTAACCCTAATCCTAACCCTAATCATAACCCGAACACTAAACCTAACCCTAACCCGAACCCTAACCCTAACCCTAACCCTAACCCTAACCCGAACGGTAACCCTAACACTAACCCCTAACCCTAACCCTAACCCTAACCGTAACCCTAACCCGAACCCTAAGCCGAAACCTAACCCTAACCCTAACCCGAACCCTAACCCTAACCCTAACCCTAACCTGAACCCTAACCCTAACCTTAACCGGAACCCTAACAATAACCCTAACCCGAACCCGAACCATAACCCCTTACCCGATTCCTAACCCTAACCCGAACCCTAACCCGAACCCTAACCCTAACCCTAAGCCCGAACCCGAACCCTAACCCTAACCCTAACCCGAACCCTAACCCGAACCCTAACCCTAACCCGATCCCGAACCCTAACCCTAACCCGAACCCGAACCCTAACACTTACCCTAACCCTAAGCCTAACACGAACCCTAACCCGAACCCTAACCCTAACCCTAATCCTAACCGGAACCCTAACCCTAACCCTAAACCTAACCCTAACCCGAAACCTAACCCTAACCCTAACCCGACCTCTAAAACGAACCCTAATGCGAACCCTAACCCTAACCCTAACCCTAATCCTAACACGAACCTTAACCCTAACCCTAACCCGAAACCTAACCCTAACATTAACCCTAACCCTAAACCTAAACCGAAACCTAACCCTAACCCTCACCCTGCCCCGAAACCTAACCCTAATCCTAACCCTAACCCGAACCCTAACACGAACCCTAACACTATCCCTAACCCGAACCCTAATCCTAACCCTAACCCTAACCCGAACACTAACCCTAACACTAACCCGAACCCTAACCGTAACCCGAACCCTAACCCTAACCGTAACCCTAACCCTAACCCTAACCCTAACCCTAACCCTAAACCTAACCCGAACCCCACACCTAACACTAATCCGAACCCTAACCCTAACCTTAATCCTAACCCTAACTCTAACCCGAACCCGAACCCTAACCCGAACCCTAACCCTAACCCTAACCCTAACCCGAAACCTAACCCGAACCCTAACCCTAACACTAACACGAACCCTAACCCTAACCCTAACCCTAACCCGAACCCTAAACGTAACCATAACCCTAACCCTAACCCTAACCCGAACCCTAACCCTAACCCGAACCCGAACCCTAACCTTAACAGTAACCCTAACCCTAAACCGAACCCTAACCCTAACCCTAAACCGAACCCTAAACCTAACCCTAACCCGAACCCTAACCCTAACCCGAACCCTAACCCTAACCCTAACCCTAAGCCTAACACGAACCCTAACCCGAACCCTAACCCTAACCCTAAACTGAACCCTAACCCTAACCCTAACCCTAACCCTAACCCGAACCCTAACCCTAACCCTAATCCTAACCGGAACCCTAACCCTAACCCTAAACCTAACCCTAACCCGAACCCTAACCCTAACCCTAACCCTAACCCGAACGGTAACCCTAACCCTAACCCCTAAACCTAACCCTAACCCTAACCCGAACCCGAACCCTAAACCTAACTCTAACCCTAACCCTAACCCTAACCCGAACCCTAACCCTAACCGGAACCCTAACCCTAACCCTAACCCTAACCCTAACCCGAACCCTAACCCGAAACCTAACCCTAACCCTAACCCTAACCCGAACCCTAAACCTAACCTTAATCGGAACCCTAACACTAACCCTAACCCTAACCCGAACCCTAACCCTAACCCTAACCCTAACCCTAACCCTAACCCGAACCCTAAACCTAACCCTAACCCGAACCCTAACCCTAACCCTAACCCTAACCCTAACCCGAACGGTAACCTTAACACTAACCCCTAACCCTAACCCTAAACCTAAACCTAACCCTAACCCTAACCCTAACCCTAACCCTAACCCGAACCCTAACACTAACCCGAACCCTAACCCCTAACCCTAACCCTAACCCTAACCCTAACCTGAACCCTAACCCTAACCCTAACTCCTAACCCTAACACTAACCCAAAACCGAACCCTAACCCTAACCCGAACCCTAACCCTAACCCGAACACTAACCCGAACCCTAAACCTAATCTGAACCCGAACCCTAACCCTAACCCTAACCCTAACCCAACCCAAACCCTAACCCTAACCGTAACCCGAACACTAACCCTAACCCTAACCCTAACACGAACCCTAACCCTAACCCTAACCCTAACCCTAACCCGAACCCTAAACCTAACCCTAACCCGAACCCTAACCCTAACCCTAACCCTAACCCTAACCCTAAGCCGAACGGTAACTCTAACACTAACCCCTAACCCTAACCCTAACCCTAACCCTAACCCGAACCCTAACCGTAACCCTAACCCTAACCCTAACCCGTATCCGAACCCTAACCCGAACCCTACCCCTAACCCTAATCCGAACACTAACCCTAACCCTAACCCGAAACCTAACCCTAACCGTAACCCTAACCCTAACACTAACCCTAACCCGAACCCGAACCCTAACCCGAACTCTACACCTAAGACTAATCCGAACCCTAACCCTAAACTTAATCCTAACCCTAAGCCGAACCCGAACCCTAACCCTAACCCTAACCCTAACCCTAACCCGAACCCTAACACGAGCCCGAACCCTAATCCCTAACCCTAACCCTAACCCTAAACCTAACCCGAACCCTAACCCTAACCCTACCTCCTAACCCTAACACTAACACTAAACCGAACCCTAACCCTTACCCGAACCCTAACCCTAACCCGAACACTAACCCGAACCCTAACCCTAACCTGAACCCGAACCCTAACCCTAACCCTAACCCGAACCCAACCCGAACCTTAACCCTAACCGTAACCCGAACACTAACCCTAACCCTAACCCGAACCCGAACCCTAACCCTAACCCTAACTCTAACACTAACCCGAAACCTAACCCTAACCCTAACCCGAACCCTAAACCTAACCCTAACCCTAACCCTAACCCTAACCCGAACCGTAACCCGAACACTAACCCTACCCTAACCCTAACACTAACCCGAACACGAACCCTAACCCGTACCCTACCCCTAACCCTAATCCGAACCCTAACCCTAACCCTAGCCCTAACCCTAAACCGAACCCGAACCCTAACCCTAACCCGAACCCGAACCCTAACCCTAACACGAACCCTAACGCTATCCCGAACCCTAACCCGAAACCGAACCCTAACCCTAAACCTAACCGTAACCCGAACCCGAACCCTAACCCTAACCCGAAACCTAACCCTAACACTAACCCTAACCCTAACCCGAACCCTAACCCTAACGCAAACCCTAAACCTAACCCGAAACCTAACCCAAACTCTAACCCTATCCCGAACCTTAACCCTAACCCTAACCCGAACCTTAACTCTAACCCTAACCCTAACCCTAAACCTTACCCTAACCCGAACACTAACCGTAACCATAACCCTTACCCTAACCCTAACCCGAACCCTAACCCTAACCCTATCCCTAACCCTAACCTTAACCATAACCCTATTCCTAACCCGAACCCTAACCCTAACCCTAACTCGAACCCTAAACCTAACCCTAACCCGAACCCTAACCCTAACCCGAACCCTAAACCTAACCCTAACCCGAACCCTAACCCTAACCCGAACCCTAACACTAACCCTAACCCTAAGCCTAACCCGAACCCTAACCCTAACCCTAACCCGAACCTTAACCCTAACCCTACCCCGAACCTTAACCCTAACCCTAACTCTAACCCTAAACCTAACCCGAACACAAACCCCAACCCTAATCCTAACCCTAACCGGAACCCTAACCCTAACCCTAACCCGAACCCTAACCTGAACCCTAACCCTAACCCTAACCCGAACCCTAACCCTAACCCTAACCTTAACCCTAACCCTAACCCTAAACCTAACCCTAACCCTAACCCGAACCGGAACCCTAACCCGAACTCTACCCCTAACCCTAATCCGAACCCTAATCCTAACACTAACACTAACCCTAACCCTAACCCTAACCCTAACCCTAACCCGAACCCTAACACTAACCAGATCGCTAACCCTAACCCTAACCCTAACCCGAACCCGAACCCTAACCCGAACCCTAACCCTAACCCTAACCCGAACCCTAACCCTAACCCGAACCCTAACCCTAACCCTAACCCGAACCCTAACCCTAACCCTAACCCGAACCCTAACCCTAACCCTAACCCTTACCCTAACCCTGACCCGAACCCGAACCCTAACCCAAACCCTAACCCTAAACCGAACACGAACCCTCACCCTAACCCTAACCTAACCCGAACCTTAACCCTAACCCTAACCCGAATCCTAACCCTAACCCTAAACCTAACCCTAAACCGAACCCTAACCCTAACCCTAACCCTAACCCGAACCCTAAACCTAACCCGAACCCTAACCCGAACCCTAAACCTAACCCTAACCCGAACCCTAACCCTAACCCTAACCCGAACCCGAACCCTAACCCTAACCATAACCCTAACCCTAGCCCTAACCCGAACACTACCCTAACCCTAACCCGACCCCTAACCCTAACCGTAACCCTAACTCTAACCCGAACCCTAACCCTAACCCCTAACCCTAACCCGAACCCTAACCCGAACCCTAAACCTAACCCTAACCCTAACCCGAACCAGAATCCGAACCCTAACCCGAACCCTACCCCTAACCCTAATCCGAACCCTAACCCTAACCTTAACCCTAACCCTAACCCGAACCGGAACCCTAACCCTAAACCTAACCCAAACCCTAACCCTAACCCGAACCCTAACCCTAACCCGAACACTAACCCCTAACACTAACCCTAAACCTAACCCTAACCCGAACCCTAACCCTAACCCTACCTCCTAAACCTAACCCTAACCCTAACCCGAACCCTAACCCTAACCGAACCCTAACCCTAACCCGAACCCTAACCCGAACCCTAAACCTAACCTGAACCCGAACCCTACCCCTAACCCGAACGTTAACACTAACCCGAACCCTAACCCTAACACTAAACCTAACCCGAACCCGAACCCTAACACTAACCCGAACCCGAACCCTAACCCGAACCCGATCCCTAAACCTAACACTAACCCTAAACCGAACCCGAACCCTAACCCTAACCCTAACCCTAACACTAACCCTAACCCTAACACGAACCCTAACACGAACCCGAACCCTAACCCTAACCCTAACCCTAACCCGAACCCAAACCCTAACCCGAACCCTAACACTAACCCGAACCCTAACCCTAACCCGAACCCGAACCCTAACCCTAACCCTAACCGGATCCTAACCCTAACCCGAACCCTAACCCTAACCCAAACCCTAACCCTAACCCGAACCCTAACCCGAACCCTAACCCGAACCCTAAGCCTAACCCGAACTCTAACCCTAACCCTAACCCGAACCTGAAAACTAACCCGAACCCTAACCCTAAACCTAACCCTAACCCGAACCCTAACCCTAACCCTAACCCTAACGCTAACCCGAACCTTAACCCTAGCCCTACCCCGAACCTTAACCCTAAACCTAACCCTAACCCTAAACCTAACCCTAACCCGAACCCTAACCCTAACCCTTACCGTAACCCGAAACCTAACCCTAACCCTAACCCTAACCCGAACCCTAACCTGAACCCTAAACCTAAACCTAACCCGAAACCTAACCCTAACCCAAACCCTAACCCAAACCCTAACCCTAACCCTAACCCTAACCCTAACCCGAACACTAACCCTAAACCTAAACCTAACCCGAACCCTGACCCTAACCCTAACCCTAACCCTAACCCTAACCCGAAACTGAACCCTAACCCTAAACCTAACCGTAACCCGAACCCGAACCCTAACCCTAACCCGAACCCTAACCCTAACACTAACCCTAACCCTAACCCGAACCCTAACCCTAACCCGAACCCTAACCAGAACCCGAACCCTATCCCTAACACTAACCCTAATCCGAACCCGAACCCTAACTCTAAACCTAACACTAACCCTAACCCGAACCCTGACCTAACCGTACCCCTAAACCGAACCCTAACCCTAACCCTACCCGACACCTAACCCGAACCCTAACGCGAACCCTAACCCTAACCCTAACCCTAACCCTAACCCGAACCCGAACCTTAACCCTAACCCTACCCCGAACCTTAACCCTAACCCTAACCCTAAAGCTAAACCTAACCCTAACTCGAACCCTAACCCTAACCCTAAACCTAACCCGAACCCTAACCCTAAACCTAACCCTAACCTGAACCCTAACCTGAACCCTAACCCTAACCCTAACCCGAACCCTAACCCTAACCCTAACCCTAACCCGAACCCTAACCCTAACCTTAACCCTCACCCTAACCCGAACCCTAACCCTAACCCTAACCCGAACCCTAACCCTAACCCTAACCCTAACCCTAACCCTAACCCGAATGGTAACCCTAACCCTAACCCCTAACCCTAACCCTAACCCTAACCCGAACCCGAACCCGAACCCTAACCCTAACCCTAACCCTAACCCTAACCCTAACTCGAACCCGAACCCTAACCCGAACCCTCCCCTAACCCTAATCCGAACCCTAACCCTAACCCTAACCCCAACCGTAACCCTAACCCTAACCCGAACCCTAACACTAACCAGAACCCTAACCCTAACCCTAACCCTAACCCGAAACCTAACCATAACCCGAACCCTAATCCGAAACCTAACCCTAACCCTAACCCTAACACAAACCCTAACCCGAACCCTAACCCTAACCCTAACCCGAACCCTAACCCTAACCCTAACCCGAAACCTAACCGTAACCATAACCCTAACCCTAACCGTAACCCGAACCCTAACCCTAAACCTAACCCGAACCCTAACCTTAAACGTAACCCTAACCCTAACCCGAACCCTAACCCCAACCCTAACCAGAACCCTAACCTGAACCCTAACCCTAACCCTAACCCTAACCCGAACCCTAACCCTAACCCAAAACCTAACCGGAACCCTTACCCTAATCCTAACCCGAACCCGAACCCTAACACCTTACCCGAATCCTAACCCTAACCCGAACCCTAAACCGAACCATAACCCTAAACCTAACCCCGAACCCGAACCCTAACCCTAACCCTAACCCTAACCCGAACCCTAACCCTAACCCTAACCCTAAACCTAACCCTAACCCGAACCCTAAACCTAACCCTAACCCGAACCATAACCCTAACCCTAACCCTAACCCGAACGGTAACCCTAACCCTAACCCCTAACCCTAACCCTAACCCTAACCCTAACCCGAACCCTAACCCTAACCCTAACCCTAAACCTAACCCGTACCCGAACCCTAACCCGAACCCTACCCCTAACCCTAATCCGAAACCTACCCTAACCCTAACCCTAAACCTAACCCTAACCCTAACCCGAACCCTAACCCTAACCGGAACACTAACCCTAACCCTAACCCGAAACGTAACCCGAACCCTAACCCTAACCCTACGCGAACCCTAACCCTAACCCTAACCCTAACCCGAACCCTAACCGTAACCTTAACCGGAACCCTAACACTAACCCTAACCCGAACCCGAACCATAACCCCTTACCCGAATCCTAACCCTAACCCGAACCCTAACCCGAACCCTAACCCTAACCCTTACACCGAACCCGAACCCGAACCCTAACCCTAACCCGAACCCTAACCCGAACCGTAACGCGAACCCTAACACTAACCCTAAACCTAATCCTAACCCGAACCTTAACCCTAACCCTAACCCGAAACCTAACCCTAACATTAACCCTAACCCTAACCCTAAACCGAACCCTAACCCTAACCCTCACTCTGCCCCGAACCTTAACCCTAATCCTAACCCTAACCCGAACCCTAACCCGAACCCTAACCCTAACCCTAACCCTAACCCGAACCCTAACCCTAACCCTCACTCTGCCCCGAACCTTAACCCTAATCCTAACCCTAACCCGAACCCTAACCCGAACCCTAACCCTAACCCTAAACCGTACCCTAACCCTAACCCTCACTCTGCCCCGAACCTTAACCCTAATCCTAACCCTAACCCGAACCCTAACCCGAACCCTAACCCTAACCCTAACCCGAACCCTAACCCTAACCCTAACCCTAACCCGAACCCTAACCATAACCCTAACCCTAACCCTAAACCGAACCCTAACCCTAACACTAACCCGAACCCTAACCCTAACCCTGACCCTAACCCTAACCCTAACCCGAAACCGAACCCTAACCCGAACCCTACAGCTAACACTAATCCGAACCCTAACCCTAACCTTAATCCTAACCCTAACCCTAACCCGAAACTGAACCCTAACCCTAACCCTAACCCTAACCCTAACCCTAACCCGAACCCTAACCCTAACCCGAACACTAACCCCTAACCCTAACACTAACCCTAACCCTAACACGAACCCTAACCCTAACCCTACCTCCTAACCCTAACACTAACCCTAAACCGAACCCTAACCCTAACCCGAACCCTAACCCTAAACCGACCACTAACCCGAACCCTAACCCTAACCTGAACCCGAACCCTAACCCTAACCCTCACCAGAACACAATCCGAACCCTAACCCTAACCGTAACCCGAACACTAACCCTAACCCTAACCCTAACCCGAACCCGAAGCCTAACCCTACCACTAACCCTAACACTAACCCGTACCCTAACCCTAACCCTAACCCGAACCCTAACCCTACCCTAACCCTATCACTAACCCGAACCCGAACCCTAACCCGAACCCGATCCCTAAACCTAAGACTAACCCTAAACCGAACACGAACCCTAACCCTAACCCTAACCCTAACACTAACCCTAACCCTAACACGAACCCTAACACGAACCCGAACCCTAACCCTAACCCTAACCCTAACCCGAACCCAAACCCTAACCCGAACCCTAACACTAACCCGAACCCTAACCCTAACCCGAACCCGAACCCTAACCCTAACCCTAACCGGATCCTAACCCTAACCCGAACCCTAACCCTAACCCAAACCCTAACCCTAACCCGAACCCTAACCCGAACCCTAACCCGAACCCTAAGCCTAACCCGAACTCTAACCCTAACCCTAACCCGAACCCGAACCCTAACCCGAACCCTAACCCTAAACCTAACCCTAACCCGAACCCTAACCCTAACCCTAACCCTAACGCTAACCCGAACCTTAACCCTAGCCCTACCCCGAACCTTAACCCTAAACCTAACCCTAACCCTAAACCTAACCCTAACCCGAACCCTAACCCTAACCCTTACCGTAACCCGAAACCTAACCCTAACCCTAACCCTAACCCGAACCCTAACCTGAACCCTAAACCTAAACCTAACCCGAAACCTAACCCTAACCCAAACCCTAACCCAAACCCTAACCCTAACCCTAACCCTAACCCTAACCCGAACACTAACCCTAAACCTAAACCTAACCCGAACCCTGACCCTAACCCTAACCCTAACCCTAACCCTAACCCGAAACTGAACCCTAACCCTAACCCTAACCGTAACCCGAACCCGAACCCTAACCCTAACCCGAACCCTAACCCTAACACTAACCCTAACCCTAACCCGAACCCTAACCCTAACCCGAACCCTAACCAGAACCCGAACCCTATCCCTAACACTAACCCTAATCCGAACCCGAACCCTAACTCTAAACCTAACACTAACCCTAACCCGAACCCTGACCTAACCGTACCCCTAAACCGAACCCTAACCCTAACCCTACCCGACACCTAACCCGAACCCTAACGCGAACCCTAACCCTAACCCTAACCCTAACCCTAACCCGAACCCGAACCTTAACCCTAACCCTACCCCGAACCTTAACCCTAACCCTAACCCTAAAGCTAAACCTAACCCTAACCCGAACCCTAACCCTAACCCTAAACCTAACCCGAACCCTAACCCTAAACCTAACCCTAACCTGAACCCTAACCTGAACCCTAACCCTAACACTAACCCGAACCCTAACCCTAACCCTAACCCTAACCCGAACCCTAACCCTAACCTTAACCCTCACCCTAACCCGAACCCTAACCCTAACCCTAACCCGAACCCTAACCCTAACCCTAACCCTAACCCTAACCCGAATGGTAACCCTAACCCTAACCCCTAACCCTAACCCTAACCCTAACCCGAACCCGAACCCGAACCCTAACCCTAACCCTAACCCTAACCCTAACCCTAACTCGAACCCGAACCCTAACCCGAACCCTCCCCTAACCCTAATCCGAACCCTAACCCTAACCCTAACCCCAACCGTAACCCTAACCCTAACCCGAACCCTAACACTAACCAGAACCCTAACCCTAACCCTAACCCTAACCCGAAACCTAACCCTAACCCGAACCCTAATCCGAACCCTAACCCTAACCCTAACCCTAACACAAACCCTAACCCGAACCCTAACCCTAACCCTAAACCGAACCCTAACCCTAACCCTAACCCGAAACCTAACCGTAACCATAACCCTAACCCTAACCCTAACCCGAACCCTAACCCTAAACCTAACCCGAACCCTAACCTTAAACGTAACCCTAACCCTAACCCGAACCCGAACCCTAACCCTAAACCTAACCCGAACCCTAACCTTAAACGTAACCCTAACCCTAACCCGAACCCTAACCCCAACCCTAACCAGAACCCTAAACCTAACCCTAACCCGAACCCTAACCCTAACCCGAACCCTAACCCAAACCCTAACCCTAAGCCTAACACGAACCCTAACCCGAACCCTAACCCTAACCCTAACCTGAACCCTAACCCTAACCCTAACCCACACCCGAACCCTAACCCTAACCCAAAACCTAACCGGAACCCTTACCCTAATCCTAACCCGAACCCGAAACCTAACAACTTACCCGAATCCTAACCCTAACCCGAACCCTAAACCGAACCATAACCCTAAACCTAACCCCGAACCCGAACCCTAACCCTAACCCTAACCCTAACCCGAACCCTAACCCTAACCCTAACCCTAAACCTAACCCTAACCCGAACCCTAAACCTAACCCTAACCCGAACCATAACCCTAACCCTAACCCAAACCCGAACGGTAACCCTAACCCTAACCCCTAACCCTAACCCTAACCCTAACCCTAACCCGAACCCTAACCCTAACCCTAACCCTAAACCTAACCCGTACCCGAACCCTAACCCGAACCCTACCCCTAACCCTAATCCGAAACCTACCCTAACCCTAACCCTAAACCTAACCCTAACCCTAACCCGAACCCTAACCCTAACCGGAACACTAACCCTAACCCTAACCCGAAACGTAACCCGAACCCTAACCCTAACCCTACGCGAACCCTAACCCTAACCCTAACCCTAACCCGAACCCTAACCGTAACCTTAACCGGAACCCTAACACTAACCCTAACCCGAACCCGAACCATAACCCCTTACCCGAATCCTAACCCTAACCCGAACCCTAACCCGAACCCTAACCCTAACCCTTACACCGAACCCGAACCCGAACCCTAACCCTAACCCGAACCCTAACCCGAACCCTAACGCGAACCCTAACCCTAACCCTAACCCTAATCCTAACCCGAATCTTAACCCTAACCCTAACCCGAAACCTAACCCTAACATTAACCCTAACCCTAACCCTAAACCGAACCCTAACCCTAACCCTCACTCTGCCCCGAACCTTAACCCTAATCCTAACCCTAACCCGAACCCTAACCCGAACCCTAACCCTAACCCTAACCCTAACCCGAACCCTAACCCTAACCCTCACTCTGCCCCGAACCTTAACCCTAATCCTAACCCTAACCCGAACCCTAACCCGAACCCTAACCCTAACCCTAAACCGTACCCTAACCCTAACCCTCACTCTGCCCCGAACCTTAACCCTAATCCTAACCCTAACCCGAACCCTAACCCGAACCCTAACCCTAACCCTAACCCGAACCCTAACCCTAACCCTAACCCGAACCCTAACCATAACCCTAACCCTAACCCTAAACCGAACCCTAACCCTAACACTAACCCGAACCCTAACCCTAACCTTGACCCTAACCCTAACCCTAACCCGAAACCGAACCCTAACCCGAACCCTACAGCTAACACTAATCCGAACCCTAACCCTAACCTTAATCCTAACCCTAACCCTAACCCGAAACCGAACCCTAACCCTAACCCTAACCCTAACCCTAACCCTAACCCGAACCCTAACCCTAACCCGAACACTAACCCCTAACCCTAACACTAACCCTAACCCTAACACGAACCCTAACCCTAACCCTACCTCCTAACCCTAACACTAACCCTAAACCGAACCCTAACCCTAACCCGAACCCTAACCCTAAACCGACCACTAACCCGAACCCTAACCCTAACCTGAACCCGAACCCTAACCCTAACCCTCACCAGAACACAATCCGAACCCTAACCCTAACCGTAACCCGAACACTAACCCTAACCCTAACCCTAACCCGAACCCGAAGCCTAACCCTACCACTAACCCTAACACTAACCCGAACCCTAACCCTAACCCTAACCCGAACCCTAACCCTACCCTAACCCTATCACTAACCCGAACCCGAACCCTAACCCGAACCCGATCCCTAAACCTAACACTAACCCTAAACCGAACCCGAACCCTAACCCTAAACCTAACCCTAACACTAACCCTAACCCTAACACGAACCCTAACACGAACCCGAACCCTAACCCTAACCCTAACCCTAACCCGAACCCAAACCCTAACCCGAACCCTAACACTAACCCGAACCCTAACCCTAACCCGAACCCGAACCCTAACCCTAACCCTAACCGGATCCTAACCCTAACCCGAACCCTAACCCTAACCCAAACCCTAACCCTAACCCGAACCCTAACCCGAACCCTAACCCGAACCCTAAGCCTAACCCGAACTCTAACCCTAAGCCTAACCCGAACCCGAACCCTAACCCGAACCCTAACCCTAAACCTAACCCTAACCCGAACCCTAACCCTAACCCTAACCCTAACGCTAACCCGAACCTTAACCCTAGCCCTACCCCGAACCTTAACCCTAAACCTAACCCTAACCCTAAACCTAACCCTAACCCGAACCCTAACCCTAACCCTTACCGTAACCCGAAACCTAACCCTAACCCTAACCCTAACCCGAACCCTAACCTGAACCCTAAACCTAAACCTAACCCGAAACCTAACCCTAACCCAAACCCTAACCCAAACCCTAACCCTAACCCTAACCCTAAACCTAACCCGAACACTAACCCTAAACCTAAACCTAACCCGAACCCTGACCCTAACCCTAACCCTAACCCTAACCCTAACCCGAAACTGAACCCTAACCCTAACCCTAACCGTAACCCGAACCCGAACCCTAACCCTAACCCGAACCCTAACCCTAACACTAACCCTAACCCTAACCCGAACCCTAACCCTAACCCGAACCCTAACCAGAACCCGAACCCTATCCCTAACACTAACCCTAATCCGAACCCGAACCCTAACTCTAAACCTAACACTAACCCTAACCCGAACCCTGACCTAACCGTACCCCTAAACCGAACCCTAACCCTAACCCTACCCGACACCTAACCCGAACCCTAACGCGAACCCTAACCCTAACCCTAACCCTAACCCTAACCCGAACCCGAACCTTAACCCTAACCCTACCCCGAACCTTAACCCTAACCCTAACCCTAAAGCTAAACCTAACCCTAACCCGAACCCTAACCCTAACCCTAAACCTAACCCGAACCCTAACCCTAAACCTAACCCTAACCTGAACCCTAACCTGAACCCTAACCCTAACCCTAACCCGAACCCTAACCCTAACCCTAACCCTAACCTGAACCCTAACCCTAACCTTAACCCTCACCCTAACCCGAACCCTAACCCTAACCCGAACCCGAACCCTAACCCTAACCCTAACCCTAACCCTAACCCGAATGGTAACCCTAACCCTAACCCCTAACCCTAACCCTAACCCTAACCCGAACCCGAACCCGAACCCTAACCCTAACCCTAACCCTAACCCTAACCCTAACTCGAACCCGAACCCTAACCCGAACCCTCCCCTAACCCTAATCCGAACCCTAACCCTAAACCTAACCCCAACCGTAACCCTAACCCTAACCCGAACCCTAACACTAACCAGAACCCTAACCCTAACCCTAACCCTAACCCAAAACCTAACCCTAACCCGAACCCTAATCCGAACCCTAACCCTAACCCTAACCCTAACACAAACCCTAACCCGAACCCTCACCCTAACCCTAAACCGAACCCTAACCCTAACCCTAACCCGAAACCTAACCGTAACCATAACCCTAACCCTAACCCTAACCCGAACCCTAACCCTAAACCTAACCCGAACCCTAACCTTAAACGTAACCCTAACCCTAACCCGAACCCTAACCCCAACCCTAACCAGAACCCTAAACCTAACCCTAACCCGAACCCTAACCCTAACCCGAACCCTAACCCAAACCCTAACCCTAAGCCTAACACGAACCCTAACCCGAACCCTAACCCTAACCCTAACCTGAACCCTAACCCTAACCCTAACCCACACCCGAACCCTAACCCTAACCCAAAACCTAACCGGAACCCTTACCCTTATCCTAACCCGAACCCGAACCCTAACAACTTACCCGAATCCTAACCCTAACCCGAACCCTAAACCGAACCATAACCCTAAACCTAACCCCGAACCCGAACCCTAACCCTAACCCTAACCCTAACCCGAACCCTAACCCTAACCCTAACCCTAAACCTAACCCTAACCCGAACCCTAAACCTAACCCTAACCCGAACCATAACCCTAACCCTAACCCTAACCCGAACGGTAACCCTAACCCTAACCCCTAACCCTAACCCTAACCCTAACCCTAACCCGAACCCTAACCCTAACCCTAACCCTAAACCTAACCCGTACCCGAACCCTAACCCGAACCCTACCCCTAACCCTAATCCGAAACCTACCCTAACCCTAACCCTAAACCTAACCCTAACCCTAACCCGAACCCTAACCCTAACCGGAACACTAACCCTAACCCTAACCCGAAACGTAACCCGAACCCTAACCCTAACCCTACGCGAACCCTAACCCTAACCCTAACCCTAACCCGAACCCTAACCGTAACCTTAACCGGAACCCTAACACTAACCCTAACCCGAACCCGAACCATAACCCCTTACCCGAATCCTAACCCTAACCCGAACCCTAACCCGAACCCTAACCCTAACCCTTACACCGAACCCGAACCCGAACCCTAACCCTAACCCGAACCCTAACCCGAACCCTAACGCGAACCCTAACCCTAACCCTAACCCGAATCCTAACCCGAACCTTAACCCTAACCCTAACCCGAAACCTAACCCTAACATTAACCCTAACCCTAACCCTAAACCGAACCCTAACCCTAACCCTCACTCTGCCCCGAACCTTAACCCTAATCCTAACCCTAACCCGAACCCTAACCCGAACCCTAACCCTAACCCTAACCCTAACCCGAACCCTAACCCTAACCCTCACTCTGCCCCGAACCTTAACCCTAATCCTAACCCTAACCCGAACCCTAACCCGAACCCTAACCCTAACCCTAAACCGTACCCTAACCCTAACCCTCACTCTGCCCCGAACCTTAACCCTAATCCTAACCCTAACCCGAACCCTAACCCGAACCCTAACCCTAACCCTAACCCGAACCCTAACCCTAACCCTAACCCGAACCCTAACCATAACCCTAACCCTAACCCTAAACCGAACCCTAACCCTAACACTAACCCGAACCCTAACCCTAACCTTGACCCTAACCCTAACCCTAACCCGAAACCGAACCCTAACCCGAACCCTACAGCTAACACTAATCCGAACCCTAACCCTAACCTTAATCCTAACCCTAACCCTAACCCGAAACCGAACCCTAACCCTAACCCTAACCCTAACCCTAACCCTAACCCGAACCCTAACCCTAACCCGAACACTAACCCCTAACCCTAACACTAACCCTAACCCTAACACGAACCCTAACCCTAACCCTACCTCCTAACCCTAACACTAACCCTAAACCGAACCCTAACCCTAACCCGAACCCTAACCCTAAACCGACCACTAACCCGAACCCTAACCCTAACCTGAACCCGAACCCTAACCCTAACCCTCACCAGAACACAATCCGAACCCTAACCCTAACCGTAACCCGAACACTAACCCTAACCCTAACCCTAACCCGAACCCGAAGCCTAACCCTACCACTAACCCTAACACTAACCCGAACCCTAACCCTAACCCTAACCCGAACCCTAACCCTACCCTAACCCTATCACTAACCCGAACCCGAACCCTAACCCGAACCCGATCCCTAAACCTAACACTAACCCTAAACCGAACCCGAACCCTAACCCTAAACCTAACCCTAACACTAACCCTAACCCTAACACGAACCCTAACACGAACCCGAACCCTAACCCTAACCCTAACCCTAACCCGAACCCAAACCCTAACCCGAACCCTAACACTAACCCGAACCCTAACCCTAACCCGAACCCGAACCCTAACCCTAACCCTAACCGGATCCTAACCCTAACCCGAACCCTAACCCTAACCCAAACCCTAACCCTAACCCGAACCCTAACCCGAACCCTAACCCGAAACCTAAGCCTAACCCGAACTCTAACCCTAAGCCTAACCCGAACCCGAACCCTAACCCGAACCCTAACCCTAAACCTAACCCTAACCCGAACCCTAACCCTAACCCTAACCCTAACGCTAACCCGAACCTTAACACTAGCCCTACCCCGAACCTTAACCCTAAACCTAACCCTAACCCTAAACCTAACCCTAACCCGAACCCTAACCCTAACCCTTACCGTAACCCGAAACCTAACCCTAACCCTAACCCTAACCCGAACCCTAACCTGAACCCTAAACCTAAACCTAACCCGAAACCTAACCCTAACCCAAACCCTAACCCAAACCCTAACCCTAACCCTAACCCTAAACCTAACCCGAACACTAACCCTAAACCTAAACCTAACCCGAACCCTGACCCTAACCCTAACCCTAACCCTAACCCTAACCCGAAACTGAACCCTAAACCTAACCCTAACCGTAACCCGAACCCGAACCCTAACCCTAACCCGAACCCTAACCCTAACACTAACCCTAACCCTAACCCGAACCCTAACCCTAACCCGAACCCTAACCAGAACCCGAACCCTATCCCTAACACTAACCCTAACCCGAACCCTGACCTAACCGTACCCCTAAACCGAAACCTAACCCTAACCCTACCCGACACCTAACCCGAACCCTAACGCGAACCCTAACCCTAACCCTAACCCTAACCCTAACCCGAACCCGAACCTTAACCCTAACCCTACCCCGAACCTTAACCCTAACCCTAACCCTAAAGCTAAACCTAACCCTAACCCGAACCCTAACCCTAACCCTAAACCTAACCCGAACCCTAACCCTAAACCTAACCCTAACCTGAACCCTAACCTGAACCCTAACCCTAACCCTAACCCGAACCCTAACCCTAACCCTAACCCTAACCTGAACCCTAACCCTAACCTTAACCCTCACCCTAACCCGAACCCTAACCCTAACCCGAACCCGAACCCTAACCCTAACCCTAACCCTAACCCTAACCCGAATGGTAACCCTAACCCTAACCCCTAACCCTAACCCTAACCCTAACCCGAACCCGAACCCGAACCCTAACCCTAACCCTAACCCTAACCCTAACCCTAACTCGAACCCGAACCCTAACCCGAACCCTCCCCTAACCCTAATCCGAACCCTAACCCTAAACCTAACCCCAACCGTAACCCTAACCCTAACCCGAACCCTAACACTAACCAGAACCCTAACCCTAACCCTAACCCTAACCCGAAACCTAACCCTAACCCGAACCCTAATCCGAACCCTAACCCTAACCCTAACCCTAACACAAACCCTAACCCGAACCCTAACCCTAACCCTAACCCGAACCCTAACCCTAACCCTAACCCGAAACCTAACCGTAACCATAACCCTAACCCTAACCCTAACCCGAACCCTAACCCTAAACCTAACCCGAACCCTAACCTTAAACGTAACCCTAACACTAACCCGAACCCTAACCCCAACCCTAACCAGAACCCTAAACCTAACCCTAACCCGAACCCTAACCCTAACCCGAACCCTAACCCTAACCCTAACCCTAAGCCTAACACGAACCCTAACCCGAACCCTAACCCTAACCCTAACCTGAACCCTAACCCTAACCCTAACCCTAACCCTAAACCGAACCCTAACCCTAACCCAAAACCTAACCGGAACCCTTACCCTAATCCTAACCCGAACCCGAACCCTAACACCTTACCCGAATCCTAACCCTAACCCGAACCCTAAACCGAACCATAACCCTAAACCTAACCCCGAACCCGAACCCTAACCCTAACCCTAACCCTAACCCGAACCCTAACCCTAACCCTAACCCTAAACCTAACCCTAACCCGAACCCTAAACCTAACCCTAACCCGAACCATAACCCTAACCCTAACCCTAACCCGAACGGTAACCCTAACCCTAACCCCTAACCCTAACCCTAACCCTAACCCTAACCCGAACCCTAACCCTAACCCTAACCCTAAACCTAACCCGTACCCGAACCCTAACCCGAACCCTACCCCTAACCCTAATCCGAAACCTACCCTAACCCTAACCCTAAACCTAACCCTAACCCTAACCCGAACCCTAACCCTAACCGGAACACTAACCCTAACCCTAACCCGACACGTAACCCGAACCCTAACCCTAACCCTACGCGAACCCTAACCCTAACCCTAACCCTAACCCGAACCCTAACCGTAACCTTAACCGGAACCCTAACACTAACCCTAACCCGAACCCGAACCATAACCCCTTACCCGAATCCTAACCCTAACCCGAACCCTAACCCGTACCCTAACCCTAACCCTTACACCGAACCCGAACCCGAACCCTAACCCTAACCCGAACCCTAACCCGATCCCTAACGCGAACCCTAACCCTAACCCTAACCCTAATCCTAACCCGAACCTTAACCCTAACCCTAACCCGAAACCTAACCCTAACATTAACCCTAACCCTAACCCTAAACCGAACCCTAACCCTAACCCTCACTCTGCCCCGAACCTTAACCCTAATCCTAACCCTAACCCGAACCCTAACCCGAACCCTAACCCTAACCCTAACCCTAACCCGAACCCTAACCCTAACCCTCACTCTGCCCCGAACATTAACCCTAATCCTAACCCTAACCCGAACCCTAACCCGAACCCTAACCCTAACCCTAAACCGTACCCTAACCCTAACCCTCACTCTGCCCCGAACCTT
The DNA here is from genome assembly GCA_032313775.1 of Urocyon cinereoargenteus. Taxonomy (NCBI): domain Eukaryota; kingdom Metazoa; phylum Chordata; class Mammalia; order Carnivora; family Canidae; genus Urocyon; species Urocyon cinereoargenteus. Next base: position 1,468,800 of record JAVLSZ010000047.1, on the reverse strand, counting down.
AACACTAATCCTAACCCTAACCCGAACCCTAACCCGAACCCTAACCCTAACCCTAACCCGAACCCTAACCCTAACCCTAACCCGAACCCTAACCATAACCCTAACCCTAACCCTAAACCGAACCCTAACCCTAACACTAACCCGAACCCTAACCCTAACCCTGACCCTAACCCTAACCCTAACCCGAAACCGAACCCTAACCCGAACCCTACAGCTAACACTAATCCGAACCCTAACCCTAACCTTAATCCTAACCCTAACCCTAACCCGAAACCGAACCCTAACCCTAACCCTAACCCTAACCCTAACCCTAACCCGAACCCTAACCCTAACCCGAACACTAACCCCTAACCCTAACACTAACCCTAACCCTAACACGAACCCTAACCCTAACCCTACCTCCTAACCCTAACACTAACCCTAAACCGAACCCTAACCCTAACCCGAACCCTAACCCTAAAACGACCACTAACCCGAACCCTAACCCTAACCTGAACCCGAACCCTAACCCTAACCCTCACCAGAACACAATCCGAACCCTAACCCTAACCGTAACCCGAACACTAACCCTAACCCTAACCCTAACCCGAACCCGAAGCCTAACCCTACCACTAACCCTAACACTAACCCGAACCCTAACCCTAACCCTAACCCGAACCCTAACCCTACCCTAACCCTATCACTAACCCGATCCCGAACCCTAACCCGAACCCGATCCCTAAACCTAACACTAACCCTAAACCGAACCCGAACCCTAACCCTAACCCTAACCCTAACACTAACCCTAACCCTAACACGAACCCTAACACGAACCCGAACCCTAACCCTAACCCTAACCCTAACCCGAACCCAAACCCTAACCCGAACCCTAACACTAACCCGAACCCTAACCCTAACCCGAACCCGAACCCTAACCCTAACCCTAACCGGATCCTAACCCTAACCCGAACCCTAACCCTAACCCAAACCCTAACCCTAACCAGAACCCTAACCCGAACCCTAACCCGAACCCTAAGCCTAACCCGAACTCTAACCCTAACCCTAACCCGAACCCTAACCCGAACCCTAACCCTAACCCAAACCCTAACCCTAACCCGAACCCTAACCCGAACCCTAACCCTAACTCAAACCCTAACCCTAACTCGAACCCGAACCCTAACCCTAACCCTAACCCGAACCCTAACCCTAACCGGAACCCTAACCCTAACCCTAACCCTAACCCGAACCCTAACCCGAACCCTAACCCTAACCCTAACCCGAACCCTAACCCTAACCCTAACCCTAACCTGAACCCTAACCCTAACCTTAACCGGAACCCTAACAATAACCCTAACCCGAACCCGAACCATAACCCCTTACCCGAATCCTAACCCTAACCCGAACCCTAACCCGAACCCTAACCCTAACCCTAAGCCCGAACCCGAACCCTAACCGTAACCCTAACCCGAACCCTAACCCGAACCCTAACCCTAACCCTATCCCGAACCCTAACCCTAACCCGAACCCGAACCCTAACACTAACCCTAACCCAAACCCTAACACTAACCCGAACCCTAACCCTAACCCTAACCCTAACCCGAACACTAACCCTAACCCTAACCCGACCCCTAAACCGAACCCTAACGCGAACCCTAACCCTAACCCTAACCCTAATCCTAACCCGAACCTTAACCCTAACCCTACCCCGAACCTTAACCCTAACCCTAACCCTAAACCTAAACCTAACCCTAACCCGAACCCTAACCCTAACCCTAAACCTAACCCGAACCCTAACCCTAAACCTAACCCTAACCTGAACCCTAACCTGAACCCTAACCCTAACCCTAACCCGAACCCTAACCCTAACCCTAACCCTAACCCGAACCCTAACCCTAACTTTAACCCTCACCCTAAAGCGAACCCTAACCCTAACCCTAACCCGAACCCTAACCCTAACCCTAACCCTAACCCTAACCCTAACCCGAATGGTAACCCTAACCCTAACCCCTAACCCTAACCCTAACCCGAACCCGAACCCGAACCCTAACCCTAACCCTAACTCGAACCCGAACCCTAAACCGAACCCTCCCCTAACCCTAATCCGAACCCTAACCCTAACCCTAACCCCAACCGTAACCCTAACCCAAACCCGAACCCTAACACTAACCAGAACCCTAACCCTAACCCTAACCCTAACCCGAACCCTAACCCTAACCCGAACCCTAATCCGAACCCTAACCCTAACCCTAACCCTAACACGAACCCTATCCCGAACCCTAACCCTAACCCTAACCCGAACCCTAACCCTAACCCTAACCCGAAACCTAACCGTAACCATAACCCTAACCCTAACACTAACCCGAACCCTAACCCTAACCCTAACCCGAACCCTAACCTTAACCGTAACCCTAACCCTAACCCGAACCCTAACCCCAACCCTAACCAGAACCCTATACCTAACCCTAACCCGAACCCTAACCCTAACCCGAACCCTAACCCTAACCCTAACCCTAAGCCTAACACGAACCCTAACCCGAACCCTAACCCTAAACCTAACCTGAAACCTAACCCTAACCCTAACCCTAACCCGAACCCTAACCCTAACCCAAACCCTAACCGGAACCCTAACCCTAATCCTAACCCGAACCCGAACCCTAACACCTTACCCGAATCCTAACCCTAACCCGAACCCTAAACCGAACCATAACCATAAACCTAACCCCGAACCCGAACCCTAACCCTAACCCTAACCCTAACCCGAACCCTAACCCTAACCCTAACCCTAAACCTAACCCTAACCCGAACCCTAAACCTAACCCTAACCCGAACCATAACCCTAACCCGAACCCTAACCCGAACGGTAACCCTAACCCTAACCCCTAACCCTAACCCTAACCCTAACCCTAACCCGAACCCTAACCCTAACCCTAACCCTAAACCTAACCCGTACCCGAACCCTAACCCGAACCCTACCCCTAACCCTAATCCGAAACCTACCCTAACCCTAAACCTAACCCTAACCCGAACCCTAACCCTAACCGGAACCCTAACCCTAACCCTAACCCGAAACGTAACCCGAACCCTAAACCTAACCCTACGCGAACCCTAACCCTAACCCTAACCCTAACCCGAACCCTAACCGTAACCTTAACCGGAAACCTAACACTAACCCTAACCCGAACCCGAACCATAACCCCTTACCCGAATCCTAACACTAACCCGAACCCTAACCCGAACCCTAACCCTAACCCTTACACCGAACCTGAACCCGAACCAAACCCTAACCCGACCCCTAACCAGAACCCTAACGCGAACCCTAACCCTAACCCTAACCCTAATCCTAACCCGAACCTTAACCCTAACCCTAACCCGAAACCTAACGCTAACATTAACCCTAACCCTAACCCTAAACCGAACCCTAACCCTAACCCTCACTCTGCCCCGAACCTTAACCCTAATCCTAACCCTAACCCGAACCCTAACCCGAACCCTAACCCTAACCCTAACCCTAACCCGAACCCTAACCCTAACCCTCACTCTGCCCCGAAACTTAACCCTAATCCTAACCCTAACCCGAACCCTAACCCGAACCCTAACCCGAACCCTAACCCTAACCCTAAACCGTACCCTAACCCTAACCCTCACTCTGCCCCGAAACTTAACCCTAATCCTAACCCTAACCCGAACCCTAACCCGAACCCTAACCCTAACCCTAACCCGAACCCTAACCCTAACCCTAACCCGAACCCTAACCCTAACCATAACCCTAACCCTAACCCTAAACCGAACCCTAACCCTAACACTAACCCGAACCCTAACCCTAACCCTGACCCTAACCCTAACCCTAACCCGAAACCGAACCCTAACCCGAACCCTACAGCTAACACTAATCCGAACCCTAACCCTAACCTTAATCCTAACCCTAACCCTAACCCGAAACCGAACCCTAACCCTAACCCTAACCCTAACCCTAACCCTAACCCGAACCCTAACCCTAACCCGAACACTAACCCCTAACCCTAACACTAACCCTAACCCTAACACGAACCCTAACCCTAACCCTACCTCCTAACTCTAACACTAACCCTAAACCGAACCCTAACCCTAAACCGAACCCTAACCCTAACCCGAACACTAACCCGAACCCTAAACATAACCTGAACCCGAACCCTAACCCTATCCCTCACCAGAACACAATCCGAACCCTAACCCTAACCGTAACCCGAACACTAACCCTAACCCTAACCCTAACCCGAACCCGAACCCTAACCCTACCACTAACCCTAACACTAACCCGAACCCTAACCCTAACCCTAACCCGAACCCTAACCCTACCCTAAACCTAACACTAACCCGAACACGAACCCTAACCCGTACCTTACCCCTAACCCTAATCCGAACCCTAACCCTAACCCTAACCCTAAACCGAACCCGAACCCTAACCCTAACCCGAACCCGAACCCTAACCCTAACCCGAACCCTAACCCTATCCCGAACCCTAACCCGAAACCGAACCCTAACCCTAACCCTAAACGTAACCCGAACCCGAACCCTAAACCTAACCCGAACCCTAATCCTAACACTAACCCTAACCCTAACCCGAACCCTAACCCTAACGCGAACCCTAACCCTAACCCGAAACCTAACCCAAACTTTAACCCTAACCCGAACCTTAACCCTAACCCTAACCCGAACCTTAACCCTAACCCTAACCCTAACCCTAAACCTAACCCTAACCCGAACACTAACCCTAACCCTAACCCTAACCCTAACCCGAACCCTAACCCTAACCTAACCCTAACCCGAACCCTAACCTGAACCCTAACCCGAACCCTAACCCGAACCCTAACCCTAACCCGAACCCTAACCCTAACCATAAACCTAACCCTAACCCTAACCCGAACCCTAACCCTAACACTAACCCGAACCCTAAACCTAACCCGAACCCTAACCCTAACCGTAACCCTAACCCTAACCCGAACCCTAACCCTAACCCTAACCCCTAACACTAACCCTAACCGTAAAACTAACCCTAACCCTAACCCTAACCCGAACCCGAACCCTAACCCTAAACCTAACCCTAACCCTAACCCTAACCCGAACACTAACACTAACCCTACCTCCTAAACCTAACACTAACCCTAAACAGAACCCTAACCCTAACCCGAACCCTAACCCTAACCCGAACACTAACCCAAACCCGAACACTAACCCAAACCCTAACCCTAAACTGAACCCGAACCCTAACCCTAACTCTAACCCGAACCCAACCCGAACCCTAACCCTAAACGTAACCCGAACACTAACCCTAAACCTAACCCTAACCCGAACCCTAACCCTAACACTAAACCTAACCCTAACCCGAACCCTAAACCTAACCCTAACCCGAACCCTAACCCTAACCCGAACCCTAACCCGAACCCTAACCCTAACCCTAAGCCCGAACCCGAACCCTAACCCTAACCCTAACCCGAACCCTAACCCGAACCCTAACCCTAAACCTATCCCGAACCCTAAACCTAACCCGAACCCGAACCCTAACACTAACCCTAACCCAAACCCTAACACTAACCCGAACCCTAACCCAAACCCTAACCCTAACCCGAACACTAACCCTAACCCTAACCCGACCCCTAAACCGAACCCTAACGTGAACCCTAACCCTAACCCTAACCCTAATCCTAACCCGAAACTTAACCCTAACCCTAACCCGAAACCTAACCCTAACATTAACCCTAACCCTAACCCTAAACCGAACCCTAACCCTAACCCTCACACTTCCCCGAACCCTAACCCTAATCCTAACCCTAAACCGAACCCTAACCCGAACCCTAACCCTAACCCTAAACCGAACCCTAACCCTAACCCTAACACTAACCCGAACCCTAAACCTAACCATAACCCTAACCCTAACCCTAACCCGAGCCCTAACCCTAACACTAACCCGAACCCTAACCCTAACCCTAACCTGAACCCGAACCCTAACCCTAACCCTAACCCGAACCCAACCCGAACCCTAACCCTAACCGTAACCCGAACACTAACCCTAAACCTAACCCTAACCCGAACCCTAACCCTAACCCTAACTCTAACACTAACCCTAACCCTAACCCTAACCCTAACCCGAACCCTAACCCTAACCCTAACCCTAACCCTAACCCTAACCCGAACCGTAACCCGAACCCTAACCCTACCCTAACCCTAACACTAACCCGAACACGAACCCTAACCCGTACCCTACCCCTAACCCTAATCCGAACCCTAACCCTAACCCTAACCCTAACCCTAAACCGAATCCGAACCCTAACCCTAACCCGAACCCGAACCCTAACCCTAACACGAACCCTAACCCTATCCCGAACCCTAACCCGAAACCGAACCCTAATCCTAACCCTAACCGTAACCCGAACCCGAACCCTAACCCTAACCCGAAACCTAACCCTAACACTAACCCTAACCCTAACCCGAACCCTAACCCTAACGCGAACCCTAACACTAACCCGAAACCTAACAAAATCTAACCCTATCCCGAACCTTAACCCTAACCCGAACCTTAACCCTAACCCTAACCCTAACCCTAAACCTAACCCTAACCCGAACACTAACCGTAACCATAACCGTAACCCTAACCCTAACCCGAACACTAACACTAACCCGAACACAAACCCCTAACCCTAACCCTAACCCTAACCCTAACCCGAACCCTAACCCTAACCCTACCTCCTAACCCTAACACTAACCCTAAACCGAACCCTAACCCTAACCCGAACCCTAACCCTAACCCGAACACTAACACAAACCCTAACCCTAAACTGAACCCGAACCCTAACCCTAACTCTAACCCGAACCCAACGCGAACCCTAACCCTAACCGTAACCCGAACACTAACCCTAAACCTAACCCTAACCCGAACCCTAACCCTAACACTAAACCTAACCCTAACCCGAACCCTAAACCTAACCCTAACCCGAACCCTAACCCTAACCCTAACCCTAACCCGAACGGTAACCCTAACCCTAACCCTAACCCTAACCCGTACCCGAACCCTAACCCGAAACCTACCCCTAACCCTAATCCGAACCCTAACCCTAACCCTAACCCTAACCCTAACCCTAACCCGAACCCTAACCCTAACCGGAACCCTAACCCTAACCCTAACCCTAACCCTAACCCGAACCCTAACCCGAACCCTAACCCTAACCCTAACCCGAACCCTAACCCTAACCCTAACCCTAACCTGAACACTAACCCTAACCTTAACCGGAACCCTAACAATAACCCTAACCCGAACCCGAACCATAACCCCTTACCCGAATCCTAACCCTAACCCGAACCCTAACCCCAAACCTAACCCTAACCCTACGCCCGAACCCGAACCCTAACCCTAACCCTAACCCGAACCCTAACCCGAACCCTAACCCTAAACCTATCCCGAACCCTAAACCTAACCCGAACCCGAACCCTAACACTAACCCTAACCCAAACCCTAACACTAACCCGAACCCTAACCCTAACCCTAACCCGAACACTAACCCTAACCCTAACCCGACCCCTAAACCGAACCCTAACGCGAACCCTAACCCTAACCCTAACCCTAATCCTAACCCGAACCTTAACCCTAACCCTAACCCGACCCTAACCCTAACATTAACCCTAACCCTAACCCTAAACCGAACCCTAACCCTAACCCTCACCCTTCCCCGAACCCTAACCCTAATCCTAACCCTAAACCGAACCCTAACCCGAACCCTAACCCTAACCCTAAACCGAACCCTAACCCTAACCCTAACACTAACCCGAACCCTAAACCTAACCATAACCCTAACCCTAACCCTAACCCGAGCCCTAACCCTAACACTAACCCGAACCCTAACCCTAACCCTAACCTGAACCCGAACCCTAACCCTAACCCTAACCCGAGCCCTAACCCTAACCCTAACGCGAACCCTAACCCTAACCCGAAACCTAACCCAAACTTTAACCCTAACCCGAACCTTAACCCTAACCCTAACCCGAACCTTAACCCTAACCCTAACCCTAACCCTAAACCTAACCCTAACCCGAACACTAACCCTAACCCTAACCCTAACCCTAACCCGAACCCTAACCCTATCCTAACCCTAACCCGAACCCTAACCTGAACCCTAACCCGAACCCTAACCCGAACCCTAACCCTAACCCTAACCCTAACCCGAACCCTAACCCTAACCATAAACCTAACCCTAACCCTAACCCGAACCCTAACCCTAACACTAACCCGAACCCTAAACCTAACCCGAACCCTAACCCTAACCGTAACCCTAACCCTAACCCGAACCCTAACCCTAACCCTAACCCCTAACACTAACCCTAACCGTAAAACTAACCCTAACCCTAACCCTAACCCGAACCCGAACCCTAACCCTAACCCTAACCCTAACCCTAACCCGAACACTAACACTAACCCGAACACTAACCCCTAACCCTAACCCTAACCCTAACACTAACCCGAACCCTAAACCTAACCCGAACCCTAACCCTAACCCTAACCCTAACCCGAACCCTAAACCTAACCATAACCCTAACCCTAACCCTAACCCGAGCCCTAACCCTAACACTAACCCGAACCCTAACCCTAACCCTAACCTGAACCCGAACCCTAACCCTAACCCTAACCCGAACCCAACCCGAACCCTAACCCTAACCGTAACCCGAACACTAACCCTAAACCTAACCCTAACCCGAACCCTAACCCTAACCCTAACTCTAGCACTAACCCTAACCCTAACCCTAACCCTAACCCGAACCCTAACCCTAACCCTAACCCTAACCCTAACCCGAACCGTAACCCTAACCATAACCCTAACCCTAACCCTAACCCGAACACTACCCTAACCCTAACCCGAACCCTAACCCTACCCGTAACCCTAACCCTAACCCGAACCCTAACCCGAACCCTAACCCTAACGCGAACCCTAACACTAACCCGAAACCTAACAAAATCTAACCCTATCCCGAACCTTAACCCTAACCCGAACCTTAACCCTAACCCTAACCCTAACCCTAAACCTAACCCTAACCCGAACACTAACCGTAACCATAACCCTAACCCTAACCCTAACCCGAACACTAACACTAACCCGAACACTAACCCCTAACCCTAACCCTAACCCTAACCCTAACCCGAACCCTAACCCTAACCCTACCTCCTAACCCTAACACTAACCCTAAACCGAACCCTAACCCTAACCCGAACCCTAACCCTAACCCGAACACTAACCCAAACCCTAACCCTAAACTGAACCCGAACCCTAACCCTAACTCTAACCCGAACCCAACCCGAACCCTAACCCTAACCGTAACCCGAACACTAACCCTAAACCTAACCCTAACCCGAACCCTAACCCTAACACTAAACCTAACCCTAACCCGAACCCTAAACCTAACCCTAACCCGAACCCTAACCCTAACCCTAACCCTAACCCGAACGGTAACCCTAACCCTAACCCTAACCCTAACCCGTACCCGAACCCTAACCCGAAACCTACCCCTAACCCTAATCCGAACCCTAACCCTAACCCTAACCCTAACCCTAACCCTTACCCGAACCCTAACCCTAACCGGAACCCTAACCCTAACCCTAACCCTAACCCTAACCCGAACCCTAACCCGAACCCTAACCCTAACCCTAACCCGAACCCTAACCCTAACCCTAACCCTAAACCTAACCCTAACCCTAACCCGAATGGTAACCCTAACCCTAACCCCTAACCCTTACCCTAACCCTAACCCGAACCCGAACCCGAACCCTAACCCTAACCCGAACCCTAACCCTAACCAGAACCCTAACCCTAACCCTAACCCGAACCCTAACCTTAACCCTCAACCTAACCCGAACCCTAACCCTAACCCTAACACGAACCCTAACCCGAACCCTAACCTTAACCGTAACCCTTACCCTAAACCGAACCCTAACCCTAACCCTAACCAGAACCCTAAACCTAACCCTAACCCGAACCCTAACCCTAACCCGAACCCTAACCCTAACCCTAAGCCTAACACGAACCCTAACCCGAACCCAAACCCTAACCCTAACCTGAACCCTAACCCTAACCCTAAACCTAACCCGAACCCTAACCCTAACCCTAACCCTAACCGGAACCCTAACCCTAATCCTAACCCGAACCCGAACCCTAACACCTTACCCGAATCCTAACCCTAACCCGAACCCTAACGCGAACACTAACCCTAACCCTAACCCCGAACCCGAACCCTAACCCTAACCCTAACCCTAACCCGAACCCTAACCCTAACCCTAAACCTAACCCTAACCCGTACCCTAAACCTAACCCTAACCCGAACCCTAACCCTAACCCTAACCCTAACCCGAACGGTAACCCTAATCCTAACCCTAACCCCTAACCCTAACCCTAACTCTAATCCTAAACCGAACCCTAACCCTAACCCTAACCCTAAACCTAACCAGTACCCGAACCCTAAACCGAACCCTACCCCTAACCCTAATCCGAACCCTCACCCTAACCCTAACCCTAACCCTAACCCTAACCCGAACCCTAACCCTAACCCTAACCCTCACCCTAACCCTAACCCGAACACTAACCCTAACCCTAACCCTAACACGAACCCTGACCCTAACCCTAACCCTAACCCTAACCCTAACCCGAAACTGAACCCTAAACCTAACCCTAACCGTAACCCGAACCCGAACCCTAACCCTAACCCGAACCCTAACCCTAACTCTAACCATAACCCGAACCCTAACCCTAACCCGAACCCTAACCCGAACACGAACCCTAACCCTAACACTAACCCTAATCCGAACCCGAACCCTAACCCTAATCCTAACCTGAACCCTAACCCTAACCTTAACCGGAACCCTAACCCTAACCCTACCCCGAACCCGAACCCTAACCCCTTACCCGAATCCTAACCCTAACCCGAACCCTAACCCGAACCCTAACCCTAAACCGAACTCGAACCCTAACCCTAACCCTAACCCGAACCCTGACCTAACCGTAACCCTAAACCGAACCCTAACCCTAACCCTAACCCGACACCTAACCCGAACCCTAACCCTAACCCTAACCCTAACCCTAACCCTAACCCTAACCCGAATGGTAACCCTAACCCTAACCCCTAACCCTAACCCTAACCCTAACCCGAACCCGAACCCGAACCCTAACCCTAACCCGAACCCTAACCCTAACCAGAACCCTAACCCTAACCCTAACCCGAACCCTAACCTTAACCCTCAACCTAACCCGAACCCTAACCCTAACCCTAACACGAACCCTAACCCGAACACTAACCCTAACCCTAACCCGAACCCTAACCCTAACCCTAACCCTAACCCGAAACCTAACCGTAACCATAACCCTAACCCTAACCCTAACCCGAACCCTAACCTTAACCGTAACCCTAACCCTAAACCGAACCCTAACCCTAACCCTAACCAGAACCCTAAACCTAACCCTAACCCGAACCCTAACCCTAACCCGAACCCTAACCCTAACCCTAACCCTAAGCCTAACACGAACCCTAACCCGAACCCAAACCCTAACCCTAACCTGAACCCTAACCCTAACCCTAAACCTAACCCGAACCCTAACCCTAACCCTAACCCTAACCGGAACCCTAACCCTAATCCTAACCCGAACCCGAACCCTAACACCTTACCCGAATCCTAACCCTAACCCGAACCCTAACGCGAACCCTAACCCTAACCCTAACCCCGAACCCGAACCCTAACCCTAACCCTAACCCTAACCCGAACCCTAACCCTAACCCTAACCCTAACCCTAAACCTAACCCTAACCCGTACCCTAAACCTAACCCTAACACGAACCCTAACCCTAACCCTAACCCTAACCCGAACGGTAACCCTAATCCTAACCCTAACCCCTAACCCTAACCCTAACTCTAACCCTAAACCGAACCCTAACCCTAACCCTAACCCTAAACCTAACCAGTACCCGAACCCTAACCCGAACCCTACCCCTAACCCTAATCCGAACCCTCACCCTAACCCTAACCCTAACCCTAACCCTAACCCGAACCCTAACCCTAACCGGAACCCTAAACCTAACCCTAACCCTAACCCTAACCCGAAACCTAACCCGAACCCAAACCCTAACCTTAACCCGAACCCTAACCCTAACCCTAACCCTAACCCAAACCCTAACCGTAACCTTAACCGGAACCCTAGCACTAATCCTAACCCGAACCCGAACCATAACCCCTTACCCGAATCCTAACCCTAACCCGAAACCTAACCCGAACCCTAACCCTAACCCTAACCCCGAACCCGAACCCTAACCCTAACCCTAACCCGACCCCTAACCCGAACCCTAACGCGAACCCTAACCGTAACCCTAACCCTAATCCTAACCCGAACCTTAACCCTAACCCTAACACGAAACCTAACCCTAACATTAACCCTAACCCTAACCCTAAACCGAACCCTAACCCTAACCCTCACTCTGCCCCGAACCTTAACCCTAATCCTAACCCTAACCCGAACCCTAACCCGAACCCTAACCCTAACCCTAAACCGAACCCTAACCCTAACCCTAACCCTAACCCGAACCCTAACCCTAACCATAACCCTAACCCTAACCCTAACCCGAACCCTAACCCTAACACTAACCCGAACCCTAAACCTAACCCGAACCCTAACCCTAACCGTAACCCTAATTCTAACCCGAACCCTAACCCTAACCCTAAACCCTAACACTAAACCTAACCCTAACCCTAACCCTAACCCGAACCCGAACCCAACCCGAACCCTACACCTAACACTAATCCGAACCCTAACCCTATCCTTAATCCTAACCCTAACCCTAACCCGCAACCGAACCCTAACCCTAACACTAACCCTAACCCTAAACCGAACCCTAACCCTAACCCGAACACTAACCCCTAACCCTAACACTAACCCTAACCCTAACACGAACCCTAAACCTAACCCTACCTCCTAACCCTAACACTAACCCTAAACCAAACCCTAACCCTAACCCGAACCCTAACCCTAACCCGAACACTAACCCGAACCCTAACCCTAACCTGAACCCGAACCCTAACCCTAACCCTCACCCGAACACAACCTGAACCCTAACCCTAACCGTAACCCGAACACTAACCCTAACCCTAACTCTAACCCGAACCCTAACCCTACCACTAACCCTAACACTAACCCGAACACTAACCCTAACCCTAACCCTAACCTGAACCCTAACCCTAACCTTAACCGGAACCCTAACCCTAACCCTACCCCGAACCCGAACCCTAACACCTTACCCGAATCCTAACCCTAACCCGAACCCTAACCCGAACCCTAACCCTAACCCGAACCCGAACCCTAACCCTAACCCTAACCCTAACCCTAACCCGAACCCTGATCTAACCGTAACCCTAAACCGAACCCTAACCCTAACCCTAACCCGACACCTAAACCGAACCCTAACGCGAACCCTAACCCTAAACCTAACCCTAACCCAAACCCGAACCTTAACCCTAAACCTACCCCGAACCTTAACCCTAACCCTAACCCTAAACCTAAACCTAACCCTAACCCGAACCCTAACCCTAACCCTAAACCTAACCCGAACCCTAACCCTAAACCTAACCCTAACCCGAACCCTAACCTGAACCCTAACCCTAACCCTAACCCTAACCCTAACCCTAACCCTAACCCTACCCCGAACCCTAACCATAACCTTAACCCTCACCCTAACCCGAACCCTAACCCTAACCCTAACCCGAAGCCTAACCCTAACCCTAACCCTAACCCGAATGGTAACCCTAACCCTAACCCCTAACCCTAACCCTAACCCTAACCCGAACCCGAACCCGAACCCTAACCCTAACCCTAACCCTAACCCTGACCCGAACCCGAACCCGAACCCTAAAACGAACCCTACCCCTAACCCTAATCCGAACCCTAACCCTATCCCTAACCCTAACCCTAACCCGAACCCTAACCCTAACCAGAACCCTAACCCTAACCCTAACCCGAACCCTAACCCGAACCCTCACCCTAACCCGAACCCTAACCCTAACCCTAACACGAACCCTAACCCGAACACTAACCCTAACCCTAACCCGAACCCTAACCCTAACCCTAACCCTAACCCGAAACCTAACCGTAACCATAACCCTAACCCTAACCCTAACCCGAACCCTAACCTTAACCGTAACCCTAACCCTAAACCGAACCCTAACCCTAACCCTAACCAGAACCCTAAACCTAACCCTAACCCGAACCCTAACCCTAACCCGAACCCTAACCCTAACCCTAACCCTAAGCCTAACACGAACCCTAACCCGAACCCAAACCCTAACCCTAATCTGAACCCTAACCCTAACCCTAAACCTAACCCGAACCCTAACCCTAACCCTAACCCTAACCGGAACCCTAACCCTAATCCTAACCCGAACCCGAACCCTAACACCTTACCCGAATCCTAACCCTAACCCGAACCCTAACCCGAACCCTAACCCTAACCCTAACCCCGAACCCGAACCCTAAACCTAAACCTAACCCGAACCCTAACCCTAACCCTAACCCTAAACCTAACCCTAACCCGTACCCTAAACCTAACCCTAACCCGAACCCTAACCCTAACACTAACCCTAACCCTAACCCGAACGGTAACCCTAATCCTAACCCTAACCCCTAACCCTAACACTAACCCTAACCCTAAACCGAACCCTAACCCTAACCCTAACCCTAAACCTAACCAGTACCCGAACCCTAACCCGAACCCTACCCCTAACCCTAATCCGAACCCTAACCCTAACCCTAACCCTAACCCTAACCCTAACCCGAACCCTAACCCTAACCGGAACCCTAAACCTAACCCTAACCCTAACCCTAACCCGAAACCTAACCCGAACCCTAACCCTAACCCTAACCCGAACCCTAACCCTAACCCTAACCCTAACCCAAACCCTAACCATAACCTTAACCGGAACCCTAGCACTAACCCTAACCCGAACCCGAACCATAACCCCTTACCCGAATCCTAACCCTAACCCGAACCCTAACCCGAACCCTAACCCTAACCCTAACCCCGAACCCGAACCCTAACCCTAACCCTAACCCGACCCCTAACCCGAACCCTAACGCGAACCCTAACCGTAACCCTAACCCTAATCCTAACCCGAACCTTAACCCTAACCCTAACCCGAAACCTAACCCTAACATTAACCCTAACCCTAACCGTAAACCGAACCCTAACCCTAACCCTCACTCTGCCCCGAAACTTAACTCTAATTCTAAACCTAACCCGAACCCTAACCCTAACCCTAACCCTAACCCGAACCCTATCCCTAACCATAACCCTAACCCTAAACCTAACCCGAACCCTAACCCTAACACTAACCCGAACCCTAACCCTAACCCGAACCCTAACCCTAACCGTAACCCTAATTCTAACCCGAACCCTAACCCTAACCCTAAACCCTAACACTAACCCTAACCCTAACCTTAACCCTAACCCGAACCCGAACCCAACCCGAACCCTACACCTAACACTAATCCGAACCCTAACCCTATCCTTAATCCTAACCCTAACCCTAACCCGCAACCGAACCCTAACCCTAACACTAACCCTAAACCTAACCCGAACCCTAACCCTAACCCGAACACTAACCCCTAACCCTAACAGTAACCCTAACCCTAACACGAACCCTAAACCTAACCCTACCTCCTAACCCTAACACTAACCCTAAACCAAACCCTAACCCTAACCCGAACACTAAACCTAACCCGAACACTAACCCGAACCCTAACCCTAACCTGAACCCGAACCCTAACCCTAACCCTCACCCGAACACAACCCGAACCCTAACCCTAACCGTAACCCGAACACTAACACTAACCCTAACTCTAACCCGAAACCTAACCCTACCACTAACCCTAACACTAACCCGAACCCTAACCCTAACCCTAACCCTAACCTGAACCCTAACCCTAACCTTAATCGGAACCCTAACCCTAACCCTACCCCGAACCCGAACCCTAACCCCTTACCCGAATCCTAACCCTAACCCGAACCCTAACCCGAACCCTCACCCTAACCCGAACCCGAACCCTAACCCTAACCCTAACCCTAACCCGAACCCTGATCTAACCGTAACCCTAAACCGAACCCTAACCCTAAACCTAACCCGACACCTAACCCGAACCCTAACGCGAACCCTAACCCTAAACCTAACCCTAACCCAAACCCGAAACTTAACCCTAACCCTACCCCGAACCTTAACCCTAACCCTAACCCTAAACCCTAACACTAACCCTAACCCTAACCCTAACCCTAACCCGAACCCGAACCCAACCCGAACCCTACACCTAACACTAATCCGAACCCTAACCCTATCCTTAATCCTAACCCTAACCCTAACCCGCAACCGAACCCTAACCCTAACACTAACTCTAACCCTAACCCGAACCCTAACCCTAACCCGAACACTAACCCCTAACCCTAACAGTAACCCTAACCCTAACACGAACCCTAAACCTAACCCTACCTCCTAACCCTAACACTAACCCTAAACCAAACCCTAACCCTAACCCGAACACTAACCCTAACCCGAACACTAACCCGAACCCTAACCCTAACCTGAACCCGAACCCTAACCCTAACCCTCACCCGAACACAACCCGAACCCTAACCCTAACCGTAACCCGAACACTAACACTAACCCTAACTCTAACCCGAAACCTAACCCTACCACTAACCCTAACACTAAC
Organism: Urocyon cinereoargenteus; assembly: GCA_032313775.1. Taxonomy (NCBI): domain Eukaryota; kingdom Metazoa; phylum Chordata; class Mammalia; order Carnivora; family Canidae; genus Urocyon; species Urocyon cinereoargenteus. Next base: position 1,452,068 of record JAVLSZ010000047.1, on the reverse strand, counting down.
CCGAACCCTAACCCTAACCCTAACCCTAACCTGAACCCTAACCCTAACCTTAATCGGAACCCTAACCCTAACCCTACCCCGAACCCGAACCCTAACCCCTTACCCGAATCCTAACCCTAACCCGAACCCTAACCCGAACCCTCACCCTAACCCGAACCCGAACCCTAACCCTAACCCTAACCCTAACCCTAACCCGAACCCTGATCTAACCGTAACCCTAAACCGAACCCTAACCCTAAACCTAACCCGACACCTAACCCGAACCCTAACGCGAACCCTAACCCTAAACCTAACCCTAACCCAAACCCGAACCTTAACCCTAACCCTACCCCGAACCTTAACCCTAACCCTAACCCTAAACCTAAACCTAACCCTAACCCGAACCCTAACCCTAACCCTAAACCTAACCCGAACCCTAAACCTAAACCTAACCCTAACCCGAACCCTAACCTGAACCCTAACCCTAACCCTAACCCGAACCCTAACCCTTACCCTAACCCTAACCCGAACCCTAACCCTAACCTTAACCCTCACCCTAACCCGAACCCTAACCCTAACCCTAACCCGAACCCTAACCCTAACCCGAACCCGAACCCTAACCCTAACACGAACCCTAACACTATCCCGAACCCTAACCCGAAACCGAACCCTAACCCTAACCCTAACCGTAACCCGAACCCGAACCCTAACCCTAACCCGAAACCTAACCCTAACACTAACCCTAACCCTAACCCGAACCCTAACCCTAACCCTAACCCTAACCCTAAACCGAACCGGAACCCTAACCCAAACCCTAACCGTAAACCGAACACGAACCCTCACCCTAACCCTAACCTTACCCGAACCTTAACCCTAACACTAACCCGAATCCTAACCCTAACCCTAACCCTAACCCTAAACCGAACCCTAACCCTAACCCTAACCCTAACCCGAACCCTAACCCTAAACCTAACCCTAACCCGAACCCTAACCCGAATCCTAAACCTAACCCTAACCCGAACCCTAACCCTAACCCTAACCCTAACCCGAACCCTAACCCTAACCATAACCCTAACCCTAACCCTAACCCGAACCCTAACCCTAACCCTAAGCCTAACCCGAACCAGAATCCGAACCCTAACCCGAACCCTACTCCTAACCCTAATCCGAACCCTAACCCTAACCTTAACCCTAACACTAACCCGAACCGGAAACCTAACCCTAACCCTAACCCAAACCCTAACCCTAACCCGAACCCTAACCCTAACCCGAACCCTCACCACTAACCCTAAACCTAACCCTAACCCTAACCCGAACGCTAACCCTAACACTACCTCCTAAACCTTACCCTAACCCTAACCCGAACCCTAACCCTAACCGAACCCTAACCCTAAACCGAACCCTAACCCGAACCCAAAACCTAACCTGAACCCGAACCCTACCCCTAACCCGAACGCTAACCCTAACCCGAACCCTAACCCTAACACTAACCCTAACCCGAACCCGACCCCTAACACTAACCCGAACCCGAACCCTAACCCGAACCCGATCCCTAAACCTAACACTAACCCTAAACCGAACCCGAACCCTAACCCTAACCCTAACTCTAACACTAACCCTAACCCTAACCCGAACCCTAACCCGAACCCGAACCCTAACCCTAACCCTAACCCGAACCCAAACCCTAACCCGAACCCTAACACTAACCCGAACCCTAACGCTAACCTGAACCCGAACCCTAACCCTAACCCTAATCGGAATCCTAACCTTAACCCGAACCCTAACCCTAACCCAAACCCTAACCCTAACCCGAACCCTAACCCGAACCGTAACCCGAACCCTAAGCCTAACCCGAACTCTAACCCTAACCCTAACCCGAACCCGAACCCTAAACCCAACCCTAACCCTAAAACTAACCCTAACCCGAACCCTAACCCTAACCCAACCCTAACGCTAACCCGAACCTTAACCCTAACCCTACCATGAACCTTAACCCTAACCCTAACACTAACCCTAAACCTAACCCTAACCCGAACCCTAACCCGAACCCTAACCTGAACCCTAAACTTAAACCTAACCCGAACCCTAACCCTAACCCTAACCCGAACCCTAACCCTAACCCTAACCCTAACCCTAACCCTAACCCGAACACTAACCCTAACCCTAACCCTAACCCGAACCCTGACCCTATCCCTAACCCTAACCCTAACCCTAACCCGAAACTGAACCCTAACCCTAACCCTAACAGTAACCCGAACCCGAACCCTAACCCTAACCCGAACCCTAACCCTAATACTAACTCTAACCCTAACCCGAACCCTAACCCTAACCCGAACCCTAACCCGAACCCGAACCCTAACCCTAACATTAACCCTAATCCGAACCCGAACCCTAACCCTAACCCTAACCTGAACCCTAACCCTAACCTTAACCGGAACACTAACCCTAACCCTACCCCGAACCCGAACGCTAACCCCTTACCCGAATCCTAACCCTAACCCGAACCCTAACCCTAACCCGAACCCGAACCCTAACCTAACCCTAACCCTAACCCTAACCCTAACCCGAACCCTGACCTAACCGTAACCCTAAACCGAACCCTAACCCTAACCCTAACCCAACACCTAACCCGAACCCTAACGCGAACCCTAACCCTAAACCTAACCCTAACCCAAACCCGAACCTTAACCCTAACCCTACCCCGAACCTTAACCCTAACCCTAACCCTAAACCTAAACCTAACCCTAACCCGAACCCTAACCCTAACCCTAAACCTAACCCGAACCCTAACCCTAAACCTAACCCTAACCCGAACCCTATCCTGAACCCTAACCCTAACCCTAACCCGAAACCTAACCCTAACCCTAACCCTAACCCGAACCCTAACCCTAACCTTAACCCTCACCCTAACCCGAACCCTAACCCTAACCCTAACCCGAACCCTAACCCTAACCCTAACCCTAACCCTAAGCCGAATGGTAACCCTAACCCTAACCCCTAACCCTAACCCTAACCCTAACCCTAACCCGAACCCGAAACCGAACCCTAACCCTAACCCTAACTCTAACCCGAACCCGAAACCGAACCCTAACCCTAACCCTAACCCTAACCCTAACCCTAACCCTAATCCGAACCCTAACCCTAACCCTAACCCTAACCCTAACCCTAACCCGAACCCTAACCCTAACCAGAAACCTAACCCTAACCCTAACCCTAACCCGAACCCTAACCCTAACCCTCACCCTAACCCGAACCCTAACCCTAATCCTAACACGAACCCTAACCCGAACACTAACCCTAACCCTAACCCGAACCCTAACCCTAACCCTATCCCTAACCCGAAACCTAACCGTAACCATAACCCTAACCCTAACCCTAACCCGAACCCTAACCTTAACCGTAACCCTAACCCTAACCCGAACCCTAACCCTAACCCTAACCAGAACCCTAAACCTAACCCTAACCCGAACCCTAACCCTAACCCGAACCCTAACCCTAACCCTAACCCTAAGCCTAACACGAACCCTAACCCTAACCCTAACCCTAACCCTAACCCGAACCCTAACCATAACCCTAACCCTAACCCGAACCCTAACCCTAACCCTAACCCTAACCGGAACCCTAACCCTAATCCTAACCTGAACCCGAACCCTAACACCTTACCCGAATCCTAACCCTAACCCGAACCCTAACCCGAACCCTAACCCTAACCCTAACCCCGAACCCGAACCCTAACCCTAACCCTAACCCTAACCCGAACCCTAACCCTAACCCTAATCCTAATCCGAACCCTAACCCGAACCCTAAACCTAACCCTAACCCGAACCCAAACCCTAACCCTAACCCTAACCCTAACCCGAACGGTAACCCTAACCCTAACCCTAACCCCTAACCCTAACCCTAACCCTAACCCTAACCGAACCCTAACCCTAACCCTAACCCTAAACCTAACCATTACCCGAACCCTAAACCGAACCCTACCCCTAACTGTAATCCGAACCCTAACCCTAACCCTAACCCTAACCCTAACCCGAACCCTAAACCTAACCGGAACCCTAACCCTAACCCTAACCCTAACCCGAAACCTAACCCGAACCCTAACCCTAACCCTAACCCGAACCCTAACCCTAACCCTAACCCTAACCCGAACCCTAACCGTAACCTTAAACGGAACCCTAACACTAACCCTAACCCGAACCCGAACCATAACCCCTTACCCGAATCCTAACCCTAACCCGAACCCTAACCCGAACCCTAACCCTAACCCTAACCCCGAACCCGAACCCTAACCCTAACCCTAACCCGACCCCTAACCCGAACCCTAACGCGAACCCTAACCGTAACCCTAACCCTAATTCTAACCCGAACCTTAACCCTAACCCTAACCCGAAACCTAACCCTAACATTAACCCAAACCCTAACCCTAATCCGAACCCTAACCCTAACCCTATCCCTAATGCTAACCCGAACCCGAACCCTAACCCTAACCCGAAAACTAACCCTTACCCTAACCCTAACCCTAACCCGAACCCTAACCCGAAACCTAACCCTAACCTTAACCCGAACCCTAACCCTAACCTTAACCGGAACCCTAACCATAACCCTAACCCGAAACCTAACCCTAACCCTAACCGTAACCCGAACCCTAACCCTAACCATAACCCTAACCCTAACCCTAACCCGAACCCTACCCTAACCCTAACCCCTAACGCTAACCGTAACCCTAACTCGAACCGTAACCCTAACCCTAAACCTAACCCTAACCCGAACCCGAACCCTAACCCGGGCCCTGACCCTAACCCTAACTCTAACCCTAACACTAACCCGAAACCGAACCCTAAACCTAACCCTAACCGTAACCCGAACCCGAAACCTAACCCTACCCGAACCCTAACCCTAACACTAACCCTAACCCTAACCCGAACCCTAACCCTAACCCGAACACTAACCCTAACCCGAAACCTAACCCAAAATCTAACCCTAACCCGAACCCGACCCTAACCCTAACCCGAAACCTAACCCTAACCCGAACCCTAACCCTAACACTAACCCGAACCCTAACCCTAACACTAACCCTAACCCTAACCCGAACCCTAACCCTAACCTTAACCGGAACCCTAACACTAACCCGAACCCGAACCCTAACCCTAACCCTAACCCGAGCACTAACCCTAACCCGAAACCTAACCCTAAACCTAACCCGAACACTAACCCTAACCATAACCCTAACCCTAACCCTAACCCTAACCCGAACCCTAACCCTAACCCTAACCCGAACCCTAACCCTAACCCGAACACTAACCCTAACCCGAACGGTAACACTAACCCTAACCCCTAACCCTAACCCTAACCCTAACCCTAACCCGAAACCTAACCCGAACCATACCCCTAACCCTAATCCGAACCCTAACCCTAACCCTAACCCTAACCCGAACCCGAACCCTAACCCTAACCGGAAACCTAACCCTAATCCTAACCCTAACCCTATCCTGAACCCTAACCCGAACCCTAACCCTAACCCTAACACGAACCCTAACCCTAACCCTAACCCTAAGCCCTAACCCTAACCCTAACCCTAACCATAACCCGAAACCTAACCCGAACCATACCCCTAACCCTAATCCGAACCCTAACACTAACCCTAACCCTAACCCGAACCCTAACCCTAACCCTAACCCTAACCCGAAACCTAACCGTAACCATAACCCTAACCCTAACCCTAACCCGAAACCTAACCTTAACCGTAACCCTAACCCTAACCCGAACCCTAACCCCAACCCTAACCAGAACCCTAAACCTAACCCTAACCCGAACCCTAACCCTAACCCGAACCCTAACCCTAACCCTAACCCTAAGCCTAACACGAACCCTAACCCAAACCCTAACACTAACCTTAACCTGAACCCTAACCCTAACCCTAACCCTAACCCGAACCCTAACCCTAACCCTAACCCTAACCGGAACCCTAACCCTAATCCTAACCCGAACCCGAACCCTAACACCTTACCCGAATCCTAACCCTAACCCGAACCCTAACCCGAACCCTAACCCTAACCCTAACCCCGAACCCGAACCCTAACACTAACACTAACCCTAACCCGAACCCTAACCCTAACCCTAACCCTAAACCTAACCCTAACCCGAACCCTAAACCTAACCCCAACCCGAACCCTAACCCTAACCCTAACCCTAACCCTAACCCGAACGGTAACCATAACCCTAACCCTAACCCCTAACCCTAACCCTAACCCTAACCCTAACCCGAACCCTAACCCGAACCCTAACCCTAACCCTAACCCCGAACCCGAACCCTAACCCTAACCCGACCCCTAACCCGAACCCTAACGCGAACCCTAACCGTAACCCTAACCCTAATTCTAACCCGAACCTTAACCCTAAACCTAACCCGAAACCTAACCCTAACATTAACCCTAACCCTAACCCTAATCCGAACCCTAACCCTAACCATATCCCTAACCCTAACCCGAACCCGAACCCTAACCCTAACCCGAAAACTAACCCTTACCCTAACCCTAACCCTAACCCGAACCCTAACCCGAAACCTAACCCTAACCCTAACCCGAACCCTAACCCTAACCTTAACCGGAACCCTAACCATAACCCTAACCCGAAACCTAACCCTAACCCTAACCGTAACCCGAACCCTAACCCTAACCATAACCCTAACCCTAACCCTAACCCGAACCCTACCCTAACCCTAACCCCTAACGCTAACCGTAACCCTAACCCGAACGGTAACCCTAACCCTAAACCTAACCCTAACCCGAACCCGAACCCTAACCCGGGCCCTGACCCTAACCCTAACCCTAACACTAACCCGAAACCGAACCCTAAACCTAAACCTAACCGTAACCCGAACCCGAACCCTAACCCTAACCCGAACACTAACCCTAACCCGAAACCTAATCCAAAATCTAACCCTAACCCGAACCCGACCCTAACCCTAACCCGAAACCTAACCCTAACCCGAACCCCAACCCTAACCCTAACACTAACCCGAACCCTAACCCTAACACTAACCCTAACCCTAACCCGAACCCTAACCCTAACCTTAACCGGAACCCTAACACTAACCCGAACCCGAACCCTAACCCTAACCCTAAACCGAACACTAACCCTAACCCGAAACCTAACCCTAACCCTAACCCGAACCCTAACCCTAACCATAACCCTAACCCTAACCCTAACCCTAACCCGAACCCTAACCCTAACCCTAACCCGAACCCGAACACTAACCCGAACACTAACCCTAACCCGAACGGTAACCCTAACCCTAACCCCTAACCCTAACCCTAACCCTAACCCGAAACCTAACCCGAACCATACCCCTAACCCTAATCCGAACCCTAACCCTAACCCTAACCGTAACCCGAACCCGAACCCTAACCCTAACCGGAACCCTAACCCTAATCCTAACCCTAACCCTATCCCGAACCCTAACCCGAACCCTAACCCTAACCCTAACGTGAACCCTAACCTTAACCCTAACCCTAACCCCTAACCCTAACCCTAACCCTAACCATAACCCGAAACCTAACCCGAACCATACCCCTAACCCTAATCCGAACCCTAACACTAACCCTAACCCTAACCCGAACCCTAACCCTAACCCTAACCCTAACCCGAAACCTAACCGTAACCATAACCCTAACCCTAACCCTAACCCGAAACCTAACCTTAACCGTAACCCTAACCCTAACCCGAAAACTAACCCCAACCCTAACCAGAACCCTAAACCTAACCCTAACCCGAACCCTAACCCTAACCTGAACCCTAACCCTAACCCTAACCCTAAGCCTAACACGAACCCTAACCCAAACCCTAACACTAACCCTAACATGAACCCTAACCCTAACCCTAACCCTAACCCGAACCCTAACCCTAACCCTAACCCTAACCGGAACCCTAACCCTAATCCTAACCCGAACCCGAACCCTAACACCTTACCCGAATCCTAACCCTAACCCGAACCCTAACCCGAACCCTAACCCTAACCCTAACCCCGAACCCGAACCCTAACACTAACCCTAACCCTAACCCGAATCCTAACCCTAACCCTAACCCTAAACCTAACCCTAACCCGAACCCTAAACCTAACCCCAACCCGAACCCTAACCCTAACCCTAACCCTAACCCGAACGGTAACCCTAACCCTAACCCTAACCCCTAACCATAACCCTAACCCTAACCCTAACCCGAACCCTAACCCTAACCCTAACCCTAAACCTAACCAATACCCGAACCCTAACCCGAACCCTACCCCTAACCCTAATCCGAACCCTAACCCTAACCCTAACCCTAACCCTAACCCGAACCCTAACCCTAACCGGAACCCTAACCCTAACCCTCACCCTAACCCTAACCCTAACCCGAAACCTAAACCGAACCCTAACCCTAACCCTAACCCGAACCCTAACCCTAACCCTAACCCTAACCCGAACCCTAACCGTAACCTTAACCGGAACCCTGACACTAACCCTAACCCGAACCCGAACCCTAACCCCTTACCCGAATCCAAACCCTAACCCGAACCCTAACCCGAACCCTAACCCTAACCCTAACCCCGAACCCGAACCCTAACCCTAACCCTAACCCGACCCCTAACCCGAACCCTAACGCGAACCCTAACCGTAACCCTAACCCTAATCCTAACCCGAACCTTAACCCTAACCCTAACCCGAAAACTAACCCTAACATTAACCCTAACCCTAACCCTAAACCGAACCCTAACCCTAACCCTCACTCTGCCCCGAAACTTAACCCTAATCCTAACCCTAACCCGAACCCTAACCCGAACCCTAACCCTAACCCTAACCCGAACCCTAACCCTATCCCTAACCCTAACCCTAACCCGAACCCTAACCCTAACCATAACCCTAACCCTAACCCTAACCCGAACACTAACCCTAACACTAATCCGAACCCTAACCCTAACCCGAACCCTAACCCTAACCGTAACCCTAATCCTAACCCGAACCCTAACCCTAACCCTAAACCCTAACACTATCCCTAACCCTAACCCTAACCCTAACCCGAACCCGAACCCAACCCGAACCCTACACCTAACACTATTCCGAACCCTAACCCTATCCTTAATCCTAACACTAACCCTAACCCGATACCGAACCCTAACCCTAACCCTAAGCCTAACCCTATCCCTAAACCTAACCCGAACCCTAACCCTAACCCGAACACTAACCCCTAACCCTAACACTAACCCTAACCCTAACACGAACCCTAAACCTAACCCTACCTCCTAACCCTAACACTAACCCTAAACCAAACCCTAACCCTAACCCGAACCCTAACCCTAACCCGAACACTAACCCGAACCCTAACCCTAACCTGAACCCGAACCCTAACCCTAACCCTCACCCGAACACAACCTGAACCCTAACCCTAACCGTAACCCGAACACTAACCCTAACCCTAACTCTAACCCGAACCCTAACCCTACCACTAACCCTAACACTAACCCGAACACTAACCCTAACCCTAACTCTAACACTAACCCTAACCCTAACCCGAACCCTAACCCGAACCCGAACCCTAACCCTAACCCTAACCCGAACCCAAACCCTAACCCGAACCCTAACACTAACCCGAACCCTAACCCTAACCTGAACCCGAACCCTAACCCTAACCCTAATCGGAATCCTAACCTTAACCCGAACCCTAACCCTAACCCAAACCCTAACCCTAACCCGAACCCTAACCCGAACCGTAACCCGAACCCTAAGCCTAACCCGAACTCTAACCCTAACCCTAACCCGAACCCGAACCCTAAACCCAACCCTAACCCTAAACCTAACCCTAACCCGAACCCTAACCCTAACCCAACCCTAACGCTAACCCGAACCTTAACCCTAACCCTACCATGAACCTTAACCCTAACCCTAACACTAACCCTAAACCTAACCCTAACCCGAACCCTAACCCGAACCCTAACCTGAACCCTAAACTTAAACCTAACCCGAACCCTAACCCTAACCCTAACCCGAACCCTAACCCTAACCCTAACCCTAACCCTAACCCTAACCCGAACACTAACCCTAACCCTAACCCTAACCCGAACCCTGACCCTAACCCTAACCCTAACCCTAACCCTAACCCGAAACTGAACCCTAACCCTAACCCTAACAGTAACCCGAACCCGAACCCTAACCCTAACCCGAACCCTAACCCTAATACTAACTCTAACCCTAACCCGAACCCTAACCCTAACCCGAACCCTAACCCGAACCCGAACCCTAACCCTAACATTAACCCTAATCCGAACCCGAACCCTAACCCTAACCCTAACCTGAACCCTAACCCTAACCTTAACCGGAACACTAACCCTAACCCTACCCCGAACCCGAACGCTAACCCCTTACCCGAATCCTAACCCTAACCCGAACCCTAACCCTAACCCGAACCCGAACCCTAACCTAACCCTAACCCTAACCCTAACCCTAACCCGAACCCTGACCTAACCGTAACCCTAAACCGAACCCTAACCCTAACCCTAACCCAACACCTAACCCGAACCCTAACGCGAACCCTAACCCTAAACCTAACCCTAACCCAAACCCGAACCTTAACCCTAACCCTACCCCGAACCTTAACCCTAACCCTAACCCTAAACCTAAACCTAACCCTAACCCGAACCCTAACCCTAACCCTAAACCTAACCCGAACCCTAACCCTAAACCTAACCCTAACCCGAACCCTATCCTGAACCCTAACCCTAACCCTAACCCGAAACCTAACCCTAGCCCTAACCCTAACCCGAACCCTAACCCTAACCTTAACCCTCACCCTAACCCGAACCCTAACCCTAACCCTAACCCGAACCCTAACCCTAACCCTAACCCTAACCCTAAGCCGAATGGTAACCCTAACCCTAACCCCTAACCCTAACCCTAACCCTAACCCGAACCCGAAACCGAACCCTAACCCTAACCCTAACTCTAACCCGAACCCGAAACCGAACCCTAACCCTAACCCTAACCCTAACCCTAACCCTAATCCGAACCCTAACCCTAACCCTAACCCTAACCCTAACCCTAACCCGAACCCTAACCCTAACCAGAAACCTAACCCTAACCCTAACCCTAACCCGAACCCTAACCCTAACCCTCACCCTAACCCGAACCCTAACCCTAATCCTAACACGAACCCTAACCCGAACACTAACCCTAACCCTAACCCGAACCCTAACCCTAACCCTATCCCTAACCCGAAACCTAACCGTAACCATAACCCTAACCCTAACCCTAACCCGAACCCTAACCTTAACCGTAACCCTAACCCTAACCCGAACCCTAACCCGAACCCTAACCAGAACCCTAAACCTAACCCTAACCCGAACCCTAACCCTAACCCGAACCCTAACCCTAACCCTAACCCTAAGCCTAACACGAACCCTAACCCTAACCCTAACCCTAACCCTAACCCGAACCCTAACCATAACCCTAACACTAACCCGAACCCTAACCCTAACCCTAACCCTAACCGTAACCCTAACCCTAATCCTAACCTGAACCCGAACCCTAACACCTTACCCGAATCCTAACCCTAACCCGAACCCTAACCCGAACCCTAACCCTAACCCTAACCCCGAACCCGAACCCTAACCCTAACCCTAACCCTAACCCGAACCCTAACCCTAACCCTAACCCTAATCCGAACCCTAACCCGAACCCTAAACCTAACCCTAACCCGAACCCAAACCCTAACCCTAACCCTAACCCTAACCCGAACGGTAACCCTAACCCTAACCCTAACCCCTAACCCTAACCCTAACCCTAACCCTAACCGAACCCTAACCCTAACCCTAACCCTAAACCTAACCATTACCCGAACCCTAAACCGAACCCTACCCCTAACCGTAATCCGAACCCTAACCCTAACCCTAACCCTAACCCTAACCCGAACCCTAACCCTAACCGGAACCCTAACCCTAACCCTAACCCTAACCCGAAACCTAACCCGAACCCTAACCCTAACCCTAACCCGAACCCTAACCCTAACCCTAACCCTAACCCGAACCCTAACCGTAACCTTAAACGGAACCCTAACACTAACCCTAACCCGAACCCGAACCATAACCCCTTACCCGAATCCTAACCCTCACCCGAACCCTAACCCGAACCCTAACCCTAACCCTAACCCCGAACCCGAACCCTAACCCTAACCCTAACCCGACCCCTAACCCGAACCCTAACGCGAACCCTAACCGTAACCCTAACCCTAATTCTAACCCGAACCTTAAACCTAACCCTAACCCGAAACCTAACCCTAACATTAACCCAAACCCTAACCCTAATCCGAACCCTAACCCTAACCCTATCCCTAACGCTAACCCGAACCCGAACCCTAACCCTAACCCGAAAACTAACCCTTACCCTAACCCTAACCCTAACCCGAACCCTAACCCGAAACCTAACCCTAACCCTAACCCGAACCCTAACCCTAACCTTAACCGGAACCCTAACCATAACCCTAACCCGAAACCTAACCCTAACCCTAACCGTAACCCGAACCCTAACCCTAACCATAACCCTAACCCTAACCCTAACCCGAACCCTACCCTAACCCTAACCCCTAACGCTAACCGTAACCCTAACTCGAACCGTAACCCTAACCCTAAACCTAACCCTAACCCGAACCCGAACCCTAACCCGGGCCCTGACCCTAACCCTAACTCTAACCCTAACACTAACCCGAAACCGAACCCTAAACCTAACCCTAACCGTAACCCGAACCCGAACCCTAACCCTAACCCGAACCCTAACCCTAACACTAACCCTAACCCTAACCCGAACCCTAACCCTAACCCGAACACTAACCCTAACCCGAAACCTAACCCAAAATCTAACCCTAACCCGAACCCGACCCTAACCCTAACCCGAAACCTAACCCTAACCCGAACCCTAACCCTAACACTAACCCGAACCCTAACCCTAACACTAACCCTAACCCTAACCCGAACCCTAACCCTAACCTTAACCGGAACCCTAACACTAACCCGAACCCGAACCCTAACCCTAACCCTAACCCGAGCACTAACCCTAACCCGAAACCTAACCCTAACCCTAACCCGAACACTAACCCTAACCATAACCCTAACCCTAACCCTAACCCTAACCCGAACCCTAACCCTAACCCTAACCCGAACCCTAACCCTAACCCGAACACTAACCCTAACCCGAACGGTAACACTAACCCTAACCCCTAACCCTAACCCTAACCCTAACCCTAACCCGAAACCTAACCCGAACCATACCCCTAACCCTAATCCGAACCCTAACCCTAACCCTAACCCTAACCCGAACCCGAACCCTAACCCTAACCGGAAACCTAACCCTAATCCTAACCCTAACCCTATCCTGAACCCTAACCCGAACCCTAACCCTAACCCTAACTCGAACCCTAACCCTAACCCTAACCCTAAGCCCTAACCCTAACCCTAACCCTAACCATAACCCGAAACCTAACCCGAACCATACCCCTAACCCTAATCCGAACCCTAACACTAACCCTAACCCTAACCCGAACCCTAACCCTAACCCTAACCCTAACCCGAAACCTAACCGTAACCATAACCCTAACCCTAACCCTAACCCGAAACCTAACCTTAACCGTAACCCTAACCCTAACCCGAACCCTAACCCCAACCCTAACCAGAACCCTAAACCTAACCCTAACCCGAACCCTAACCCTAACCCGAACCCTAACCCTAACCCTAACCCTAAGCCTAACACGAACCCTAACCCAAACCCTAACACTAACCCTAACCTGAACCCTAACCCTAACCCTAACCCTAACCCGAACCCTAACCCTAACCCTAACCCTAACCGGAACCCTAACCCTAATCCTAACCCGAACCCGAACCCTAGCACCTTACCCGAATCCTAACCCTAACCCGAACCCTAACCCGAACCCTAACCCTAACCCTAACCCCGAACCCGAACCCTAACACTATCACTAACCCTAACCCGAACCCTAACCCTAACCCTAACCCTAAACCTAACCCTAACCCGAACCCTAAACCTAACCCCAACCCGAACCCTAACCCTAACCCTAACCCTAACCCTAACCCGAACGGTAACCATAACCCTAACCCTAACCCCTAACCCTAACCCTAACCCTAACCCTAACCCGAACCCTAACCCGAACCCTAACCCTAACCCTAACCCCGAACCCGAACCCTAACCCTAACCCTAACCCGACCCCTAACCCGAACCCTAACGCGAACCCTAACCGTAACCCTAACCCTAATTCTAACCCGAACCTTAACCCTAACCCTAACCCGAAACCTAACCCTAACATTAACCCTAACCCTAACCCTAATCCGAACCCTAACCCTAACCATATCCCTAACCCTAACCCGAACCCGAACCCTAACCCTAACCCGAAAACTAACCCTTACCCTAACCCTAACCCTAACCCGAACCCTAACCCGAAACCTAACCCTAACCCTAACCCGAACCCTAACCCTAACCTTAACCGGAACCCTAACCATAACCCTAACCCGAAACCTAACCCTAACCCTAACCGTAACCCGAACCCTAACCCTAACCATAACCCTAACCCTAACCCTAAACCGAACCCTACCCTAACCCTAACCCCTAACGCTAAACGTAACCCTAACCCGAACGGTAACCCTAACCCTAAACCTAACCCTAACCCGAACCCGAACCCTAACCCGGGCCCTGACCCTAACCCTAACCCTAACACTAACCCGAAACCGAACCCTAAACCTAAACCTAACCGTAACCCGAACCCGAACCCTAACCCTAACCCGAACACTAACCCTAACCCGAAACCTAACCCAAAATCTAACCCTAACCCGAACCCGACCCTAACCCTAACCCGAAACCTAACCCTAACCCGAACCCCAACCCTAACCCTAACACTAACCCGAACCCTAACCCTAACACTAACCCTAACCCTAACCCGAACCCTAACCCTAACCTTAACCGGAACCCTAACACTAACCCGAACCCGAACCCTAACCCTAACCCTAAACCGAACACTAACCCTAACCCGAAACCTAACCCTAACCCTAACCCGAACCCTAACCCTAACCATAACCCTAACCCTAACCCTAACCCTAACCCGAACCCTAACCCTAACCCTAACCCGAACCCGAACACTAACCCGAACACTAACCCTAACCCGAACGGTAACCCTAACCCTAACCCCTAACCCTAACCCTAACCCTAACCCGAAACCTAACCCGAACCATACCCCTAACCCTAATCCGAACCCTAACCCTAACCCTAACCGTAACCCGAACCCGAACCCTAACCCTAACCGGAACCCTAACCCTAATCCTAACCCTAACCCTATCCCGAACCCTAACCCGAACCCTAACCCTAACCCTAACGTGAACCCTAACCTTAACCCTAACCCTAACCCCTAACCCTAACCCTAACCCTAACCATAACCCGAAACCTAACCCGAACCATACCCCTAACCCTAATCCGAACCCTAACACTAACCCTAACCCTAACCCGAACCCTAACCCTAACCCTAACCCTAACCCGAAACCTAACCGTAACCATAACCCTAACCCTAACCCTAACCCGAAACCTAACCTTAACCGTAACCCTAAACCTAACCCGAAAACTAACCCCAACCCTAACCAGAACCCTAAACCTAACCCTAACCCGAACCCTAACCCTAACCTGAACCCTAACCCTAACCCTAACCCTAACCCGAACCCTAACCCTAACCCTAACCCTAACCGGAACCCTAACCCTAATCCTAACCCGAACCCGAACCCTAACCCGAACCCTAACCCTAACCCTAACCCCGAACCCGAACCCTAACACTAACCCTAACCCTAACACGAACCCTAACCCTAACCCTAACCCTAACCGGAACCCTAACCCTAATCCTAACCCGAACCCGAACCCTAACACCTTACCCGAATCCTAACCCTAACCCGAACCCTAACCCGAACCCTAACCCTAACCCTAACCCCGAACCCGAACCCTAACACTAACCCTAACCCTAACCCGAATCCTAACCCTAACCCTAACCCTAAACCTAACCCTAACCCGAACCCTAAACCTAACCCCAACCCGAACCCTAACCCTAACCCTAACCCTAACCCGAACGGTAACCCTAACCCTAACCCTAACCCTAACCCCTAACCATAACCCTAACCCTAACCCTAACCCGAACCCTAACCCTAACCCTAACCCTAAACCTAACCAATACCCGAACCCTAACCCGAACCCTACCCCTAACCCTAATCCGAACCCTAACCCTAACCCTAACCCTAACCCTAACCCGAACCCTAACCCTAACCGGAACCCTAACCCTAACCCTCACCCTAACCCTAACCCTAACCCGAAACCTAAACCGAACCCTAACCCTAACCCTAACCCGAACCCTAACCCTAACCCTAACCCTAACCCGAACCCTAACCGTAACCTTAACCGGAACCCTGACACTAACCCTAACCCGAACCCGAACCATAACCCCTTACCCGAATCCAAACCCTAACCCGAACCCTAACGCGAACCCTAACCGTAACCCTAACCCTAATCCTAACCCGAAACTTAACCCTAACCCTAACCCGAAAACTAACCCTAACATTAACCCTAACCCTAACCCTAAACCGAACCCTAACCCTAACCCTCACTCTGCCCCGAACCTTAACCCTAATCCTAACCCTAACCCGAACCCTAACCCGAACCCTAACCCTAACCCTAACCCGAACCCTAACCCTATCCCTAACCCTAACCCTAACCCGAACCCTAACCCTAACCATAACCCTAACCCTAACCCTAACCCGAACCCTAACCCTAACACTAATCCGAACCCTAACCCTAACCCGAACCCTAACCCTAACCGTAACCCTAATCCTAACCCGAACCCTAACCCTAACCCTAAACCCTAACACTATCCCTAACCCTAACCCTAACCCTAACCCGAACCCGAACCCAACCCGAACCCTACACCTAACACTATTCCGAACCCTAACCCTATCCTTAATCCTAACACTAACCCTAACCCGATACCGAACCCTAACCCTAACCCTAAGCCTAACCCTATCCCTAAACCTAACCCGAACCCTAACCCTAACCCGAACACTAACCCCTAACCCTAACACTAACCCTAACCCTAACACGAACCCTAACCCTAACCCTACCTCCTAACCCTAACACTAACCCTAAACCGAACCCTAACCCTAACCCGAACCCTAACCCTAACCCGAACACTAACCCGAACACTAACCCTAACCTGAACCCGAACCCTAACCCTAACCCTCACCCGAACACAACCCGAACCCTAACCCTAACCGTAACCCGAACACTACCCCTAACCCTAACTCTAACCCGAACCCTAACCCTACCCCTAACCCTAACACTAACCCGAACCCTAACCCTAACCCGAACCCTAACCCTAACCCTAACCCTAACCCTAACCCTAACCCTAACCCGAACCCTACCCCTAACCCTAACCCCTAACCCTACCCCTAACCCTAACACTAACCCGAACCCTAACCCTAACCGAAACCCGAACCCGAACCCTAACCCTAACCCGAACCCTAATCCTAACACTAACCCTAAACCGAACCCGAACCCTAACCCTAACCCTCACTCTGCCCCGAACCTTAACCCAAATCCTAACCCTAACCCGAACCCTAACCCGAACCCTAACCCTAACCCTAACCCGAACCCTAACCCTACCCCGAACCTTAACCCTAACCCTAACCCGAACCCTAATCCTAACACTAACCCTAACCCTAACCCGAACCCTAACCCTAAACCTAACCCTAAACCTAAACAGAACCCTAACCCTAACCTTAACCGGAACCCTAACCCTAACCCTAACCCGAACCCGAACCCTAACCCCTTACCCGAAACCTAACCCTAACCCGAACCCTAACCCGATCCCTAACCATAACCCTAACCCCGAACCCGAACCCTAACCCTAAACCTAAACCTAACCCGAACCCTAAACCGAACCCTAACCCTAAACCGAACCCGAACCCTAACCCTAACCCGAACCCGATCCCTAACCCTAACCCTAACCCGAACCCTAACCCTAAACCTAACCCTAACCCTAACACTAACCCTAAGCCGAACCCTAACCCTAACCGGAACCCTAACCCTAACCCTAACCCTAACCATAACCCGAAACCTAACCCGAACCCTAACCCTAACCCTAACCCGAACCCTAACACTAACCCTAACCCTAACCCGAACCCTAACCGGAACCTTAACCGGAACCCTAACACTAACCCTAACCCTAACCCGAACCATAAGCCCTTACCCGAATCCTAACCCTAAACCTAACCCTACCCCGAACCCTAAACCTAACCCGAATCCTAACCCTAACCCTAACCCTAAACCTAACCCTAACCCGAACCCTAAACCTAACCCCAACCCGAACCCTAAACCTAACCCTAACCCTAACCCTAACCCGAACGGTAACCCTAACCCTAACCCTAACCCCTAACCCTAACCCTAACCCTAACCCTAACCCGAACCCTAACCCTAACCCTAACCCTAAACCTAACCAGTACCCGAACCCTAACCCGAACCCTACCCCTAACCCTAATCCGAACCCTAACCCTAACCCTAACCCTAACCCTAACCCGAACCCTAACCCTAACCGGAACCCTAACCCTAACCCTCACCCTAACCCTAACCCTAACCCGAAACCTAAACCGAACCCTAACCCTAACCCTAACCCGAACCCTAACCCTAACCCTAAACCTAACCCGAACCCTAACCGTAACCTTAACCGGAACCCTGACACTAACCCTAAACCGAACCCGAACCATAACCCCTTACCCGAATCCTAACCCTAACCCGAACCCTAACCCGAACCCTAACCCTAACCCTAACCCCGAACCCGAACCCTAACCCTAACCCTAACCCGACCCCTAACCCGAACCCTAACGCGAACCCTAACCGTAACCCTAACCCTAATCCTAACCCTAACCCTAACCCGAAAACTAACCCTAACATTAACCCTAACCCTAACCCTAAACCGAACCCTAACCCTAACCCTCACTCTGCCCCGAACCTTAACCCTAATCCTAACCCTAACCCGACCCCTAACCCGAACCCTAACCCTAACCCTAACCCGAACCCTAACCCTAACCCTAACCCTAACCCGAACCCTAACCCTAACCATAACCCTAACCCTAACCCTAACACGAACACTAACCCTAACACTAATCCGAACCCTAACCCTAACCCGAACCCTAACCCTAACCGTAACCCTAATCCTAACCCGAACCCTAACCCTAACCCTAAACCCTAACACTATCCCTAACCCTAACCCTAACCCTAACCCGAACCCGAACCCAACCCGAACCCTACACCTAACACTATTCCGAACCCTAACCCTATCCTTAATCCTAACACTAACCCTAACCCGATACCGAACCCTAACCCTAACCCTAAGCCTAACCCTATCCCTAAACCTAACCCGAACCCTAACCCTAACCCGAACACTAACACCTAACCCTAACACTAACCCTAACCCTAACACGAACCCTAACTCTAACCCTACCTCCTAACCCTAACACTAACCCTAAACCGAACCCTAACCCTAACCCGAACCCTAACCCTAACCCGAACACTAACCCGAACACTAACCCTAACCTGAACCCGAACCCTAACCCTAACCCTCACCCGAACACAACCCGAACCCTAACCCTAACCGTAACCCGAACACTACCCCTAACCCTAACTCTAACCCGAACCCTAACCCTACCCCTAACCCTAACACTAACCCGAACCCTAACCCTAACCCTAACCCGAACCCTAACCCTAACCCTAACCCTAACCCTAACCCGAACCCTACCCCTAACCCTAACCCCTAACCCTACCCCTAACCCTAACACTAACCCGAACCCTAACCCTAACCGAAACCCGAACCCGAACCCTAACCCTAACCCGAACCCTAATCCTAACACTAACCCTAAACCGAACCCGAACCCTAACCCTAACCCTCACTCTGCCCCGAACCTTAACCCAAATCCTAACCCTAACCCGAACCCTAACCCGAACCCTAACCCTAACCCTAACCCGAACCCTAACCCTACCCCGAACCTTAACCCTAACCCTAACCCGAACCCTAATCCTAACACTAACCCTAACCCTAACCCGAACCCTAACCCTAAACCTAACCCTAAACCTAAACAGAACCCTAACCCTAACCTTAACCGGAACCCTAACCCTAACCCTAACCCGAACCCGAACCCTAACCCCTTACCCGAAACCTAACCCTAACCCGAACCCTAACCCGATCCCTAACCATAACCCTAACCCCGAACCCGAACCCTAACCCTAAACCTAACCCTAACCCGAACCCTAAACCGAACCCTAACCCTAAACCGAACCCGAACCCTAACCCTAACCCGAACCCGATCCCTAACCCTAACCCTAACCCGAACCCTAACCCTAAACCTAACCCTAACCCTAACACTAACCCTAAGCCGAACCCTAACCCTAACCGGAACCCTAACCCTAACCCTAACCCTAACCATAACCCGAAACCTAACCCGAACCCTAACCCTAACCCTAACCCGAACCCTAACACTAACCCTAACCCTAACCCGAACCCTAACCGGAACCTTAACCGGAACCCTAACACTAACCCTAACCCTAACCCGAACCATAAGCCCTTACCCGAATCCTAACCCTAACCCTAACCCTAACCCGAACCCTAACCCTAACCCGAATCCTAACCCTAACCCTAACCCTAAACCTAACCCTAACCCGAACCCTAAACCTAACCCCAACCCGAACCCTAACCCTAACCCTAACCCTAACCCTAACCCGAACGGTAACCCTAACACTAACCCTAACCCCTAACCCTAACCCTAACCCTAACCCTAACCCGAACCCTAACCCTAACCCTAACCCTAAACCTAACCCGTACCCGAACCCTAACCCGAACCCTACCCCTAACCCTAATCCGAACCCTAACCCTAACCCGAACCCTAACCCTAACCGGAACCCTAACCCTAACCCTCGCCCTAACCCTAACCCTAACCCGAAACCTAAACCGAACCCTAACCCTAACCCTAACCCGAACCCTAACCCTAACCCTAAACCTAACCCGAACCCTAACCGTAACCTTAACCGGAACCCTGACAGTAACCCTACCCCGAACCCGAACCATAACCCCTTACCCGAATCCTAACCCTAACCCGAACCCTAACCCGAACCCTAACCCTAACCCTAACCCCGAACCCGAACCCTAACCCTAACCCTAACCCGACCCCTAACCCGAACCCTAACGCGAACCCTAACCGTAACCCTAACCCTAATCCTAACCCGAACCTTAACTCTAACCCTAACCCGAAAACTAACCCTAACATTAACCCTAACCCTAACCCTAAACCGAACCCTAACCCTAACCCTCACTCTGCCCCGAACCTTAACCCTAATCCTAACCCTAACCCGAACCCTAACCCGGACCCTAACCCTAACCCTAACCCGAACCCTAACCCTAACCCTAACCCTAACCCTAACCCGAACCCTAACCCTAACCATAACCCTAACCCTAACCCTAACCCGAACCCTAACCCTAACACTAATCCGAACCCTAACCCTAACCCGAACCCTAACCCTAACCGTAACCCTAATCCTAACCCGAACCCTAACCCTAAACCTAAACCCTAACACTATCCCTAACCCTAACCCTAACCCTAACCCGAACCCGAACCCAACCCGAACCCTACACCTAACACTATTCCGAACCCTAACCCTATCCTTAATCCTAACACTAACCCTAACCCGATACCGAACCCTAACCCTAACCCTAAGCCTAACCCTATCCCTAAACCTAACCCGAACCCTAACCCTAACCCGAACACTAACCCCTAACCCTAACACTAACCCTAACCCTAACACGAACCCTAACCCTAACCCTACCTCCTAACCCTAACACTAACCCTAAACCGAACCCTAACCCTAACCCGAACCCTAACCCTAACCCGAACACTAACCCGAACACTAACCCTAACCTGAACCCGAACCCTAACCCTAACCCTCACCCGAACACAACCCGAACCCTAACCCTAACCGTAACCCGAACACT
>JAVLSZ010000047.1:775000-777500 GCA_032313775.1 Urocyon cinereoargenteus | reverse complement strand
AACCATACACCTAACCCTAATCCGAACCCTAACCCTAAACCTAAACCTAACCCTAACCCGAACCCGAACCCTAACCCTTACCCTAAACTGAACCCTAACCCTAACCCGAACCCTAACCCTAACCCGAACCCTAACCCTACCCGAAACCTAACCCTAACCCGAACCCAAACCCGAACCCGAACCCTAACCCTAACCCTAACCCGAACCCTAACCCGAACCCTAACCCTAACCCTAACCTGAACACTAACCCCTAACCCTAACCCGAACCCGAACACTAACCCGAACCCTAACCCTAACCCTAACCCGAACATGAACCCTAACCCTAACCCTAACCCGAACCCTAACCTTAACCCTAACCCTAACCCGAACCCTAACCCTAACCCTAACCCTAACCCGAACCCTAACTCTAACCCGAAACCTAAACCGAACCCTAACCCGAACCCTAACCCTAACCCTAACCCTAACCCGAACCGTAACCCTAACCCGAACCCTAACCCTAACCCTAACCCGAACCCTAACCCGAACCCTAACCCGAACCCTAACCCTAACCCGAACCCTAAACCTAACCCTAACCCGAACCCTAACCCGAACCCTAACCTTAACCCTAAACCGAACCCTAACCCTAACCCTAACCCGAACCCTAACCCTAACCATAACCCGAACCCTAACCCGAACACTAACCCTAACCCTAACCCGAAACCTAAACCGAAACCTAACCCTAACCCTAACCTGAACACTAACCCGTAACCCTAACCCGAACCCGAACCCTAACCCGAGCCCTAACCCTAACCATAACACGAACCCGAAACCTAACCCTAACCCTAACCCGAACCCTAAACCTAACCCTAACCCTAACCTGAACACTAACACCTAACCCTAACCCGAACCCGAACCCTAACCCGAACCCTAACCCTAACCCTAACCCGAACCCTAACCCTAACCCTAACCCTAACCCTAACCCGAACCCTAACCCTAACCCTACCTCTAACCCTAAACCTAACCTTAACCCGAAACCTAACCCTAACCCGAACCCTAACCCGAACCCTAACCCGAACCCTAACCCTAACCGTAACCTAACCCTATTCCGACACCTAACCCTAACCCTAACCCTAACCCTAAACCTAACCCTAAACCCAACCCTAACACTAACACTAACCCTAACAAAACCCGAACCCTAACCCTAAACCTAACCCTAACCCTAACCCTAACCCTAACCCGAACCCGAACCCTAACCCTAACCCCTAACCCGAACACTAACCCTAACCCGAACCCTAACCCTAACCCAAACCATAACCCTAACCCGAAACCTAACCTAACCCTAATCCGAAACCTAACCCTAACCCTAACACTAACCCTACCTCTAACACTAACCTTAACGCTAACCCTAACCCCAAACCTAACCCTAACTCTAACCCTAACCCTAAACCGAACCCTAACCCTAACCCTAACCCGAACCCGAACACGAACCCTAACACTAACCCCTAACCCGAACCCTAACCCTAACCCGAACCGTAACCCTAACCCGAACCCTAACCCTAACCTGAACCATAACCTAACCCTAATCCGAACCCTAACCCTAACCCTAACCCTAACCCTAACCCTAACCCTAACACTAACCCCTAAACCTAACCCGAACCATACCCCGAACCCTAACTCGAACCTTAACCCTAACCCTAACCCGAACACTAACCCTAACCATAACCCGAACCCTAAACCGAACCCTAACCCTAACCCTAACCCGAACCCTAACCCGAACCCTAACCCTAACCCTAACCTGAACACTAACCCCTAACCCTAACCCGAACCCGAACCCTAACCCGAACCCTAACCCTAACCCTAACCCTAACCCGAACTCGAACCCTAACCCTAACCCTAAACCGAACCCTAACCCTAACCCTAACCTTAAACCGAACCCTAACCCTAACCCTACCCCGAACCCTAACCCGAACACTAACACTAAACCTAACCCTAAACCTAACCCGAAACCTAAACCTAACCCTAACCGGAACCCTAACCCTAACCCTAACCCGAACCCTAACACTTTACCCGAATCCTAACCCTAACCCGAACCCTAACCCGAACCCTAACCCTAACCCTAACCCCGAACCCGAACCCTAACCCTATCCCTAACCCTAACCCGAACCCTAACCCGAACCCTAACCCGAACCCCAACCCTAACCCTAACCCGAACCCGACCCTAACCCTAACCCTAACCCGAACCGTAACCCTAACCCGAACCCTAACCCTAACCCTAACCCGAACCCGAACCCTAACACTTTACCCGAATCCTAACCCTAACCCGAACTTTAACACGAACCTTAATCCTAACCCTAACCCTGAACCCGAACCTTGACCCTATCCCTAACCCTAACCCGAACCCTAACCCGAACCCTAACCCTAACTCTAAACCAAACACTAACCTGAACCCTAACTCGAAACCTAACCCTAACCCGAACCCGACCCCGAACCCGAACCCTAACCCTAACCCTAACACGAACCC
>JAVLSZ010000047.1:752500-762500 GCA_032313775.1 Urocyon cinereoargenteus | reverse complement strand
CGAACCCTAACCCTATCCCTAACCCTAACCCGAACCCTAACACGAACCCTAACCCTAACTCTAACCCAAACACTAACCCGAACCCTAACTTGAAACCTAACCCTAACCCGAACCCAACCCCGAACCCGAACCCTAACCCTAACCCTAAACCGACCCCAACCCGAACCCGAACCCTAACACGAACCCTAAACCTAACCCTAACCCTAACCCTAACCCGAAACCTAACCCTAACCCTAACCCAAAGACTAACCCTAACCCTAACCCGAACCCTAACCCTAACCCGAACCCGAACCCTAACCCTAACCCGAACCCTAACCCTAACCCTAACCTGAACCCTAACCCTAAACCTAACCCGAACCCTAACCCGAACCCTAACCCTAACCCTAACCCGAACCCTAGGCCTAACCCTAACCCGAACCCTAACCGTACCCGAACCCGAACCCTAAACCTAACCCTAACCCTAACCCTAAACCGAACCCGAACCCTAACCTTAACCCTAACCCTAACCCGAACCCTAACCCTAACCCGAACCCTAACCCTAACCCTAACGCGAACCCTAACCCTAACCCCTAACCCTAACCCTAACCCGAACCCTAACCCTAACTCTAACCCTAAACCGAACCCGAACCCTAACCCTAACCCGAACCCTAACCCTAACCCTAACCCTAAACCGAAACCGAACCCTAACCCGAACCGTAACCCTAACCGTAATCCGAACCCTAACCCTAAACCTAATCCTAACCCGAACCCGAACCCTAACCCTTACCCTAACCCGAACCCGAACCTTAACCCTAACCCGAACCCTACTCCTAACCCGAACCCTAACCCTACCCGAAACCTAACCCTAACCCTAACCCTAACCCGAAACCGAACCCTAACCCTAACCCTAACCCGAACCCTAACCCAAACCATAACCCTAACCCTAACCTAAACACTAACCCCTAACCCGAACCCGAACCCTAACCCGAACCCTAACCCTAACCCTAACACGAACCCGAACCGTAACCCTAACCCGAACCCTAACCCTAACCCTACCCCTAACCCGAACCTTAACCCTAACCCTAACCCTAACCCTAACCCTAAACCGAACCCTAACTCTAACCCGAAACATAAACCGAACCCTCGCCCGAACCCTAACCCTAACCCGAACCCTAACCCGAACCGTAACCCTTACCCGAACCCTAAACCTAAACCTAACCCTAAACCTAACCCGAACCCTAACCCGAACCTTAACCCGAACCCTAACCTTAACCCTAACCCGAAACCTAACCCTAACCCTAACCCGAAACCTAACCCGAACCCTAACCCTAACCCTAAACCGAACCCTAACCCTAACCCTAACCCGAACCCTAACCTCAACCCTAACCCTAACCCTAACCCTAACCCTAACCCGAAACCTAAACCTAACGCTCACCGGAACCCTAACCCTAACCCTAACCCAAACCCTAAACCTAACCCGAACCCGAACCCTAACCCTAACCCGAACCCTAACCCCAATCCTAACCCGACCCCTAACCCGAACCCGAAACCTAACAGGAACCCTAAACATAACCCTAACCCTAACCCGAACCCGAACCCTAACCCTAACCCTAACCCGAACCCTAACCCTAACCCGAACCCTTACCCTAACCCTAACCCGAACCCTAAACCTAACCCGAACCCAAACCCTAACCCTAACCCGAAACCTAACCCGGCCCAACCCTAACCCGAACCCTAACCCTAACCCGAACGCTAACCCTAAACCTAACCCTACCCCGAAACCTAACCTAACCCGAACCCTAACCCTAAACCTAACCCGAACCCTAAACCTAACCCTAACCCTAACCCTAATCCTAACCTGAACCCGAACCCTAACCCTAACTCTAACCCGAACCCTAACCTTAACCCTAACACTAACCCTAACGCGAACCCTAACCCTAACCCCTAACCCTAACCCTAACCCTAACCCGAAACCGAAACCTAACCCTAACCCTAAGCCATAACCCTTACCCGAACCCTAACCCTAACCCGAACCCTAACCATAACCCTAACCCTAACCCTACCCCGAACCCGAACCCTAACCCGAACCGTACCCCTAACCCTAATCCGAACCCTAACCCTAACCCTAAACCTAACCCTAACCCGAACCCGAACCCTAACCCTTTCCTTAACCCGAACCCGAACCCTAACCCTAACCCGAACCCTAACCCTAACCCTAACCCAAACCCTAACCCTAACCGAAATCTAACCCTAACCCGAACCCTAACCCTAACCCGAACCCTAACCCTAACCCGAACCATAACCCTAACCCTAAACCGAACCCTAACCCTAACCCTAACCCGAAACCTAACCCTAACCCGAACCCTAACCCGAACCCGAACCCGAACCCTAACCCTAAACTGAACCCTAACCCTAAACCTAACCCTAACCCGAACCCTAACCAAAACCCGAACCCTAACCCGAACCCGAAACCTAACCATAACCCGAACCCGAACCCTAACCCTAACCCAAACACTAACCATAACCCGAACCCGAACACTAAACCTAACCCTAACCCGAAACCTAACCCTAACCCTAACCCGAACCCTAACCCTAATCCTAACCCGAATCCTAACCCTAACCCTAACCCTAAACCGAACCCTAAACCTAACCCTAACCCTAACCCAAACCCTAACCTAACCCTAACCCGAACCCTAACCCTAACCCTAACCCGAACCCTAACCCTAACCCTAACCCTAACCCTATCCCGATCCCGAACCCTAAACCTAACCCAAACCCGAACCCTAACCCTAACCCTAACCCTAACCCGAACCCTAACCCTAACCCTAAACCTAACCCTAAACCTAATCCGAACCCTAACGCTAACCCGAACCCTAACCCTAACCCTAACCCTAACACTAACCCTAACCCTAACCCCTAACCCTAACCCTAACCCTAACCCTAAGCCTAAAACCTAACCCTAACCCTAACCCTGACCCTAACACTAACCCTAACACTAACCCTAACCCTAACCCGAACCCTAACCCTAACCCTAACCCTAACCTAACCCGAACCCTAACCCTAACCCTAACCCTAACCATAACCCCTAAACCTAACCCGAACCCTAAACCTAACCCGAACCCTAACC
The DNA here is from genome assembly GCA_032313775.1 of Urocyon cinereoargenteus. Taxonomy (NCBI): domain Eukaryota; kingdom Metazoa; phylum Chordata; class Mammalia; order Carnivora; family Canidae; genus Urocyon; species Urocyon cinereoargenteus. Next base: position 759,394 of record JAVLSZ010000047.1, on the reverse strand, counting down.
CTAACCCTAACCCAAACCCTAACCCTAACCCTAACCTTAACCCTAACTTGAACCCTAACCCAAACCCGAAACCTAACCCTAACCCTAACCCGATCCCTAACCCGAACTCTAACTCGACCCTAACCCTAACCCCTAACTCTAACCCTAACCCGAAACCTAACCCTAAACCGAAACCAAACCCTAACCCTAACCCGAACCCTAACCCTAACCCTAACTCTAACCCGAACCATAACCCGAACCCGAACAATAACCCGAACCCGAACCCTAACCCTAACCCTAACTCTAACCCAAACACTAAACCGAACCCTAACTCGAACCCTAACCCTAAACCGAACCCGACCCCGAACACGAACCCTAACCCTAACCCTAACACGAACCCGAAACCTAACCTTAACCCTAACCCGAACCCTAACCCTAACCCGAACCCTAACCCTAAACCTAACACCGAAACCGGACACTAACCCTAAACCTAACCCTAACCCGAACCCTAACCCGAACCCTAACCCGATCCCCAACCCTAACCCTAACCCGAACCCGAACCCTAACCCTAGCCGAACCCTAACCCTAACCCGACCCTAACCCTAACCCTAACCCTAACCCGAAACCTAACCCTAACCCTAACCCTAAACCGACCCCTAAACCGAACCCTAACACGAACCCTAACCCTAACCCTAACCCTAACCCTAACCCGAACCCTAACCCTAACCCTAGCCCGAACCCTAACCCTAACCCGAACCCTAAACCTAACCCTAACACGAACCCTAACCCTAACCCGAACCCGAACCCTAACCCGAACTCGAACCCTAACCCTAACCCGAAACCTAACCCGAACCCAACCCTAACCTGATCCCTAACCCTAACCCGAACCCTAACCCGAACCCTAACCCGAACCCTAACCCTAACCCGAACCTTAACCCTAACCCGAACCCTATCCATAACCCTAACCCTAACCCTAACCCGAACCCTAACCCGAACCCTAACCCGAAACCTAACCCTAACCCTGACTCGAACCCTAACCCGAACCCTAACCCTAACCCTAACCCGAACCCTAACCCTAACCCTGTCCGAACCCTAACCCGAAAACTAACCCCTAACCCTAACCCGAAACTTATCCCTAACCCTTACCCGAACCCGAACCCTAACACCTAACCCTAACCCGAACCCGAACCTTAAACCTAACCCTAACCCTAACCCTAACCCGAACCCGAACCCTAACCCGATCCCTAAACCTAAACCTAACCCGAAACCAAACCCTAACACGAACCCTTACCCTAACCCGAACCCGAACCCTAACCCTAACCCTAAACCTAACCCGCACCCTAACCCTAACCCGAACCCGATCCCTAACCATAACCCTAACCCTAACCATAACCCGAACCCGAACCCGAACCCTAACCCTATCCCTAACCCGAACCCTAACCGTAACCCAAACCCTAACCCTAACCCTAACCCGAACCCTAACCCTAACCCTAACCCGAAACCTAACCCTAACCCGAACCCTAACCCTAACCCGAACCCGAACCCGAACCCTAACCCTAACCCGATACCTAACCATAACCTAACCCTAGCCCGAACCCTAACCCAAACCCGAACCCTATCCCGAACCCGATACCTAACTATAACCCGAACCCGAACCCTAACCCTAACCCGAAGCCTAACCCTAACCCTAACCCGAAACCTAAACCTAACCCTAACCCGAACCCTAACACTAACCCGAACCCTAACCCTAACCCTAACACGAATCCTAAACCTAACCCTAACCCGAACCCTAACCCGAACCCTCACCCTAACCCTAACCCTAACCCGAACCCTAACCCTAACCCTAACCCGAACCCTAACCCTAACCCTAACCCTAACCCGAACCCTAACCTCAACCCTAACCCTAACCCTAACCCTAACCCTAACCCGAAACCTAAACCTAACGCTCACCGGAACCCTAACCCTAACCCTAACCCGAACCCTAACCCTAACCCGAACCCGAACCCTAACCCTAACCCGAACCCTAACCCTAATCCTAACCCGACCCCTAACCCGAACCCGAACCCTAACAGGAACCCTAAACATAACCCTAACCCTAACCCGAACCCGAACCCTAACCCTAACCCTAACCCGAACCCTAACCCTAACCCGAACCCTTACCCTAACCCTAACCCGAACCCTAAACCTAACCCGAACCCAAACCCTAACCCTAACCCGAAACCTAACCAGGCCCAACCCTAACACGAACCCTAACCCTAACACGAACGCTAACCCTAAACCTAACCCTACCCCGAAACCTAACCTAACCCGAACCCTAACCCTAAACCTAACCCGAACCCTAAACCTAACCCTAACCCTAACCCTAATCCTAACCTGAACCCGAACCCTAACCCTAACTCTAACCCGAACCCTAACCTTAACCCTAACACTAACCCTAACGCGAACCCTAACCCTAACCCCTAACCCGAACCCTAACCCTAACCCGAACCCTAACCATAACCCTAACCCTAACCCTACCCCGAACCCGAACCCTAACCCGAACCGTACCCCTAAGCCTAATCCGAACCCTAACCCTAACCCTAACCTAACCCTAACCCGAACCCGAACCCTAACCCTTTCCTTAACCCGAACCCGAACCCTAACCCTAACCCGAACCCTAACCCTAACCCTAACCCAAACCCTAACCCTAACCGAAATCTAACCCTAACCCGAACCCTAACCCTAACCCGAACCCTAACCCTAACCCGAACCATAACCCTAACCCTAAACCGAACCCTAACCCTAACCCTAACCCGAAACCTAACCCTAACCCGAACCCTAACCCGAACCCGAACCCGAACCCGAACCCTAACCCTAAACTGAACCCTAACCCTAAACCTAACCCTAACCCGAACCCTAACCAAAACCCGAACCCTAACCCGAACCCGAACCCTAACCATAACCCGAACCCGAACCCTAACCCTAACCCAAACCCTAACCATAACCCGAACCCGAACACTAAACCTAACCCTAACCCGAAACCTAACCCTAACCCTAACCCGAACCCTAACCCTAATCCTAACCCGAATCCTAACCCTAACCCTAACCCTAAACCGAACCCTAACCCTAACCCTAACCCTAACCCAAACCCTAACCTAACCCTAACCCGAACCCTAACCCTAACCCTAACCCGAACCCTAACCCTAACCCTAACCCTAACCCTATCCCAAACCCGAACCCTAAACCTAACCCAAACCCGAACCCTAACCCTAACCCTAACCCTAACCCGAACCCTAACCCTAACCCTAAACCTAACCCTAAACCTAATCCGAACCCTAACGCTAACCCGAACCCTAACCCTAACCCTAACCCTAACACTAACCCTAACCCTAACCCCTAACCCTAACCCTAACCCTAACCCTAAGCCTAAAACCTAACCCTAACCCTAACCCTGACCCTAACCCTAACCCTAACACTAACCCTAACCCTAACCCGAACCCTAACCCTAACCCTAACCCTAACCTAACCCGAACCCTAACCCTAACCCTAACCCTAACCATAACCCCTAAACCTAACCCGAACCCTAAACCTAACCCGAACCCTAACCCTAACCCTAACCCAAACCCTAACCCTAACCCTAACCTTAACCCTAACTTGAACCCTAACCCAAACCCGAAACCTAACCCTAACCCTAACCCGATCCCTAACCCGAACTCTAACTCGACCCTAACCCTAAACCCTAACTCTAACCCAAACCCGAAACCTAACCCTAAACCGAAACCAAACCCTAACCCTAACCCGAACCCTAACCCTAACCCTAACTCTAACCCGAACCCTAACCCGACCCCGAACAATAACCCGAACACGAACCCTAACCCTAACCCTAACTCTAACCCAAACACTAAACGGAACCCTAACTCGAACCCTAACCCTAACCCGAACCCGACCCCGAACACGAACACTAACCCTAACCCTAACACGAACCCGAAACCTAACCTTAACCCTAACCCGAACCCTAACCCTAACCCGAACCCTAACCCTAACCCTAACCCCGAAACCGGACACTAACCCTAAACCTAACCCTAACCCGAACCCTAACCCGAACCCTAACCCGATCCCCAACCCTAACCCTAACCCGAACCCGAACCCTAACCCTAGCCGAACCCTAACCCTAACCCGACCCTAACCCTAACCCTAACCCTAACCCGAAACCTAACCCTAAGCCTAACCCTAACCCGACCCCTAAACCGAACCCTAACACGAACCCTAACCCTAACCCTAACCCTAACCCTAACCCTAACCCGAACCCTAACCCTAACCCTAGCCCGAACCCTAACCCTAACCCGAACCCTAAACCTAACCCTAACACGAACCCTAACCCTAACCCGAACCCGAACCCTAACCCGAACCCGAACCCTAACCCTAACCCGAAACCTAACCCGAACCCAACCCTAACCTGATCCCTAACCCTAACCCGAACCCTAACCCGAACCCTAACCCGAACCCTAACCCTAACCCGAAACTTAACCCTAACCCGAACCCTATCCATAACCCTAACCCTAACCCTAACCCGAACCCTAAACCGAACCCTAACCCGAAACCTAACCCTAACCCTGACTCGAACCCTAACCCGAACCCTAACCCTAACCCTAACCCGAACCCTAACCCTAACCCTGTCCGAACCCTAACCCGAAAACTAACCCCTAACCCTAACCCGAAACTTATCCCTAACCCTTACCCGAACCCGAACCCTAACCCCTAACCCTAACCCGAACCCGATCCCTAACCATAACCCTAACCCTAACCATAACCCGAACCCGAACCCGAACCCTAACCCTATCCCTAACCCGAACCCTAACCGTAACCCAAACCCTAACACTAACCCTAACCCGAACCCTAACCCTAACCCTAACCCGAAACCTAACCCTAACCCTAACCCTAACCCTAACCCGAACCCTAACCCTAACCCATAACCTAACCCCTAACCCTAACCCGAACCCTAAACCTAACCAGAACCCTAACCCTAACCCGAAACCGAACCCTAACCCTAACCCTAACACTAAACCTAACTCGAACCCTAAACCGAACCCTAACCCTAATCCTAACCCGAACCCTAACCCGAACTCTAACTCAACCCTAACCCTAACCCCTAAACCTAACCCTAACCCGAAACCTAACCCTAACCCGAACCCGAACCCTAACCCTAACCCGAACCCTAAACTTAACTTAACCCTAACCCGAACCCTAAACCGAACCCGAACAATAACCCGAACCCGAACCCTAACCCTAACCCTAACTCTAACCCAAACACTAACCCGAACCCTAACACGAACCCTAACCCTAACCCGAACCCGAACACGAACCCGAACCCTAACCCTAACCCTAACACGAACCCTAACCCTAACCCGAAACCTAACCCTAACCCGAACCCTAACACTAACCCTAACCCCGAACCCGGACCCTAAACCTAAACCTAACCCTAACCCGAACCCTAACCCGAACCCTAACCCGAACCCCAAACCTAACCCTAACCCGAACCCGAACCCGAACCCGAACCCTAACCCTAACCCGAACCCTAACCTTAACCCGACCCTAACCCTAAACCTAACCCTAACCTGAACCCTAACCCTAACACTAACCCGACCCCTAACCCGAACCCTAACACGAACCCTAACCCTAACCCTAACCCTAACCATAACCCGAACCCTAATCCTAACCCTAGTCCGAACCCTAACTCTAACCCGAACCCTAACCCTAAACCTAACCCGAATCCTAACCCTAACCCGAACCCGAACCCTAACCCTAACCCGAAAACTAAACCGAACCCACCCTAACCCGAACCCTAACCCTAACCCAAACCCTAACCCTAACCCTAACCCTTACCCGAACCCTAAACCTACCCGAAACCTAACCCTAAACCTAACCCGAACCCTAACCCGAACCCTAACCCTAACCCTAACCCGAACCCTAACCCTAACCCGAACCCTAACCATAACACTAACCCGAACCCTAACCCTAAACCTAACCCTAACCCGAACCCTAATCGTAACCCGAACCCTAACCCTAACCCTAACCCGAACCCTAACCCTAACCCTAACCCGAAACCTAACCCTAACCCGAACCCTAAACCTAACCCAAACCCGAAACCGAACCCTAACCCTAACCCGAACCCTAACCCTAAACCTAACCCTAACCATAACCCTAACCCGAACCCTAACCCTAACCCTGTCCGAACCCTAACCCGAAAACTAACCCCTAACCCTAAACCGAAACTTATCCCTAACCCTTACCCGAACCCGAACCCTAACCCCTAACCCTAAGCCGAACCCGAACCTTAAACCTAACCCTAACCCTAACCCTAACCCGAACCCGAACCCTAACCCGAACCCTAAACCTAAACCTAACCCGAAAACAAACCCTAACACGAACCCTTACCCTAACCCGAACCCGAACCCTAACCCTAACCCTAAACCTAACCCGCACCCTAACCCTAACCCGAACCCGATCCCTAACCATAACCCTAACCCTAACCATAACCCGAACCCGAACCCGAACCCTAACCCTATCCCTAACCCGAACCCTAACCGTAACCCAAACCCTAACCCTAACCCTAACCCGAACCCTAACCCTAACCCTAACCCGAAACCTAACCCTAACCCGAACCCTAACCCTAACCCGAACCCGAACCCGAACCCTAACCCTAACCCGATCCCTAACCCTAAACCTAACCCTAGCCCGAACCCTAACCCAAACCCGAACCCTAACCCGAACCCGATACCTAACTATAACCCGAACCCGAACCCTAACCCTAACCCGAAGCCTAACCCTAACCCTAACCCTAACCCCTAAACCTAACCCTAACCCTAACCCGAACCCTAACGCTAAAACCTAACCCTAACCCTAGCCCTAACCCTAACCCGAACACTAACCCTAACC
>JAVLSZ010000047.1:697500-745000 GCA_032313775.1 Urocyon cinereoargenteus | reverse complement strand
AACTCTAACCCTAACCCGAACCCTAACCCTAACCCTAACCCGAAACCTAACCCTAACCCGAACCCTAACCCTAACCCGAACCCGAACCCGAACCCTAACCCTAAACTGAACCCTAACCCTAAACCTAACCCTAACCCGAACCCTAACTAAAACCCGAACCCTTACCCGAACCCGAACCCTAACCATAACCCGAACCCGAACCCTAACCCTAACCCAAACCCTAACCCTAACCCTAACCCGAACACTAAACCTAACCCTAACCCGAAACCTAACCCTAACCCTAACCCGAACCCTAACCCTAATCCTAACCCGAAACCTAACCCTAACCCTAACCCGAACCCTAACCCGAACCCTAACCCTAACCCTAACCCTAACCCAAACCATAACCTAACCCTAACCCGAACCCTAACCCTAACCCTAACCCGAACCCTAACCCTAACCCTAACCCTAAACCTATCCCGAACCCGAACCCTAACCCTAACCCGAACCCGAACCCTAACCCTAACCCTAACCCTAACCCGAACCTTAACCCTAACCCTAAACCTAACCCTAAACCTAATCCGAACCCTAACGCTAACCCGAACCCTAACTCTAACCCTAACCCTAACCCTAACCCTAACCCCTAACCCTAACCCTAACCCTAACCCTAACCCTAAAACCTAACCCTAACCCTAACCCTGACCCTAACCCTAACCCGAACACTAACCCTAACCCTAACCCGAACCCTAACACTAACCCTAAACCTAACCTAACCCGAACCCTAACCCTAACCCTAACCCTAACCCTAACCATAACCCCTAAACCTAACCCGAACCCTAATCCTAACCTGAACCCTAACCCTAACCCTAACCCAAACCCTAACCCTAACCCTAACCCTAACCCGATCCCTAACCCGAACTCTAACTCGACCCTAACCCTAACCCCTAACTCTAACCCTAACCCGAAACCTAACCCTAAACCGAAACCAAACCCTAACCCTAACCCGAACCCTAACCCTAACCCTAACACTAACCCGAACCCTAACCCGAACCCGAACAATAACCCGAACCCGAACCCTAACCCTAACCCTAACTCTAACCCAAACACTAACCCAAACCTAAACTCGAACCCTAACCCTAACCCGAACCCGACCCCGAACACGAACCCTAACCCTAACCCTAACACGAACCCGAAACCTAACCCTAACCCTAACCCGAACCCTAACCCTAACCCGAACCCTAACCCTAACCCTAACCCCGAAACCGGACCCTAACCCTAAACCTAACCCTAATCCGAACCCTAACCCGAACCCTAACCCGATCCCCAACCCTAACCTTAACCCGAACCCGAACCCTAACCCTAGCCGAACCCTAACCCTAACCCGACCCTAACCCTAACCCTAACCCTAACCCGAAACCTAACCCTAACCCTAACCCGACCCCTAAACCGAACCCTAACACGAACCCTAACCCTAACCCTAACCCTAACCCGAACCCTAACCCTAACCCTAGCCCGAACCCTAACCCTAACCCGAACCCTAAACCTAACCCTAACACGAACCCTAACCCTAACCCGAACCCGAACCCTAACCCGAACCCGAACCCTAACCCTAACCCGAAACCTAACCCGAACCCAACCCTAACCTGATCCCTAACCCTAACCCGAACCCTAACCCGAACCCTAACCCGAACCCTAATCCTAACCCGAACCTTAACCCTAACCCGAACCAATCCATAACCCTAACCCTAACCCTAACCCGAACCCTAACCCGAACCCTAACCCGAAACCTAACCCTAACCCTGACTCGAACCCTAACCCGAACCTTAACCCTAACCCTAACCCGAACCCTAACCCTAACCCTGTCCGAACCCTAACCCGAACACTAACCCCTAACCCTAACCCGAAACTTAACCCTAACCCTTACCCGAACCCGAACCCTAACCCCTAACCCTAACCCGAACCCGAACCTTAAACCTAACCCTAACCCTAACCCTAACCCGAACCCGAACCCTAACCCTAACCCGAACCCTAACCCTAACCATACCCGAACCCGAACCCTAACCCGAACCCTAAACCTAAACCTAACCCGAAACGAAACCCTAACACGAACCCTTACCCTTACCCGAACCCGAACCCTAACCCTAACCCTAAACCTAACCCGCACCCTAACCCTAACCCGAACCCGATCCCTAACCATAACCCTAACCCTAACCATAACCCGAACCCGAACACGAACCCTAGCCCTATCCCTAACCCGAACCCTAAACGTAACCCGAACCCTAACCCTAACCCTAACCCGAACCCTAACCCTAACCCTAACACGAAACCTAACCCTAACCCGAACCCTAACCCTAACCTGAACCCGAACCCGAACCCTAACCCTAACCCGATCCCTAACCCTAAACCTAACCCTAGCCCGAACCCAAACCCAAACCCGAACCCTAACCCGAACCCGATACCTAACTATAACCCGAACCCGAACCCAAACCCTAACCCTAACCCTAACCCGAAACCTAAACCTAACCCTAACCCGAACCGTAACACTAACCCGAACCCTAACCCTAACCCTAACACGAATCCTAAACCTAACCCTAACCCGAACCCTAACCCGAACCCTAACCCTAACCCTAACCCTAACCCAAACTCTAACCCTAACCCTAACCCGAACCCTAACCCTAAATCTAACCCGAACCCTAACCCTAACCCTAACCCTAACCCGAACCCGAACACGAACCCTAACCCTAACCCGAAACCTAACCCTAACCCTAACCCTATCCCGAACCCTAATCCTAACCCTAAACCTAACCCTAACCCCAATCCTAACCATAACGCTAACCCGAACCCTAACCCTAACCCTAACCCTAACCCCTAACCCTAACCCTAACCCTAACCCGAACCCTAACGCTAAAACCTAACCCTAACCCTAGCCCTAACCATAACCCGAACACTAACCCTAACCCTAAACCGAAACCTAACCCTAACCCTAACCCTAACCCTAACCCGAACCCTAACCCTAACCCTAAACCTAACCCCTAACCCTAACCCGAACCCTAAACCTAACCAGAACCCTAACCCTAACCCGAAACCGAACCCTAACCCTAACCCTAACACTAAACCTAACTCGAACCCTAAACCGAACCCTAACCCTAATCCTAACCCGAAACCTAAACCGAACTCTAACTCAACCATAACCCTAACCCCTAAACCTAACCCTAACCCGAAACCTAACCCTAACCCGAACCCGAACCCTAACCCTAACCCAAACCCTAAACCTAACCTTAACCCTAACCCGAACCCTAAACTGAACCCGAACAATAACCCGAACCCGAACCCTAACCCTAACCCTAACTCTAACCCAAACACTAACCCGAACCCTAACACGAACCCTAACCCTAACCCGAACCCGAACACGAACCCGAACCCTAACCCTAACCCTAACACGAACCCTAACCCTAACCCGAAACCTAACCCTAACCCGAACCCTAACACTAACCCTAACCCCGAACCCGGACCCTAAACCTAAACCTAACCCTAACCCAAACCCTAACCCGAACCCTAACCCGAACCCCAACCCTAACCCTAACCCGAACCCGAACCCGAACCCTAACCCTAAACCTAACCCGAATCCTAACCCTAACCCGAACACGAACCCTAACCCTAACCCGAAAACTAAACCGAACCCACCCTAACCCGAACCCTAACCCTAACCCAAACCCTAACCCTAACCCTAACCCTTACCCGAACCCTAAACCTACCCGAAACCTAACCCTAAACCTAACCCGAAACCTAACCCGAACCCTAACCCTAACCCTAACCCGAACCCTAACCCTAACCCGAACCCTAACCATAACCCTAACCCGAACCCTAACCCTAACCCTAACCCTAACCCGAACCCTAACCGTAACCCGAACCCTAACCCTAACCCTAAACCGAACCCTAACCCTAACCCTAACCCGAAACCTAACCCTAACCCGAACCCTAACCCTAACACGAACCCGAACCCTAACCCTAACCCGAACCCTAACACTAAACCTAACCCTAGGCCGAACACTAACCCAAACCCGAACCCTAACCCGAACCCGAAACCTAACCATAACCCGAACCCGAACCCTAACCCTAACCCGAAGCCTAACCCTAACCCTAACCCGAAACCTAAACCTAACACTAACCCGAACCCTAACACTAACCCGAACCCTAACCCTAACGCTAACACGAATCCTAACCCTAACCCTAACCCGAACCCTAACCCGAACCCTAACCCTAACCCTAACCCAAAACCTAACCCTAACCCTAACCCGAACCCTAACCCTAAATCTAACCCTAACCCTAACCCTAACCCTAACCCTAACCCGAAACCGAACCCGAACCCTAACCCTAACCCGAAACCTAACCCTAAACCTAACCCTAACCCCAACCCTAACCCTAACCCTAAACCTAACCCTAACCCCAATCCTAACCTTAACGCTAACACGAACCCTAACCCTAACCCTAACACTAACCCCTAACCCTAACCCTAACCCTAACCCTAACCCTAACCCTAAAACCTAACCCTAACCCTAACCCTAACCCTAACCCGAACACTAACCCTAACCCTAACCCAAAACCTAACCCTAACCCTAACCCTAACCCGAAACCTAACCCTAACCCTAACCCTAACCCTAACCCGAACCCTAACCCTAACCCTAAACCTAACCACTAACCCTAACCCGAACCCTAAACCTAACCAGAACCCTAACCCTAACCCGAAACCGAACCCTAACGCTAACCCTAACACTAAACCTAACTCGAAACCTAAACCGAACCCTAACCCTAATCCTAACCCGAACCCTAACCCGAACTCTAACTCAACCCTAACCCTAACCCCTAAACCTAACCCTAACCCGAAACCTAACCCTAAACCGAATCCGAACCCTAACCCTAACCCGAACCCTAACCCTAACCTTAACCCTAACCCGAACCATAAAACGAACCCGAACAATAACCCGAACCCGAACCCTAACCCTAACCCTAACTCTAACCCAAACACTAACCCGAACACTAACACGAACCCTAACCCTAACCCGAACCCGAACACGAACCCGAAACCTAACCCTAACCCTAACACGAACCCTAACCCTAACCCGAACCCTAACCCTAATCCGGACCCTAATACTAACCCTAACCCCGAACCCGGACCCTAAACCTAAACCTAACCCTAACCCGGACCCTAACCCGAACCCTAACCCGAACCCCAACCCTAACCCTAACCCGAACCCGAACCCGAACCCGAACCCTAACCCTAACCCGAACCCTAACCTTAACCCGACCCTAACCCTAAACCTAAACCTAACCTGAACCCTAACCCTAACCCTAACACGACCCCTAACCCGATCCCTAACACGAACCCTAACCCTAACCCTAACCCTAACCCTAACCCGAACCCTAACCCTAACCCTAGTCCGAACCCTAAATCTAACCCGAACCCTAACCCTAAACCTAACCCGAATCTTAACCCTAACCCGAACCCGAACCCTAACCCTAACCCGAAAACTAAACCGAACCCACCCTAACCCGAACCCTAACCCTAACCCAAACCCTAACCCGAACCCTAACCGTAACCCGAACTCTAACCCTAACCCTAACCCTAACCCTAACCCGAAACCTAACCCTAACCCTAACCCGAACTCTAACCCGAAACCTAACCCTAACACTAACCTGAACACTAACCCCTAACCCTAAACAGAACCCTAACCCTAACCCGAACCCTAACCCTAAACCTAACCTGAAGCCTAACCCTAACCCTAACCCTAAACCTAACCCTAACACTAACCCGAACCCTAACCCTAACCCTAACCCGAACCCTAACCCTAACCCTAACCCGAAACCTAACCCTAACCCGAACCCTAACCCTAACCCGAACCCGAACCCGAACCCTAACCCTAAACTGAACCCTAACCCTAAACCTAACCCTAACCCGAACCCTAACCAAAACCCGAACCCTAACCCGAACCCGAACCCTAACCATAACCCGAACCCGAACCCTAACCCTAACCCAAACCCTAACCCTAACCCTAACCCGAACACTAAACCTAACCCTAACCTGAAACCTAACCCTAAACCTAACCCGAACCCTAACCCTAATCCTAACCCGAATCCTAACCCTAACCCTAACCCGAACCCTAACCCGAACCCTAACCCGAACCCTAACCCTAACCCAAACCCTAACCTAACCCTAACCCGAACCCTAACCCTAACCCTAACCCGAACCCTAACCCTAACCCTAACCCTATCCCGAACCCGAACCCTAACCCTAACCCGAACCCGAACCCTAACCCTAACCCTAACCCTAACCCGAACACTAACCCTAACACTAAACCTAAACCTAAACCTAATCCGAACCCTAACTCTAACCCGAACCCTAACCCTAACCCTAACCCTAACCCTAACCCTAACCCCTAACCCTAACCCTAACCCTAACCCTAACCCTAAAACCTAACCCTAACCCTAACCCTGACCCTAACCCTAACCCGAACACTAACCCTAACCCTAACCCGAACCCTAACCCTAACCCTAAACCTAACCTAACCCGAACCCTAACCCTAACCCTAACCCTAACCCTAACCATAACCCCTAAACCTAACCCGAACCCTAAACCTAACCCGAACACTAACCCCTAACCCTAACCCGAAACTTAACCCTAACCCTTACCCGAACCCGAACCCTAACCCCTAACCCTAACCCGAAACCGAACCTTAAACCTAACCCTAAACCTAACCCTAACCCTAACCCGAAACCGAACCCTAACCCTAACCTGAACCCTAACCCTAACCCGAACCCGAACCCGAACACTAACCCGAACCCTAAACCTAAACCTAACCCGAAACCAAACCCTAACACGAACCCTTACCCTAACCCGAACCCGAACCCTAACCCTAACCCTAAACCTAACCCGCACCCTAACCCTAACCCGAACCCGATCCCTAACCATAACCCTAACCCTAACCATAACCCGAACCCGAACCCGAACCCTAACCCTATCCCTAACCCGAAACCTAAACCTAACCCTAACCCGAACCCTAACACTAACCCGAACCCTAACCCTAACCCTAACACGAATCCTAAAACTAACCCTAACCCGAACCCTAACCCGAACCCTAACCCAAACCCTAACCCTAACCCAAACCCTAACCCTAACCCTAACCCGAACCCTAACCCTAAATCTAACCCGAACCCTAACCCTAACCCTAACCCTAACCCGAACCCGAACCCGAACCCTAACCCTAACCCGAAACCTAACCCTAACCCTAACCCTAACCCGAACCCTAACCCTAACACTAAACCTAACCCTAACCCCAATCCTAACCCTAACGCTAACCCGAACCCTAACCCTAACCCTAACCCTAACCCCTAACCCTAACCCTAACCCTAACCCGAACCCTAACGCTAAAACCTAACCCTAACCCTAGCCCTAACCCTAACCCGAACACTAACCCTAACCCTTACCCGAAACCTAACCCTAACCCTAACCCTAACCCTAACCCGAACCCTAACCCTAACCCTAAACCTAACCCCTAACCCTAACCCGAACCCTAAACCTAACCAGAACCCTAACCCTAACCCGAAACCGAACCCTAACCCTAACCCTAACACTAAACCTAACTCGAACCCTAAACCGAACCCTAACCCTTATCCTAACCCGAACCCTAACCCGAACTCTAACTCAACCCTAACCCTAACCCCTAAACCTAACCCTAACCCGAAACCTAACCCTAACCCGAACCCGAACCCTAACCCTAACCCGAACCCTAAACCTAACCTTAACCCTAACCCGAACCCTAAACCGAACCCGAACAATAACCCGAACCCGAACCCTAACCCTAACCCTAACTCTAACCCAAACACTAACCCGAACCCTAACACGAACCCTAACCCTAACCCGAACCCGAACACGAACCCGAACCCTAACCCTAATCCTAACATGAACCCTAACCCTAACCCGAAACCTAACCCTAACCCGAACCCTAACACTAACCCTAACCCCGAACCCGGACCCTAAACCTAAACCTAACCCTAACCCGAACCCTAACCCGAACCCTAACCCGAACCCCAACACTAACCCTAACCCGAACCCGAACCCGAACCCTAACCCTAACCCGAACCCTAACCTTAACCCGACCCTAACCCTAAACCTAACCCTAACCTGAACCCTAACCCTAACACTAACCCAAATCCTAACCCGAACCCTAACACGAACCCTAACCCTAACCCTAACCCTAACCCTAACCCGAACCCTAATCCTAACCCTAGTCCGAACCCTAACTCTAACCCGAACCCTAACCCTAAACCTAACCCGAATCCTAACCCTAACCCGAACCCGAACCCTAACCCTAACCCGAAAACTAAACCGAACCCACCCTAACCCGAACCCTAACCCTAACCCAAACCCTAACCCTAACCCTAACCCTTACCCGAACCCTAAACCTAACCCGAACCCTAACCCTAAACCTAACCCGAACCCTAACCCGAACCCTAACCCTAACCCTAACCCGAACCCTAACCCTAACCCGAACCCTAACCATAACCATAACCCGAACCCTAACCCTAACCCTAACCCGAACCCTAACCGTAACCCGAACCCTAACCCTAACCCTAACCCGAACCCTAACCCTAACCCTAACCCGAAACCTAACCCTAAACCGAACCCTAACCCTAACCCGAACCCGAACCCGAACCCTAACCCTAACCCGAACCCTAACCCTAAACTTAACCCTAGCCCGAACCCTAACCCAAACCCGAACCCTAACCCGAACCCGAAACCTAACCATAACCCGAACCCGAACCCTAACCCTAACCCGAAGCCTAACCCTAACCCTAACCCGAAACCTAAACCTAACCCTAACCCGAACCCTAACACTAACCCGAACCCTAAACCTAACCCTAACACGAATCCTAACCCTAACCCTAACCCGAACCCTAACCCGAACCCTAACCCTAACCCTAACCCTAACCCAAAACCTAACCGTAACCCTAACCCGAACCCTGACCCTAAATCTAACCAGAACCCTAACCCTAACCCTAACCCTACCCGAACCCGAACCCGAACCCTAACCCTAACCCGAAACCTAACCCTTACCCTAACTTGAACCCTAACCCGAACCCTAAACCTAACCCGAAACCTAAACCTAACCCTAACCCAAACCCTAACCCTAACCCTAACCCTAACTTGAACCCTAACCCGAACCCGATCCCTAACCATAACCCTAACCCTAACCATAACCCGAACCCGAACCCTAACCCTATCCCTAACCCGAACCCTAACCGTAACCCGAACCCTAACCCTAACCCTAACCCGAACCCTAACCCTAACCCTAACCCGAAACCTAACCCTAACCCGAACCCTAACCCTAACCCGAACCCGAACCCGAACCCTAACCCTAACCCGATCCCTAACCCTAAACCTAACCCTAGCCCGAACCCTAACCCAAACCCGAACCCTAAACCGAACCCGATACCTAACTATAACCCGAACCCGAACCCTAACCCTAACCCGAAGCCTAACCCTAACCCTAACCCGAAACCTAAACCTAACCCTAACCCGAACCCTAACACTAACCCGAACCCTAACCCTAACCCTAACACGAATCCTAAACCTAACCCTAACCCGAACCCTAACCCGAACCCTAACCCTAACCCTAACCCTACCCAAACCCTAACCCTAACCCTAACCCGAACCCTAACCCTAAATCTAACCCGAACCCTAACCCTAACCCTAACCCTAACCCGAACCCGAACCCGAACCCTAACCCTAACCCGAAACCTAACCCTAACACTAACCCTAAACCGAACCCTAACCCTAAACCTAAACCTAACCCTAACCCCAATCCTAACCATAACGCTAACCCGAACCCTAACCCTAACCCTAAGCCTAACCCCTAACCCTAACCCTAACCCTAACCCGAACCCTAACGCTAAAACCTAACCCTAACCCTAGCCCTAACCC
Source organism: Urocyon cinereoargenteus (assembly GCA_032313775.1). Lineage (NCBI taxonomy): Eukaryota > Metazoa > Chordata > Mammalia > Carnivora > Canidae > Urocyon > Urocyon cinereoargenteus. The sequence continues at coordinate 735,042 of JAVLSZ010000047.1, read as the reverse complement.
TAACCCGAACACTAACCCTAACCCTAACCCGAAACCTAACCCTAACCCTAAACCTAACCCTAACCCTAACCCTAACCCTAACCACTAACCCTTACCCGAACCCTAACCCTAACCCGAACCCTAACCATAACCCTAACCCTAACCCTACCCCGAACCCGAACCCTAACCCGACCGTACCCCTAACACTAATCCGAACCCTAACCCTAACCCTAAACCTAACCCTAACCCGAACCCGAACCCTAACCCTTTCCTTAACCCGAACCCGAACCCTAACCCTAACCCGAACCCTAACCCTAACCCTAACCCAAACCCTAACCCTAACCGAAATCTAACCCTAACCCGAACCCTAACCCTAACCCGAACCCTAATCCTAACCCGAACCCTAACCCTAACCCTAACCCGAACCCTAACCCTAACCCTAACCCGAAACCTAACCCTAACCCGAACCCTAACCCTAACCCGAACCCGAACCCGAACCCTAACCCTAAACTGAACCCTAACCCTAAACCTAACCCTAACCCGAACCCTAACCAAAACCCGAACCCTAACCCGAACCCAAACCCTTACCATAACCCGAACCCGAACACTAAACCTAACCCTAACCCGAAACCTAACCCTAACCCTAACCCTAACCCGATCCCTAACCATAACCCTAACCCTAACCATAACCCGAACCCGAACCCGAACCCTAACCCTATCCCTAACCCGAACCCTAACCGTAACCCTAACCCGAACCCTGACCCTAAATCTAACCAGAACCCTAACCCTAACCCTAACCCTAACCCGAACCCGAACCCGAACCCTAACCCTAACCCGAAACCTAACCCTTACCCTAACTTGAACCCTAACCCGAACCCTAAACCTAACCCGAACCCTAAACCTAACCCTAACCCAAACCCTAACCCTAACCCTAACCCTAACTTGAACCCTAACCCGAACCCGATCCCTAACCATAACCCTAACCCTAACCATAACCCGAACCCGAACCCGAACCCTAACCCTATCCCTAACCCGAACCCTAACCGTAACCCGAACCCTAACCCTAACCCTAACCCGAACCCTAACCCTAACCCTAACCCGAAACCTAACCCTAACCCGAACCCTAACCCTAACCCGAACCCGAACCCGAACCCTAACCCTAACCCGATCCCTAACCCTATACCTAACCCTAGCCCGAACCCTAACCCAAACCCGAACCCTAAACCGAACCCGATACCTAACTATAACCCGAACCCGAACCCTAACCCTAACCCGAAGCCTAACCCTAACCCTAACCCGAAACCTAAACCTAACCCTACCCGAACCCTAACACTAACCCGAACCCTAACCCTAACCCTAACACGAATCCTAAACCTAACCCTAACCCGAACCCTAACCCGAACCCTAACCCTAACCCTAACCCTACCCAAACCCTAACCCTAACCCTAACCCGAACCCTAACCCTAAATCTAACCCGAACCCTAACCCTAACCCTAACCCTAACCCGAACCCGAACCCGAACCCTAACCCTAACCCGAAACCTAACCCTAACACTAACCCTAACCCGAACCCTAACCCTAACCCTAAACCTAACCCTAACCCCAATCCTAACCATAACGCTAACCCGAACCCTAACCCTAACCCTAAGCCTAACCCCTAACCCTAACCCTAACCCTAACCCGAACCCTAACGATAAAACCTAACCCTAACCCTAGCCCTAACCCTAACCCGAACACTAACCCTAACCCTAACCCGAAACCTAACCCTAACCCTAAACCTAACCCTAACCCTAACCCTAACCCTAACCACTAACCCTTACCCGAACCCTAACCCTAACCCGAACCCTAACCATAACCCTAACCCTAACCCTACCCCGAACCCGAACCCTAACCCGACCGTACCCCTAACCCTAATCCGAACCCTAACCCTAACCCTAAACCTAACCCTAACCCGAACCCGAACCCTAACCCTTTCCTTAACCCGAACCCGAACCCTAACCCTAACCCGAACCCTAACCCTAACCCTAACCCAAACCCTAACCCTAACCGAAATCTAACCCTAACCCGAACCCTAACCCTAACCCGAACCCTAACCCTAACCCGAACCCTAACCCTAACCCTAACCCGAAACCTAACCCTAACCCGAACCCTAACCCTAACCCGAACCCGAACCCGAACCCTAACCCTAAACTGAACCCTAACCCTAAACCTAACCCTAACCCGAACCCTAACCAAAACCCGAACCCTAACCCGAACCCGAACCCTAACCATAACCCGAACCCGAACCCTAACCCTAACCCAAACCCTTACCATAACCCGAACCCGAACACTAAACCTAACCCTAACCCGAAACCTAACCCTAACCCTAACCCTAACCCGAACCCTAACCCTAATCCTAACCCGAATCCTAACCCTAACCCTAAACCTAACCCTAACCCAAACCCTAACCTAACCCTAAACCGAACCCTAACCCTAACCCTAACCCGAACCCTAACCCTAACCCTAACCCTAACCCTATCCCGAACCCGAACCCTAACCCTAACCCGAACCCGAACACTAACCCTAACCCTATCCCTAACCCGAACCCTAACCCTAACCCTAAACCTACCCTAAACCTAATCCGAACCCTAACGCTAACCCTAACCCTAACCCTAACCCTAACCCTAACCCTAACCCCTAACCCTAACCCTAACCCTAACCCTAACCCTAAAACCTAACCCTAACCCTAACCCTGACCCTAAACCTAACCCTAACACTAACCCTAACCCTAACCCGAAACCCTAACCCTAACCCTAACCCTAACCTAACCCGAACCCTAACCCTAACCCTAACCCTAACCCTAACCATAACCCCTAAAACTAACCCGAACCCTAAACCTAACCCGAACCCTAACCCTAACCCTAACCCAAACCCTAACCCTAACATTAACCCTAACTTGAACCCTAACCCGAACCCGAAACCTAACCCTAACCCTAACCCGATCCCTAACCCGAACTCTAAATCGACCCTAACCCTAACCCCTAATTCTAACCCACACCCGAAACCTAACCCTAAACCGAAACCAAACACTAACCCTAACCCGAACCCTAACCCTAACCCTAACTCTAACCCAAACACTAACCCTAACCCTAACTCGAACCCTAACCCTAACCCGAACCCGACCCCGAACACGAACCCTAACCCTAACCCAAACACGAACCCGAAACCTAACCTTAACCCTAACCCGAACCCTAACCCTAACCCGAACCCTAACCCTAACCCTAACCCCGAAACCGGACCCTAACCCTAAACCTAACCCTAACCCGAACCCTAAACCGAACCCTAACCCGATCCCCAACCCTAACCCTAACCCGAACCCGAACCCTAACCCTAGCCGAACCCTAACCCTAACCCGACCCTAACTCTAACCCTAACCCTAACCCGAAACCTAACCCTAACCCTAACCCGACCCCTAAACCGAACCCTAACACGAACCCTAACCCTAACCCTAACCCTAACCCGAACCCTAACCATAACCCTATCCCGAACCCTAACCCTAAACCTAACCCTAACCCGAACCCTAACCGTAACCCGAACCCTAACCCTAACCCTAACCCCAACCCTAACCCTAACCCTAACCCGAAACCTAACCCTAACCCGAACACTAACCCTAACCCAAACCCGAACCCGAACCCTAACCCTAACCCGAACCCTAACCCTAAACCTAACCCTAGCCCGAACACTAACCCAAACCCGAACCCTAACCCGAACCCGAAACCTAACCATAACCCGAACCCGAACCCTAACCCTAACCCGAAGCCTAACCCTAACCCTAACCCGAAACCTAAACCTAACCCTAACCCGAACCCTAACCCTAACCCTAACCCTAACCCAAAACCTAACCCTAAACCTAACCCGAACCCTAACCCTAAATCTAACCCTAACCCTAACCCTAACCCTAACCCTAACCCTAACCCGAAACCGAACCCGAACCCTAACCCTAACCCGAAACCTAACCCTAAACCTAACCCTAACCCGAACCCTAACCCTAAACCTAACCCTAACCCCAATCCTAACCCTAACGCTAACACGAACCCTAACCCTAACCCTAACACTAACCCCTAACCCTAACCCTAACCCTAAACCTAACCCTAACCCTAAAACCTAACCCTAACCCTAACCCTAACCCTAACCCGAACACTAACCCTAACCCTAACCCGAAACCTAACCCTAACCCTAACCCTAACCCGAAACCTAACCCTAACCCTAACCCTAACCCTAACCCGAACCCTAACCCTAACCCTAAACCTAACCCCTAACCCTAACCCGAACCCTAAACCTAACCAGAACCCTAACCCTAACCCGAAACCGAACCCTAACGCTAACCCTAACACTAAACCTAACTCGAACCCTAAACCGAACCCTAACCCTAATCCTAACCCGAACCCTAACCCGAACTCTAACTCAACCCTAACCCTAACCCCTAAACCTAACCCTAACCCGAAAACTAACCCTAACCCGAACCCGAACGCTAACCCTAACCCGAACCCTAAACCTAACCTTAACCCTAACCCGAACCCTAAACCGAACCCGAACAATAACACGAACCCGAACCCTAACCCTAACCCTAACTCTAACCCAAACACTAACCCAAACCCTAACACGAACCCTAACCCTAACCCGAATCCGAACACGAACCCGAACCCTAACCCTAACCCTAACACGAACCCTAACCCTAACCCGAACCCTAACCCTAACCCGGACCCTAACACTAACCCTAACCCCGAACCCGGACCCTAAACCTAAACCTAACCCTAACCCGAACCCTAACCCGAACCCTAACCCGAACCCCAACCTTAACCCTAACCCGAACCCGAACCCGAACCCGAACCCTAACGCTAACCCGAACCCTAACCTTAACCCGAACCTAACCCTAAACCTAACCCTAACCTGAACCCTAACCCTAACCGTAACCCGACCCCTAACCCGATCCCTAACACGAACCCTAACCCTAACCCTAACCCGAACTCTAACCCTAACCCTAGTCCGAACCCTAAATCTAACCCGAACCCTAACCCTAAACCTAACCCGAATCTTAACCCTAACCCGAACCCGAACCCTAACCCTAACCCGAAAACTAAACCGAACCCACCCTATCCCGAACCCTAACCCTAACCCAAACCCTAACCCTAACCCTAACCCTTACCCGAACCCTAAACCTAACCCTAACCCTAACCCGAAACCTAACCCTAACCTGAACCCTAACCCTAACCCGAACCCTAACCCGAAACCTAAACCTAACCCTAAACTGAACACTAACCCCTAACCCTAACCAGAACCCTAACCCTAACCCGAACCCTAACCCTAAACCTAACCTGAAGCCTAACCCTAACCCTAACCCTAAACCTAACCCTAACACTAACCCGAACCCTAACCCTAATCCTAACCCGAACCCTAACCTTAACCCTAACCCGAAACCTAACCCTAACCCGAACCCTAACCCTAACCCGAACCCGAACCCGAACCCTAACCCTAAACTGAACCCTAACCCTAAACCTAACCCTAACCCGAACCCTAACCAAAACCCGAACCCTTACCCGAACCCGAACCCTAACCATAACCCGAACCCGAACCCTAACTCTAACCCAAACCCTAACCCTAACCCTAACCCGAACACTAAACCTAACCCTAACCCGAAACCTAACCCTAACCCTAACCCGAACCCTAACCCTAATCCTAACCCGAATCCTAACCCTAAACCTAACCCGAACCCTAACCCGAACCCTAACCCTAACCCTAACCCTAACCCAAACCCTAACCTAACCCTAACCCGAACCCTAACCCTAACCCTAACCCGAACCCTAACCCTAACCCTAACCCTAACCCTATCCCGAACCCGAACCCTAACCCTAACCCGAACCCGAACCCTAACCCTAACCCTAACCCTAACCCGAACCCTAACCCTAACCCTAAACCTAACCCTAAACCTAATCCGAACCCTAACGCTAACCCTAACCCTAACCCTAACCCTAACCCTAAACCTAACCCCTAACCCTAACCCTAATACTAACCCGAACCCTAACCCGACCCGAACAATAACCCGAACCCGAACCCTAACCCTAACCCTAACTCTAACCCAAACACTAACCCGAACCCTAACTCGAACCCAAACCCTAACCCGAACCCGACCCCGAACACGAACCCTAACCCTAACCCTAACCCTAACCCGAACCCTAACCCTAACCCTAACCCCGAAACCGGACCGTAACCCTAAACCTAACCCTAACCCGAACCCTAACCCGAACCCTAACCCGATCCCCATCCCTAACCCTAACCCGAACCCGAACCCTAACCCTAGCCGAACCCTAACCCTAACCCGACCCTAACCCTAACACTAACCCTAACCCGAAACCTAACCCTAACCCTAACCCGACCCCTAAACCGAACCCTAACACGAACCCTAACCCTAACCCTAACCCGAACCCTAAACCTAACCCTAGCCCGAACCCTAACCCTAACCTGAAACCTAAACCTAACCCTAACACGAACCCTAACCCTAACCCGAACCCGAACCATAACCCGAACCCGAACCCTAACCCTAACCCGAAACCTAACCCGAACCCAACCCTAACCTGATCCCTAACCCTAACCCGAACCCTAACCCGAACCCTAACCCGAACCCTAACCCTAACCCGAACCTTAACCCTAACCCGAACCCTATCCATAACCCTAACCCTAACCCTAACCCGAACCCTAACCCGAACCCTAACCCGAAACCTAACCCTAACCCTGACTCGAACCCTAACCCGAACCCTAACACTAACCCTAACCCGATCCCTAACCCTAACACTGTCCGAACCCTAACCCGAACACTAACCCCTAACCCTAACACGAAACTTAACCCTAAACCTTACCCGAACCCGAACCCTAACCCCTAACCCTAACCCGAACCCGAACCTTAAACCTAACCCTAACCCTAACCCTAACCCGAACCCTAACCCTAACCCGAACCCTAACCCTAACCCTAACCCGAACCCGAACCCTAACCCGAACCCTAAACCTAAACCTAACCCGAAACCAAACCCTAACACGAACCCTTACCCTAACCCTAACCCGAACCCGAACCCTAACACGATCCCTAAACCTAAACCTAACCCGCACCCTAACCCTAACCCGAACCCGATCCCTAACCATAACCCTAACCCTAACCATAACCCGAACCCGAACCCGAACCCTAACCCTATCCCTAACCCGAACCCTAAACGTAACCCGAACCCTAACCCTAACCCTAACCCGAAACCTAACCCTAACCCTAACCCGAAACCTAACCCTAACCCGAACCCTAACCCTAACCCGAACCCGAACCCGAACCCTAACCCTAACCCGATCCCTAACCCTAAACCTAACCCTAGCCCGAACCCTAACCCAAACCCGAACCCTAACCCGAACCCGATACCTAACTATAACCCGAACCCGAACCCTAACCCTAACCCTAACCCGAAACTTAACCCTAACCCTCACCCGAAACCTAAACCTAACCCTAACCCGAACCCTAACACTAACCCGAACCCTAACCCTAACCCTAACACGAATCCTAAACCTAACCCTATCCCGAACCCTAACCCGAACCCTAACCCTAACCCTAACCCTAACCCAAACCCTAACCCTAACCCTAACCCGAACCCTAACCCTAAATCTAACCCGAACCCTAACCCTAACCCTAACCCTAACCCGAACCCGAACCCGAACCCTAACCCTAACCCGAAACCTAACCCTAGCCCTAACCCTATCCCGAACCCTAAACCTAACCCTAAACCTAACCCTAACCCCAATCCTAACCATAACGCTAACCCGAACCCTAACACTAACCCTAACCCTAACCCCTAACCCTAACCCTAACCCTAACCCGAACCCTAACGCTAAAACCTAACCCTAACCCTAGCCCTAACCCTAACCCGAACACTAACCCTAACCCTAACCCGAAACCTAACACTAACCCTAACCCTAACCCTAACCCGAACCCTAACCCTAACCCTAAACCTAACCCCTAACCCTAACCCGAACCCTAAACCTAACCAGAACCATAACCCTAACCCGAAACCGAACCCTAACCCTAACCCTAACACTAAACCTAACTCGAACCCTAAACCGAACCCTAACCCTAATCCTAACCCGAACCCTAACCCGAACTCTAACTCAACCCTAACCCTAACCCCTAAACCTAACCGTAACCCGAAACCTAACCCTAACCCGAACCCGAACCCTAACCCTAACCCGAACCCTAAACCTAACCTTAACCCTAACCCGAACCCTAAACCGAACCCGAACACTAACCCGAACCCGAACCCTAACCCTAACCCTAACTCTAACCCAAACACTAACCCGAACCCTAACACGAACCCTAACCCTAACCCGAACCCGAACACGAACCCGAACCCTAAACCTAACCCTAACACGAACCCTAACCCTAACCCGAAACCTAACCCTAACACGAACCCTAACACTAACCCTAACCCCGAACCCGGACCCTAAACCTAAACCTAACCCTAACCCGAACCCTAACCCGAACCCTAACCCTAATCCTAACCCTAGTCCCAACCCTAACTCTAACCCGAACCCTAACCCTAAACCTAACCCGAATCCTAACCCTAACCCGAACACGAACCCTAACCCTAACCCGAAAACTAAACCGAACCCACCCTAACCCGAACCCTAACCCTAACCCAAACCCTAACCCTAACCCTAACCCTTACCCGAACCCTAAACCTACCCGAAACCTAACCCTAAACCTAACCCGAACCCTAACAAGAACCCTAAACCTAAACCTAACCCGAACCCTAACCCTAACCCGAACCCTAACCATAACCCTAACCCGAACCCTAACCCTAACCCTAACCCTAACCCGAACCCTAACCGTAACCCGAACCCTAACCCTAACCCTAAACCGAACCCTAACCCTAACCCTAACCCGAAACCTAACCCTAACCCGAACGCTAACCCTAACCCGAACCCGAACCCGAACCCTAACCCTAACCCGAACCCTAACCCTAAACCTAACCCTAACCCGAACACTAACCCAAACCCGAACCCTAACCCGAACCCGAAACCTAACCATAACCCGAACCCGAACCCTAACCCTAACCCGAAGCCTAACCCTAACCATAACCCGAAACCTAAACCTAACACTAACCCGAACCATAACACTAACCCGAACCCTAACCCTAACCCTAACACGAATCCTAACCCTAACCCTAACCCGAACCCTAACCCGAACCCTAACCCTAACCCTAACCCTAAACCAAAACCTAACCCTAACCCTAACCCGAACCCTAACCCTAAATCTAACCCTAACCCTAACCCTAACCCTAACCCGAAACCGAACCCGAACCCTAACCCTAACCCGAAACCTAACCCTAAAACTAACCCTAACCCGAACCCTAAACCTAACCCTAAACCTAACCCTAACCCCAATCCTAACCCTAACGCTAACACGAACCCTAACCCTAACCCTAACACTAACCCCTAACCCTAACCCTAACCCTAACCCTAACACTAAAACCTAACCCTAACCCTAACCCTAACCCTAACCCGAACACTAACCCTAAACCTAACCCGAAACCTAACCCTAACCCTAACCCTAACCCGAAACCTAACCCTAACCCTAACCCTAACCCTAACCCGAACCCTAACCCTAACCCTAACCCTAAACCTAACCCCTAACCCTAACCCGAACCCTAAACCTAACCAGAACCCTAACCCTAACCCGAACCCTAAACCGAACCCGAACAATAACCCGAACCCGAACCCTAACCCTAACCCTAACTCTAACCCAAACACTAACCCGAACCCTAACACGAACCCTAACCCTAACCCGAACCCGAACACGAACCCGAACCCTAACCCTAACCCTAACACGAACCCTAACCCTAACCCGAACCCTAACCCTAACCCGGACCCTAACACTAACCCTAACCCCGAACCCGGACCCTAAACCTAAACCTAACCCTAACCCGAACCCTAACCCGAACCCTAACCCGAACCCCAACCCTAACCCTAACCCGAACCCGAACCCGAACCCGAACCCTAACCCTAACCCGAACCCTAACCTTAACCCGACCCTAACCCTAAACTTAACCCTAACCTGAACCCTAACCCTAACCCTAACCCGACCCCTAACCCGATCCCTAACACGAACCCTAACCCTAACCCTAACCCTAACCCTAACCCGAACCCTAACCCTGACCCTAGTCCGAACCCTAAATCTAACCCGAACCCTAACCCTAAACCTAACCCGAATCTTAACCCTAACCCGAACCCGAACCCTAACCCTAACCCGAAAACTAAACCGAACCCACCCTAACCCGAACCCTAACCCTAACCCAAACCCTAACCCTAAGCCTAACCCTTACCCGAACCCTAAACCTAACCCGAACCCTAACCCTAAACCTAACCCGAACCCTAACCCGAACCCTAACCCTAACCCTAACCCGAACCCTAACCCTAAACCGAACCCTAACCCTAACCCTAACCCGAACCCTAACCCTAACCCTAACCCTAACCCGAACCCTAACCGTAACCCGAACTCTAACCCTAACCCTAACCCTAACCCTAACCCGAAACCTAACCCTAACCCTAACCCGAAACCTAACCCGAAACCTAACCCTAACCCTTACCTGAACACTAACCCCTAACCCTAACCAGAACCCTAACCCTAACCCGAACCCTAACCCTAAACCTAACCTGAAGCCTAACCCTAACCCTAACCCTAAACCTAACCCTAACACTAACCCGAACCCTAACCCTAACCCTAACCCGAACCCTAACCCTAACCCTAACCCGAAACCTAACCCTAACCCGAACCCTAACCCTAACCCGAACCCGAAACCGAACCCTAACACTAAACTGACCCCTAACCCTAAATCTAACCCTAACCCGAACCCTAACCAAAACCCGAACCCTAACCCGAACCTGAACCCTAACCATAACCAGAACCCGAACCCTAACCCTAACCCAAACCCTAACCCTAACCCTAACCCGAACACTAAACCTAACCCTAACCCGAAAATTAACCCTAACCCTAACCCGAACCCTAACCCTAATCCTAACCCGAATCCTAACCCTAACCCTAACCCGAACCCTAACCCGAACCCTAACCCTAACCCTAACCCTAACCCAAACCCTAACCTAAACCTAACCCGAACCCTAACCCTAACCCTAACCCGAACCCTAACCCTAACCCTAACCCTAACCCTATCCCGAACCCGAACCCTAACCCTAACCCGAACCCGAACCCTAACCCTAACCCTAACCCTAACCCTAACCCGAACCCTAACCCTAACCCTAAACCTAACCCTAAACCTAATCCGAACCCTAACGCTAACCCGAACCCTAACCCTAACCCTAACCCTAACCCTAACCCCTAACCCTAACCCTAACCCTAACCCTAACCCTAACCCTAAAACCTAACCCTAACCCTAACCCTGACCCTAACCCTAACCCGAACACTAACCCTAACCCTAACCCGAACCCTAACCCTAACCCTAAACCTAACCTAACCCGAACCCTAACCCTAACCCTAACCCTAAACCTAACCATAACCCCTAAACCTAACCCGAACCCTAAACCTAACCCGAACACTAACCCTAACCCTAACCCAAACCCTAACCCTAACCCTAACCCTAACTTGAACCCTAACCCGAACCCTAACCCTAACCCTAACCCTAACCCGATCCCTAACCCGAACTCTAACTCGACCCTAACCCTAACCCCTAACTCTAACCCTAACCCGAAACCTAACCCTAAACCGAAACCAAACCCTAACCCTAACCCGAACCCTAACCCTAACCTTAACACTAATCCGAACCCTAACCCGAACCCGAACAATAACCCGAACCCGAACCCTAACCCTAACCCTAACTCTAACCCAAACACTAACCCGAACCCTAACTCGAACCCTAACCCTAACCCGAACCCGACCCCGAACACGAACCCTAACCCTAACCCTAACACGAACCCGAAACCTAACCCGAACCCTAACCCGAACCCTAACCCTAACCCGAACCCTAACCCTAACCCTAAACCCGAAACCGGACCCTAACCCTAAACCTAACCGTAACCCGAACCCTAACCCGAACCCTAACCCGATCCCCAACCCTAACCCTAACCCGAACCCGAACCCTAACCCTAGCCGAACCCTAACCCTAAACCGACCCTAACCCTAACCCTAACCCTAACCCGAAACCTAACCCTAACCCTAACCCGACCCCTAAACCGAACCCTAACACGAACCCTAACCCTAACCCTAACCCTAACCCGAACCCGAACCCTAACCCGAACCCGAACCCTAACCCTAACCCGAAACCTAACCCGAACCCAACCCTAACCTGATCCCTAACCCTAACCCGAACCCTAACCCGAACCCTAACCCTAACCCGAACCTTAACCCTAACCCGAACCCTATCCATAACCCTAACCCTAACCCTAACCCGAACCCTAACCCAAACCCTAACCCGAAACCTAACCCTAACCCTGACTCGAACCCTAACCCGAACCCTAACCCTAACCCTAACCCGAACCCTAACCCTAACCCTGTCCGAACCCTAACCCGAACACTAACCCCTAACCCTAACCCGAAACTTAACCCTAACCCTTACCCGAACCCGAACCCTAACCCCTAACCCTAACCCGAACCCGAACCTTAAACCTAACCCTAACCCTAAACCTAACCCTAACCCGAACCCGAACCCTAACCCTAACCCGAACCCTAACCCTAACCCTAACCCGAACCCGAACACTAACCCGAGCCCTAAACCTAAACCTAACCCGAAACCAAACCCTAACACGAACCCTTACCCTAACCCGAACCCGAACCCTAACCCGAACCCTAAACCTAACCCGAACCCTAACCCGAACCCTAAACCGAACCCCAACCCTAACCCTAAACCGAACCCGACCCTAACCCTAACCATAACCCGAACCCTAACCCTAACCCGAACCCTAACCCTAACCCTAACCCGAACACTAACCCTAACACTAACCCGACCCCTAACCCGAACCCTAACTCGAACCCTAAACCTAACCCTAACCCTAACCCGAACCCTAACCCTAACCCTAACCCGAACCCTAAACCTAAGCCGAAACCTAACCCTAACCCTTACCCGAACCCTAACCCTAACCCGAACACGAACCCTAACCCTACCCCGAAATCTAACCCGAACCCTATCCCTAACCCTAAACCGTAAACCTAACCCTAACCCAAACCCGAACCCTAACCCTAACCCCTAAACCGAACCCTAACCCTAACCCGAACCCTAACCCTAACCCCTAAACCGAACCCTAACCCTAACCCTAACACTAACCCCTAACCCTAACCCTAACCCTAACCGCAACCCTAAACCTAACACTAACCCTAACCCTAACCCGAACCCTAACCCTAACCCTAAACCGAACCCGAACCCTAACCCTAACCCTAACCCTAACCCGACCCAAAACCAAACCCTAACCCTAACCCTAACCCTAACCCTAACCCTAACCCTTACCCGAACCCTAACCCTAACCCTAACCAGAACCCTAACCCTAACCCTAACCCAAACCCGAACCCTAACCCGAACCCTAACCCTAAGCCTAACCCCAACCCTAACCCTAACCCTAACCCGAACCCTAACCCGAACCCTAACCCGAACCCTAACCCTATCCCTAAACCAAACCCTAACCCTAACCTTAACCCTAACCCGAACCCGAACCCTAACCCGAACCCTTACCCTAACCCTAATCCGAACCCTATCCCTAACCCTAACCCTAACCCTAACCGAACCTGAACCCTAACCCTAACCCGAACCATAACCCTAACCCTAACCCTAACCCTAACCCGAACCCTAACACTAACCCCTAACCCTAACCGTAACCCTAACCCGAACACGAACCCAAACCCTAACCCTAACCACTAACACGAACCCTAACCCTAACCCGAATCCTAACCCTAACCCTAAACCTAACCCGAACCCGAACCCTAACCCGAACCCTAACCCAAACCCTAATCCGAACCCTGAACCTAACCCTAACCCTAACCCTAATGCGAACCCTAACCCTAACCCGAACCCGAACCCTAACCCGAACCCGAACCGTAACCCTAACCCGAACACGAAACCTAACCCTAAACCGAACCCGAACAATAACCCGAACCCGAACCCTAACCCTAACCCTAACTCTAACACAAACACTAAACCGAACCCTAACACGAACCCTAACCCTAACCCGAACCCGAACACGAACCCGAACCCTAACCCTAAACCTAACACGAACCCTAACCCTAACCCGAACCCTAACCCTAACCCGGACCCTAACACTAACCCTAACCCCGAACCCGGACCCTAAACCTAAACCTAACCCTAACCCGAACCCTAACCCGAACCCTAACCCGAACCCCAACCCTAACCCTAACCCGAACCCGAACCCGAACCCGAACCCTAACCCTAACCCGAACCCTAACCATAACCCGACCCTAACCCTAAACTTAACCCTAACCTGAACCCTAACCCTAACCCTAACCCGACCCCTAACCCGATCCCTAACACGAACCCTAACCCTAACCCTAACCCTAACCCTAACCCGAACCCTAACCCTAACCCTAGTCCGAACCCTAAATCTAACCCGAACCCTAACCCTAAACCTAACCCGAATCTTAACCCTAACCCGAACCCGAACCCTAACCCTAACCCGAAAACTAAACCGAACCCACCCTAACCCGAACCCTAACCCTAACCCAAACCCTAACCCTAACCCTAACCCTTACCCGAACCCTAAACCTAACCCGAACCCTAACCCTAAACCTAACCCGAACCCTAACCCGAACCCTAACCCTAACCCTAACCCGAACCCTAACCCTAAACCGAACCCTAACCATAACCCTAACCCGAACCCTAACCCTAACCCTAACCCTAACCCGAACCCTAACCGTAACCCGAACTCTAACCCTAACCCTAACCCTAACCCTAAACCGAAACCTAACCCTAACCCTAACCCGAACCCTAACCCGAAACCTAACCCTAACCCTTACCTGAACACTAACCCCTAACCCTAACCAGAACCCTAACCCTAACCCGAACCCTAACCCTAAACCTAACCTGAAGCCTAACCCTAACCCTAACCCTAAACCTAACCCTAACACTAACCCGAACCCTAACCCTAACCCTAACCCGAACCCTAACCCTAACCCTAACCCGAAACCTAACCCTAACCCGAACCCTAACCCTAACCCGAACCCGAACCCGAACCCTAACCCTAAACTGAACCCTAACCCTAAACCTAACCCTAACCCGAACCCTAACCAAAACCCGAACCCTAACCCGAACCCGAACCCTAACCATAACCCGAACCCGAACCCTAACCCTAACCCAAACCCTAACCCTAACCCTAACCCGAACACTAAACCTAACCCTAACCCGAAACCTAACCCTAACCCTAACCCGAACCCTAACCCTAATCCTAACCCGAATCATAACACTAACCCTAACCCGAACCCTAACCCGAACCCTAACCCTAACCCTAACCCTAACCCAAAACCTAACCTAACCCTAACCCGAACCCTAACCCTAACCCTAACCCGAACCCTAACCCTAACCCTAACCCTAACCCTATCCCGAACCCGAACCCTAACCCTAACCCGAACCCGAACCCTAACCCTAACCCTAACCCTAACCCTAACCCGAACCCTAACCCTAACCCTAAACCTAACCCTAAACCTAATCCGAACCCTAACGCTAACCCGAACCCTAACCCTAACCCTAACCCTAACCCTAACCCCTAACCCTAACCCTAACCCTAACCCTAACCCTAAAACCTAACCCTAACCCTAACCCTGACCCTAACCCTAACCCGAACACTAACCCTAACCCTAACCCGAACCCTAACCCTAACCCTAAACCTAACCTAACCCGAACCCTAACCCTAACCCTAACCCTAAACCTAACCATAACCCCTAAACCTAACCCGAACCCTAAACCTAACCCGAACACTAACCCTAACCCTAACCCAAACCCTAACCCTAACCCTAACCCCAACTTGAACCCTAACCCGAACCCTAACCCTAACCCTAACCCTAACCCGATCCCTAACCCGAACTCTAACTCGACCCTAACCCTAACCCCTAACTCTAACCCTAACCCGAAACCTAACCCTAAACCGAAACCAAACCCTAACCCTAACCCGAACCCTAACCCTAACCTTAACACTAATCCGAACCCTAACCCGAACCCGAACAATAACCCGAACCCGAACCCTAACCCTAACCCTAACTCTAACCCAAACACTAACCCGAACCCTAACTCGAACCCTAACCCTAACCCGAACCCGACCCCGAACACGAACCCTAACCCTAACCCTAACACGAACCCGAAACCTAACCCGAACCCTAACCCGAACCCTAACCCTAACCCGAACCCTAACCCTAACCCTAAACCCGAAACCGGACCCTAACCCTAAACCTAACCCTAACCCGAACCCTAACCCGAACCCTAACCCGATCCCCAACCCTAACCCTAACCCGAACCCGAACCCTAACCCTAGCCGAACCCTAACCCTAAACCGACCCTAACCCTAACCCTAACCCTAACCCGAAACCTAACCCTAACCCTAACCCGACCCCTAAACCGAACCCTAACACGAACCCTAACCCTAACCCGAACCCTAACCCGAACCCTAACCCTAACCCTAGCCCGAACCCTAACCCTAACCCGAACCCTAAACCTAACCCTAACACGAACCCTAGCCCTAACCCGAACCCGAACCCTAACCCGATCCCGAACCCTAACCCTAACCCGAAACCTAACCCGAACCCAACACTAACCTGATCCCTAACCATAACCCGAACCCTAACCCGAACCCTAACCCTAACCCGAACCTTAACCCTAACCCGAACCCTATCCATAACCCTAACCCTAACCCTAACCCGAACCCTAAACCAAACCCTAACCCGAAACCTAACCCTAACCCTGACTCGAACCCTAACCCGAACCCTAACCCTAACCCTAACCCGAACCCTAACCCTAACCCTGTCCGAACCCTAACCCGAACACTAACCCCTAACCCTAACCCGAAACTTAACCCTAACCCTTACCCGAACCCGAACCCTAACCCCTAACCCTAACCCGAACCCGAACCTTAAACCTAACCCTAACCCTAAACCTAACCCTAACCCGAACCCGAACCCTAACCCTAACCCGAACCCTAACCCTAACCCTAACCCGAACCCGAACACTAACCCGAGCCCTAAACCTAAACCTAACCCGAAACCAAACCCTAACACGAACCCTTACCCTAACCCGAACCCGAACCCTAACCCTAACCCTAAACCTAACCCGAACCCTAACCCGAACCCTAAACCGAACCCCAACCCTAACCCTAACCCGAACCCGACCCTAACCCTAACCATAACCCGAACCCTAACCCTAACCCTAACCCGAACCCTAACCCTAACCCTAACCCGAACACTAACCCTAACACTAACCCGACCCCTAACCCGAACCCTAACTCGAACCCTAAACCTAACCCTAACCCTAACCCGAACCCTAACCCTAACCCTAACCCGAACCCTAAACCTAAGCCGAAACCTAACCCTAACCCTTACCCGAACCCTAACCCTAACCCGAACACGAACCCTAACCCTACCCCGAAACCTAACCCGAACCCTATCCCTATCCCTAAACCGTAAACCTAACCCTAACCCAAACCCGAACCCTAACCCTAACCCCTAAACCGAACCCTAACCCTAACCCGAACCCTAACCCTAACCCCTAAACCGAACCCTAACCCTAACCCTAACACTAACCCCTAACCCTAACCCTAACCCTAACCGCAACCCTAAACCTAACACTAACCCTAACCCTAACCCGAACCCTAACCCTAACCCTAACCCGAACCCGAACCCTAACCCTAACCCTAACCCTAACCCGACCCAAAACCAAACCCTAACCCTAACCCTAAACCTAACCCTAACCCTTACCCGAACCCTAACCCTAACCCTAACCAGAACCCTAACCCTAACCCTAACCCAAACCCGAACCCTAACCCGAACCCTAACCCTAAGCCTAACCCCAACCCTAACCCTAACCCTAACCCGAACCCTAACCCGAACCCTAACCCGAACCCTAACCCTATCCCTAAACCAAACCCTAACCCTAACCTTAACCCTAACCAGAACCCGAACCCTAACCCGAACCCTTACCCTAACCCTAATCCGAACCCTATCCCTAACCCTAACCCTAACCCTAACCGAACCTGAACCCTAACCCTAACCCGAACCATAACCCTAACCCTAACCCTAACCCGAACCCGAACCCTAACACTAACCCCTAACCCTAACCGTAACCCTAACCCAAACACGAACCCAAACCCTAACCCTAACACCTAACACGAACCCTAACCCTAACCCGAACACTAACCCTAACCCTAAACCTAACCCGAACCCGAACCCTAACCCGAACCCTAACCCAAACCCTAATCCGAACCCTGAACCTAACCCTAACCCTAACCCTAATGCGAACCCTAACCCTAAAACGAACCCGAACCCTAACCCGAACCCGAACCGTAACCCTAACCCGAACACGAAACCTAACCCTAAACCGAACCCGAACAATAACCCGAACCCGAACCCTAACCCTAACCCTAACTCTAACCCAAACACTAACCCGAACCCTAACACGAACCCTAACCCTAACCCGAACCCGAACACGAACCCGAACCCTAACCCTAAACCTAACACGAACCCTAACCCTAACCCGAACCCTAACCCTAACCCGGACCCTAACACTAACCCTAACCCCGAACCCGGACCCTAAACCTAAACCTAACCCTAACCCGAACCCTAACCCGAACCCTAACCCGAACCCCAACCCTAACCCTAACCCGAACCCGAACCCGAACCCGAACCCTAACCCTAACCCGAACCCTAACCTTAACCCGACCCTAACCCTAAACTTAACCCTAACCTGAACCCTAACCCTAACCCTAACCCGACCCCTAACCCGATCCCTAACACGAACCCTAACCCTAACCCTAACCCTAACCCTAACCCGAACCCTAACCCTAACCCTAGTCCGAACCCTAAATCTAACCCGAACCCTAACCCTAAACCTAACCCGAATCTTAACCCTAACCCGAACCCGAACCCTAACCCTAACCCGAAAACTAAACCGAACCCACCCTAACCCGAACCCTAACCCTAACCCAAACCCTAACCCTAACCCTAACCCTTACCCGAACCCTAAACCTAACCCTAACTCTAACCCAAACACTAACCCGAACCCTAACACGAACCCTAACCCTAACCCGAACCCGAACACGAACCCGAACCCTAACCCTAAACCTAACACGAACCCTAACCCTAACCCGAACCCTAACCCTAACCCGGACCCTAACACTAACCCTAACCCCGAACCCGGACCCTAAACCTAAACCTAACCCTAACCCGAACCCTAACCCTAAACCGAACCCTAACCATAACCCTAACCCGAACCCTAACCCTAACCCTAACCCTAACCCGAACCCTAACCGTAACCCGAACTCTAACCCTAACCCTAACCCTAACCCTAAACCGAAACCTAACCCTAACCCTAACCCGAACCCTAACCCGAAACCTAACCCTAACCCTTACCTGAACACTAACCCCTAACCCTAACCAGAACCCTAACCCTAACCCGAACCCTAACCCTAAACCTAACCTGAAGCCTAACCCTAACCCTAACCCTAAACCTAACCCTAACACTAACCCGAACCCTAACCCTAACCCTAACCCGAACCCTAACCCTAACCCTAACCCAAAACCTAACCCTAACCCGAACCCTAACCCTAACCCGAACCCGAACCCGAACCCTAACCCTAACCCGAACCCTAACCCTAACCCGGACACTAACACTAACCCTAACCCCGAACCCGGACCCTAAACCTAAACCTAACCCTAACCCGAACCCTAAACCTAAACCGAACCCTAACCATAACCCTAACCCGAACCCTAACCCTAACCCTAACCCTAACCCGAACCCTAACCGTAACCCGAACTCTAACCCTAACCCTAACCCTAACCCTAAACCGAAACCTAACCCTAACCCTAACCCGAACCCTAACCCGAAACCTAACCCTAACCCTTACCTGAACACTAACCCCTAACCCTAACCAGAACCCTAACCCTAACCCGAACCCTAACCCTAAACCTAACCTGAAGCCTAACCCTAACCCTAACCCTAAACC
This sequence comes from Urocyon cinereoargenteus, assembly GCA_032313775.1. NCBI lineage: Eukaryota > Metazoa > Chordata > Mammalia > Carnivora > Canidae > Urocyon > Urocyon cinereoargenteus. The sequence goes on along the minus strand of JAVLSZ010000047.1, from coordinate 714,844 downwards.
TAACCCTAACACTAACCCGAACCCTAACCCTAACCCTAACCCGAACCCTAACCCTAACCCTAACCCGAAACCTAACCCTAACCCGAACCCTAACCCTAACCCGAACCCGAACCCGAACCCTAACCCTAAACTGAACCCTAACCCTAAACCTAACCCTAACCCGAACCCTAACCAAAACCCGAACCCTAACCCGAACCCGAACCCTAACCATAACCCGAACCCGAACCCTAACCCTAACCCAAACCCTAACCCTAACCCTAACCCGAACACTAAACCTAACCCTAACCCGAAACCTAACCCTAACCCTAACCCGAACCCTAACCCTAATCCTAACCCGAATCATAACACTAACCCTAACCCGAACCCTAACCCGAACCCTAACCCTAACCCTAACCCTAACCCAAACCCTAACCTAACCCTAACCCGAACCCTAACCCTAACCCTAACCCGAACCCTAACCCTAACCCTAACCCTAACCCTATCCCGAACCCGAACCCTAACCCTAACCCGAACCCGAACCCTAACCCTAACCCTAACCTTAACCCTAACCCGAACCCTAACCCTAACCCTAAACCTAACCCTAAACCTAATCCGAACCCTAACGCTAACCCGAACCCTAACCCTAACCCTAACCCTAACCCTAACCCTAACCCCTAACCCTAACCCTAACCCTAACCCTAACCCTAAAACCTAACCCTAACCCTAACCCTGACCCTAACCCTAACCCGAACACTAACCCTAACCCTAACCCGAACCCTAACCCTAACCCTAAACCTAACCTAACCAGAACCCTAACCCTAACCCTAACCCTAAACCTAACCATAACCCCTAAACCTAACCCGAACCCTAAACCTAACCCGAACACTAACCCTAACCCTAACCCAAACCCTAACCCTAACCCTAACCCTAACTTGAACCCTAACCCGAACCCTAACCCTAACCCTAACCCTAACCCGATCCCTAACCCGAACTCTAACTCGACCCTAACCCTAACCCGTAACTCTAACCCTAACCCGAAACCTAACCCTAAACCGAAACCAAACCCTAACCCTAACCCGAACCCTAACCCTAACCTTAACACTAATCCGAACCCTAACCCGAACCCGAACAATAACCCGAACCCGAACCCTAACCCTAACCCTAACTCTAACCCAAACACTAACCCGAACCCTAACTCGAACCCTAACCCTAACCCGAACCCGACCCCGAACACGAACCCTAACCCTAACCCTAACACGAACCCGAAACCTAACCCGAACCCTAACCCCAACCCTAACCCTAACCCGAACCCTAACCCTAACCCTAAACCCGAAACCGGACCCTAACCCTAAACCTAACCCTAACCCGAACCCTAACCCGAACCCTAACCCGATCCCCAACCCTAACCCTAACCCGAACCCGAACCCTAACCCTAGCCGAACCCTAACCCTAAACCGACCCTAACCCTAACCCTAACCCTAACCCGAAACCTAACCCTAACCCTAACCCGACCCCTAAACCGAACCCTAACACGAACCCTAACCCTAACCCTAACCCTAACCCGAACCCTAACCCTAACCCTAGCCCGAACCCTAACCCTAACCCGAACCCTAAACCTAACCCTAACACGAACCCTAGCCCTAACCCGAACCCGAACCCTAACCCGAACCCGAACCCTAACCCTAACCCGAAACCTAACCCGAACCCAACCCTAACCTGATCCCTAACCCTAACCCGAACCCTAACCCGAACCCTAACCCTAACCCGAACCTTAACCCTAACCCGAACCCTATCCATAACCCTAACCCTAACCCTAACCCGAACCCTAACCCAAACCCTAACCCGAAACCTAACCCTAACCCTGACTCGAACCCTAACCCGAACCCTAACCCTAACCCTAAGCCGAACCCTAACCCTAACCCTGTCCGAACCCTAACCCGAACACTAACCCCTAACCCGAACCCGAAACTTAACCCTAACCCTTACCCGAACCCGAACCCTAACCCCTAACCCTAACCCGAACCCGAACCTTAAACCTAACCCTAACCCTAAACCTAACCCTAACCCGAACCCGAACCCTAACCCTAACCCGAACCCTAACCCTTACCCTAACCCGAACCCGAACACTAACCCGAGCCCTAAACCTAAACCTAACCCGAAACCAAACCCTAACACGAACCCTTACCCTAACCCGAACCCGAACCCTAACCCTAACCCTAAACCTAACCCGAACCCTAACCCGAACCCTAAACCGAACCCCAACCCTAACCCTAACCCGAACCCGACCCTAACCCTAACCATAACCCGAACCCTAACCCTAACCCTAACCCGAACCCTAACCCTAACCCTAACCCTAACCCGAACACTAACCCTAACACTAACCCGACCCCTAACCCGAACCCTAACTCGAACCCTAAACCTAACCCTAACCCTAACCCGAACCCTAACCCTAACCCTAACCCGAACCCTAAACCTAAGCCGAAACCTAACCCTAACCCTTACCCGAACCCTAACCCTAACCCGAACACGAACCCTAACCCTACCCCGAAACCTAACCCGAACCCTATCCCTAACCCTAAACTGTAAACCTAACCCTAACCCAAACCCGAACCCTAACCCTAACCCCTAAACCGAACCCTAACCCTAACCCGAACCCTAACCCTAACCCCTAAACCGAACCCTAACCCTAACCCTAACACTAACCCCTAACCCTAACCCTAACCCTAACCGCAACCCTAAACCTAACACTAACCCTAACCCTAACCCGAACCCTAACCCTAACCCTAACCCGAACCCGAACCCTAACCCTAACCCTAACCCTAACCCGACCCAAAACCAAACCCTAACCCTAACCCTAACCCTAACCCTAACCCTAACCCTAACCCTTACCCGAACCCTAACCCTAACCCTAACCCGAACCCTAACCCTAACCCTAACCCAAACCCGAACCCTAACCCGAACCCTAACCCTAAGCCTAACCCCAACCCTAACCCTAACCCTAACCCGAACCCTAACCCGAACCCTAACCCGAACCCTAACCCTATCCCTAAACCAAACCCTAACCCTAACCTTAACCCTAACCCGAACCCGAACCCTAACCCGAACCCTTACCCTAACCCTAATCCGAACCCTATCCCTAACCCTAACCCTAACCCTAACCGAACCTGAACCCTAACCCTAACCAGAACCATAACCCTAACCCTAACCCTAACCCTAACCCGAACCCTAACACTAACCCCTAACCCTAACCGTAACCCTAACCCGAACACGAACCCAAACCCTTACCCTAACCACTAACACGAACCCTAACCCTAACCCGAACCCTAACCCTAACCCTAAACCTAACCCGAACCCGAACCCTAACCGGAACCCTAACCCAAACCCTAATCCGAACCCTGAACCTAACCCTAACCCTAACCCTAATGCGAACCCTAACCCTAACCCGAACCCGAACCCTAACCCGAACCCGAACCGTAACCCTAACCCGAACACGAAACCTAACCCTAAACCGAAACCGAACCCGAACCCTAACCCGAACCCGAACCCTAACACTAACCCTAACCCTAACCCTAACCCTACCCTAACCCGAAACCTAACTCTAACCCGAACCCTAAACCGAACCCTAACCCGAACCCTAACAGTAACCCTAAACCTAACCCTAACCCGAACCCTAACCCTAACCCGATCCCTAACCCTAACCCTAACCCTAAAGCGAACGCTAACCCGAACCCTAACCCGAACCCTAAACCTAACCCTAACCCGAACCCTAACCCTAACCCTACCCCTAACCCGAACACTAAACCGAACCGTAACCCTAACACTAACCTGAATACTAACCCCTAACCCTAAACCTAACCCGAACCCTAACCCTAACCCGAAACCTAACCCTATCCCGAACCCTAAACCGAACCCTAACCCAATCCCTAAACCGAACCCTAACCCTAACCCTAACACGAACCCTAACCCGAAACCTAACACTAAACCTAACCCTTACCCTAACCCGAACCCTAAACCTAACCCTAACCGGAACCCTAACCCTAACCCTAACCCGAACCCGAACCCTAACCCTAACCCGAACCCTAACCTTAACCCGACCCTAACCCTAAACTTAACCCTAACCTGAACCCTAACCCTAACCCTAACCCGACCCCTAACCCGATCCCTAACACGAACCCTAACCCTAACCCTAACCCTAACCCTAACCCGAACCCTAACCCTAACCCTAGTCCGAACCCTAAATCTAACCCGAACCCTAACCCTAAACCTAACCCGAATCTTAACCCTAACCCGAACCCTAACCCTAACCCGAAAACTAAACCGAACCCACCCTAACCCGAACCCTAACCCTAACCCAAACCCTAACCCTAACCCTAACCCTTACCCGAACCCTAAACCTAACCCGAACCCTAACCCTAAACCTAACCCGAACCCTAACCCGAACCCTAACCCTAACGCTAACCCGAACCCTAACCCTAAACCGAACCCTAACCATAACCCTAACCCGAACCCTAACCCTAACCCTAACCCTAACCCGAACCCTAACCGTAACCCGAACTCTAACCCTAACCCTAACCCTAACCCTAAACCGAAACCTAACCCTAACCCTAACCCGAACCCTAACCCGAAACCTAACCCTAACCCTTACCTGAACACTAACCCCTAACCCTAACCAGAACCCTAACCCTAACCCGAACCCTAACCCTAAACCTAACCTGAAGCCTAACCCTAACCCTAAACCTAAACCTAACCCTAACACTAACCCGAACCCTAACCCTAACCCTAACCCGAACCCTAACCTTAACCCTAACCCGAAACCTAACCCTAACCCGAACCCTAACCCTAACCCGAACCCGAACCCGAACCCTAACCCTAAACTGAACCCTAACCCTAAACCTAACCCTAACCCGAACCCTAACCAAAACCCGAACCCTAACCCGAACCCGAACCCTAACCATAACCCGAACCCGAACCCTAACCCTAACCCAAACCCTAACCCTAACCCTAACCCGAACACTAAACCTAACCCTAACCCGAAACCTAACCCTAACCCTAACCCGAACCCTAACCCTAATCCTAACCCGAATCATAACACTAACCCTAACCCGAACCCTAACCCGAACCCTAACCCTAACCCTAACCCTAACCCAAACCCTAACCTAACCCTAACCCGAACCCTAACCCTAACCCTAACCCGAACCCTAACCCTAACCCTAACCCTAACCCTATCCCGACCCGAACCCTAACCCTAACCCGAACCCGAACCCTAACCCTAACCCTAACCCTAACCCTAACCCGAACCCTAACCCTAACCCTAAACCTAACCCTAAACCTAATCCGAACCCTAACGCTAACCCGAACCCTAACCCTAACCCTAACCCTAACCCTAACCCCTAACCCTAACCCTAACCCTAACCCTAACCCTAAAACCTAACCCTAACCCTAACCCTGACCCTAACCCTAACCCGAACACTAACCCTAACCCTAACCCGAACCCTAACCCTAACCCTAAACCTAACCTAACCCGAACCCTAACCCTAACCCTAACCCTAAACCTAACCATATCCCCTAAACCTAACCCGAACCCTAAACCTAACCCGAACACTAACCCTAACCCTAACCCAAACCCTAACCCTAACCCTAACCCTAACTTGAACCCTAACCCGAACCCTAACCCTAACCCTAACCCTAACCCGATCCCTAACCCGAACTCTAACTCGACCCTAACCCTAACCCCTAACTCTAACCCTATCCCGAAACCTAACCCTAATCCGAAACCAAACCCTAACCCTAACCCGAACCCTAACCCTAACCTTAACACTAATCCGAACCCTAACCCGAACCCGAACAATAACCCGAACCCGAACCCTAACCCTAACCCTAACTCTAACCCAAACACTAACCCGAACCCTAACTCGAACCCTAACCCTAACCCGAACCCGACCCCGAACACTAACCCTAACCCTAACCCTAACACGAACCCGAAACCTAACCCGAACCCTAACCCGAACCCTAACCCTAACCCGAACCCTAACCCTAACCCTAAACCCGAAACCGGACCCTAACCCTAAACCTAACCCTAACCCGAACCCTAACCCGAACCCTAACCCGATCCCCAACCCTAACCCTAACCCGAACCCGAACCCTAACCCTAGCCGAACCCTAACCCTAAACCGACCCTAACCCTAACCCTAACCCTAACCCGAAACCTAACCCTAACCCTAACCCGACCCCTAAACCGAACCCTAACACGAACCCTAACCCTAACCCTAACCCTAACCCGAACCCTAACCCTAACCCTAGCCCGAACCCTAACCCTAACCCGAACCCTAAACCTAACCCTAACACGAACCCTAGCCCTAACCCGAACCCGAACCCTAACCCGAACCCGAACCCTAACCCTAACCCGAAACCTAACCCGAACCCAACCCTAACCTGATCCCTAACCCTAACCCGAACCCTAACCCGAACCCTAACCCTAACCCGAACCTTAACCCTAACCCGAACCCTATCCATAACCCTAACCCTAACCCTAACCCGAACCCTAACCCAAACCCTAACCCGAAACCTAACCCTAACCCTGACTCGAACCCTAACCCGAACCCTAAACCTAACCCTAACCCGAACCCTAACCCTAACCCTGTCCGAACCCTAACCCGAACACTAACCCCTAACCCTAACCCGAAACTTAACCCTAACCCTTACCCGAACCCGAACCCTAACCCCTAACCCTAAGCCGAACCCGAACCTTAAACCTAACCCTAACCCTAAACCTAACCCTAACCCGAACCGAACCCTAACCCTAACCCGAACCCTAACCCTAACCCTAACCCGAACCCGAACACTAACCCGAGCCCTAAACCTAAACCTAACCCGAAACCAAACCCTAACACGAACCCTTACCCTAACCCGAACCCGAACCCTAACCCTAACCCTAAACCTAACCCGAACCCTAACCCGAACCCTAAACCGAACCCCAACCCTAACCCTAACCCGAACCCGACCCTAACCCTAACCATAACCCGAACCCTAACCCTAACCCGAACCCTAACCCTAACCCTAACCCTAACCCGAACACTAACCCTAACACTAACCCGACCCCTAACCCGAACCCTAACTCGAACCCTAAACCTAACCCTAACCCTAACCCGAACCCTAACCCTAACCCTAACCCGAACCCTAAACCTAAGCCGAAACCTAACCCTAACCCTTACCCGAACCCTAACCCTAACCCGAACACGAACCCTAACCCTACCCCGAAACCTAACCCGAACCCTATCCCTAACCCTAAACCGTAAACCTAACCCTAACCCAAACCCGAACCCTAACCCTAACCCCTAAACCGAACCCTAACCCTAACCCGAACCCTAACCCTAACCCCTAAACCGAACCCTAACCCTAACCCTAACACTAACCCCTAACCCTAACCCTAACCCTAACCGCAACCCTAAACCTAACACTAACCCTAACCCTAACCCGAACCCTAACCCTAACCCTAACCCGAACCCGAACCCTAACCCTAACCCTAACCCTAACCCGACCCAAAACCAAACCCTAACCCTAACCCTAACCCTAACCCTAACCCTAACCCTTACCCGAACCCTAACCCTAACCCTAACCCGAACCCTAACCCTAACCCTAACCCAAACCCGAACCCTAACCCGAACCCTAACCCTAAGCCTAACCCCAACCCTAACCCTAACCCTAACCCGAACCCTAACCCGAACCCTAACCCGAACCCTAACCCTATCCCTAAACCAAACCCTAACCCTAACCTTAACCCTAACCCGAACCCGAACCCTAACCCGAACCCTTACCCTAACCCTAATCCGAACCCTATCCCTAACCCTAACCCTAACCCTAACCGAACCTGAAACCTAACCCTAACCAGAACCATAACCCTAACCCTAACCCTAACCCTAACCCGAACCCTAACACTAACCCCTAACCCTAACCGTAACCCTAACCCGAACACGAACCCAAACGCTTACCCTAACCACTAACACGAACCCTAACCCTAACCCGAACCCTAACCCTAACCCTAAACCTAACCCGAACCCGAACCCTAACCCGAACCCTAACCCAAACCCTAATCCGAACCCTGAACCTAACCCTAACACTAACCCTAATGCGAACCCTAACCCTAACCCGAACCCGAACCCTAACCCGAACCCGAACCGTAACCCTAACCCGAACACGAAACCTAACCCTAAACCGAAACCGAACCCGAACCCTAACCCGAACCCGAACCCTAACACTAACCCTAACCCTAACCCTAACCCTACCCTAACCCGAAACCTAACTCTAACCCGAACCCTAAACCGAACCCTAACCCGAACCCTAACAGTAACCCTAAACCTAACCCTAACCCGAACCCTAACCCTAACCCGATCCCTAACCCTAACCCTAACCCTAAAGCGAACGCTAACCCGAACCCTAACCCGAACCCTAAACCTAACCCTAACCCGAACCCTAACCCTAACCCTACCCCTAACCCGAACACTAAACCGAACCGTAACCCTAACACTAACCTGAATACTAACCCCTAACCCTAAACCTAACCCGAACCCTAACCCTAACCCGAAACCTAACCCTATCCCGAACCCTAAACCGAACCCTAACCCAATCCCTAAACCGAACCCTAACCCTAACCCTAACACGAACCCTAACCCGAAACCTAACACTAAACCTAACCCTTACCCTAACCCGAACCCTAAACCTAACCCTAACCGGAACCCTAACCCTAACCCTAACCCGAACCCGAACCCTAACCCTAACCCGAACCCTAACCTTAACCCGACCCTAACCCTAAACTTAACCCTAACCTGAACCCTAACCCTAACCCTAACCCGACCCCTAACCCGATCCCTAACACGAACCCTAACCCTAACCCTAACCCTAACCCTAACCCGAACCCTAACCCTAACCCTAGTCCGAACCCTAAATCTAACCCGAACCCTAACCCTAAACCTAACCCGAATCTTAACCCTAACCCGAACCCGAACCCTAACCCTAACCCGAAAACTAAACCGAACCCACCCTAACCCGAACCCTAACCCTAACCCAAACCCTAACCCTAACCCTAACCCTTACCCGAACCCTAAACCTAACCCGAACCCTAACCCTAAACCTAACCCGAACCCTAACCCGAACCCTAACCCTAACCCTAACCCGAACCCTAACCCTAAACCGAACCCTAACCATAACCCTAACCCGAACCCTAACCCTAACCCTAACCCTAACCCGAACCCTAACCGTAACCCGAACTCTAACCCTAACCCTAACCCTAACCCTAAACCGAAACCTAACCCTAACCCTAACCCGAACCCTAACCCGAAACCTAACCCTAACCCTTACCTGAACACTAACCCCTAACCCTAACCAGAACCCTAACCCTAACCCGAACCCTAACCCTAAACCTAACCTGAAGCCTAACCCTACCCCTAAACCTAAACCTAACCCTAACACTAACCCGAACCCTAACCCTAACCCTAACCCGAACCCTAACCTTAACCCTAACCCGAAACCTAACCCTAACCCGAACCCTAACCCTAACCCGAACCCGAACCCGAACCCTAACCCTAAACTGAACCCTAACCCTAAACCTAACCCTAACCCGAACCCTAACCAAAACCCGAACCCTAACCCGAACCCGAACCCTAACCATAACCCGAACCCGAACCCTAACCCTAACCCAAACCCTAACCCTAACCCTAACCCGAACACTAAACCTAACCCTAACCCGAAACCTAACCCTAACCCTAACCCGAACCCTAACCCTAATCCTAACCCGAATCAAAACACTAACCCTAACCCGAACCCTAACCCGAACCCTAACCCTAACCCTAACCCTAACCCAAACCCTAACCTAACCCTAACCCGAACCCTAACCCTAACCCTAACCCGAACCCTAACCCTAACCCTAACCCTAACCCTATCCCGAACCCGAACCCTAACCCTAACCCGAACCCGAACCCTAACCCTAACCCTAACCCTAACCCTAACCCGAACCCTAACCCTAACCCTAAACCTAACCCTAAACCTAATCCGAACCCTAACGCTAACCCGAACCCTAACCCTAACCCTAACCCTAACCCTAACACCTAACCCTAACCCTAACCCTAACCCTAACCCTAAAACCTAACCCTAACCCTAACCCTGACCCTAACCCTAACGCGAACACTAACCCTAACCCTAACCCGAACCCTAACCCTAACCCTAAACCTAACCTAACCCGAACCCTAACCCTAACCCTAACCCTAAACCTAACCATAACCCCTAAACCTAACCCGAACCCTAAACCTAACCCGAACACTAACCCTAACCCTAACCCAAACCCTAACCCTAACCCTAACCCTAACTTGAACCCTAACCCGAACCCTAACCCTAACCCTAACCCTAACCCGATCCCTAACCCGAACTCTAACTCGACCCTAACCCTAACCCGTAACTCTAACCCTAACCCGAAACCTAACCCTAAACCGAAACCAAACCCTAACCCTAACCCGAACCCTAACCCTAACCTTAACACTAATCCGAACCCTAACCCGAACCCGAACAATAACCCGAACCCGAACCCTAACCCTAACCCTAACTCTAACCCAAACACTAACCCGAACCCTAACTCGAACCCTAACCCTAACCCGAACCCGACCCCGAACACGAACCCTAACCCTAACCCTAACACGAACCCGAAACCTAACCCGAACCCTAACCCCAACCCTAACCCTAACCCGAACCCTAACCCTAACCCTAAACCCGAAACCGGACCCTAACCCTAAACCTAACCCTAACCCGAACCCTAACCCGAACCCTAACCCGATCCCCAACCCTAACCCTAACCCGAACCCGAACCCTAACCCTAGCCGAACCCTAACCCTAAACCGACCCTAACCCTAACCCTAACCCTAACCCGAAACCTAACCCTAACCCTAACCCGACCCCTAAACCGAACCCTAACACGAACCCTAACCCTAACCCTAACCCTAACCCGAACCCTAACCCTAACCCTAGCCCGAACCCTAACCCTAACCCGAACCCTAAACCTAACCCTAACACGAACCCTAGCCCTAACCCGAACCCGAACCCTAACCCGAACCCGAACCCTAACCCTAACCCGAAACCTAACCCGAACCCAACCCTAACCTGATCCCTAACCCTAACCCGAACCCTAACCCGAACCCTAACCCTAACCCGAACCTTAACCCTAACCCGAACCCTATCCATAACCCTAACCCTAACCCTAACCCGAACCCTAACCCAAACCCTAACCCGAAACCTAACCCTAACCCTGACTCGAACCCTAACCCGAACCCTAACCCTAACCCTAAGCCGAACCCTAACCCTAACCCTGTCCGAACCCTAACCCGAACACTAACCCCTAACCCGAACCCGAAACTTAACCCTAACCCTTACCCGAACCCGAACCCTAACCCCTAACCCTAACCCGAACCCGAACCTTAAACCTAACCCTAACCCTAAACCTAACCCTAACCCGAACCCGAACCCTAACCCTAACCCGAACCCTAACCCTTACCCTAACCCGAACCCGAACACTAACCCGAGCCCTAAACCTAAACCTAACCCGAAACCAAACCCTAACACGAACCCTTACCCTAACCCGAACCCGAACCCTAACCCTAACCCTAAACCTAACCCGAACCCTAACCCGAACCCTAAACCGAACCCCAACCCTAACCCTAACCCGAACCCGACCCTAACCCTAACCATAACCCGAACCCTAACCCTAACCCTAACCCGAACCCTAACCCTAACCCTAACCCTAACCCGAACACTAACCCTAACACTAACCCGACCCCTAACCCGAACCCTAACTCGAACCCTAAACCTAACCCTAACCCTAACCCGAACCCTAACCCTAACCCTAACCCGAACCCTAAACCTAAGCCGAAACCTAACCCTAACCCTTACCCGAACCCTAACCCTAACCCGAACACGAACCCTAACCCTACCCCGAAACCTAACCCGAACCCTATCCCTAACCCTAAACCGTAAACCTAACCCTAACCCAAACCCGAACCCTAACCCTAACCCCTAAACCGAACCCTAACCCTAACCCGAACCCTAACCCTAACCCCTAAACCGAACCCTAACCCTAACCCTAACACTAACCCCTAACCCTAACCCTAACCCTAACCGCAACCCTAAACCTAACACTAACCCTAACCCTAACCCGAACCCTAACCCTAACCCTAACCCGAACCCGAACCCTAACCCTAACCCTAACCCTAACCCGACCCAAAACCAAACCCTAACCCTAACCCTAACCCTAACCCTAACCCTAACCCTAACCCTTACCCGAACCCTAACCCTAACCCTAACCCGAACCCTAACCCTAACCCTAACCCAAACCCGAACCCTAACCCGAACCCTAACCCTAAGCCTAACCCCAACCCTAACCCTAACCCTAACCCGAACCCTAACCCGAACCCTAACCCGAACCCTAACCCTATCCCTAAACCAAACCCTAACCCTAACCTTAACCCTAACCCGAACCCGAACCCTAACCCGAACCCTTACCCTAACCCTAATCCGAACCCTATACCTAACCCTAACCCTAACCCTAACCGAACCTGAACCCTAACCCTAACCAGAACCATAACCCTAACCCTAACCCTAACCCTAACCCGAACCCTAACACTAACCCCTAACCCTAACCGTAACCCTAACCCGAACACGAACCCAAACCCTTACCCTAACCACTAACACGAACCCTAACCCTAACCCGAACCCTAACCCTAACCCTAAACCTAACCCGAACCCGAACCCTAACCCGAACCCTAACCCAAACCCTAATCCGAACCCTGAACCTAACCCTAACCCTAACCCTAATGCGAACCCTAACCCTAACCCGAACCCGAACCCTAACCCGAACCCGAACCGTAACCCTAACCCGAACACGAAACCTAACCCTAAACCGAAACCGAACCCGAACCCTAACCCGAACCCGAACCCTAACACTAACCCTAACCCTAACCCTAACCCTACCCTAACCCGAAACCTAACTCTAACCCGAACCCTAAACCGAACCCTAACCCGAACCCTAACAGTAACCCTAAACCTAACCCTAACCCGAACCCTAACCCTAACCCGATCCCTAACCCTAACCCTAACCCTAAAGCGAACGCTAACCCGAACCCTAACCCGAACCCTAAACCTAACCCTAACCCGAACCCTAACCCTAACCCTACCCCTAACCCGAACACTAAACCGAACCGTAACCCTAACACTAACCTGAATACTAACCCCTAACCCTAAACCTAACCCGAACCCTAACCCTAACCCGAAACCTAACCCTATCCCGAACCCTAAACCGAACCCTAACCCAATCCCTAAACCGAACCCTAACCCTAACCCTAACACGAACCCTAACCCGAAACCTAACACTAAACCTAACCCTTACCCTAACCCGAACCCTAAACCTAACCCTAACCGGAACCCTAACCCTAACCCTAACCCGAACCCGAACCCTAACCCTAACCCGAACCCTAACCTTAACCCGACCCTAACCCTAAACTTAACCCTAACCTGAACCCTAACCCTAACCCTAACCCGACCCCTAACCCGATCCCTAACACGAACCCTAACCCTAACCCTAACCCTAACCCTAACCCGAACCCTAACCCTAACCCTAGTCCGAACCCTAAATCTAACCCGAACCCTAACCCTAAACCTAACCCGAAACTTAACCCTAACCCGAACCCTAACCCTAACCCGAAAACTAAACCGAACCCACCCTAACCCGAACCCTAACCCTAACCCAAACCCTAACCCTAACCCTAACCCTTACCCGAACCCTAAACCTAACCCGAACCCTAACCCTAAACCTAACCCGAACCCTAACCCGAACCCTAACCCTAACGCTAACCCGAACCCTAACCCTAAACCGAACCCTAACCATAACCCTAACCCGAACCCTAACCCTAACCCTAACCCTAACCCGAACCCTAACCGTAACCCGAACTCTAACCCTAACCCTAACCCTAACCCTAAACCGAAACCTAACCCTAACCCTAACCCGAACCCTAACCCGAAACCTAACCCTAACCCTTACCTGAACACTAACCCCTAACCCTAACCAGAACCCTAACCCTAACCCGAACCCTAACCCTAAACCTAACCTGAAGCCTAACCCTAACCCTAAACCTAAACCTAACCCTAACACTAACCCGAACCCTAACCCTAACCCTAACCCGAACCCTAACCTTAACCCTAACCCGAAACCTAACCCTAACCCGAACCCTAACCCTAACCCGAACCCGAACCCGAACCCTAACCCTAAACTGAACCCTAACCCTAAACCTAACCCTAACCCGAACCCTAACCAAAACCCGAACCCTAACCCGAACCCGAACCCTAACCATAACCCGAACCCGAACCCTAACCCTAACCCAAACCCTAACCCTAACCCTAACCCGAACACTAAACCTAACCCTAACCCGAAACCTAACCCTAACCCTAACCCGAACCCTAACCCTAATCCTAACCCGAATCATAACACTAACCCTAACCCGAACCCTAACCCGAACCCTAACCCTAACCCTAACCCTAACCCAAACCCTAACCTAACCCTAACCCGAACCCTAACCCTAACCCTAACCCGAACCCTAACCCTAACCCTAACCCTAACCCTATCCCGACCCGAACCCTAACCCTAACCCGAACCCGAACCCTAACCCTAACCCTAACCCTAACCCTAACCCGAACCCTAACCCTAACCCTAAACCTAACCCTAAACCTAATCCGAACCCTAACGCTAACCCGAACCCTAACCCTAACCCTAACCCTAACCCCTAACCCTAACCCTAACCCTAACCCTAACCCTAAAACCTAACCCTAACCCTAACCCTGACCCTAACCCTAACCCGAACACTAACCCTAACCCTAACCCGAACCCTAACCCTAACCCTAAACCTAACCTAACCCGAACCCTAACCCTAACCCTAACCCTAAACCTAACCATATCCCCTAAACCTAACCCGAACCCTAAACCTAACCCGAACACTAACCCTAACCCTAACCCAAACCCTAACCCTAACCCTAACCCTAACTTGAACCCTAACCCGAACCCTAACCCTAACCCTAACCCTAACCCGATCCCTAACCCGAACTCTAACTCGACCCTAACCCTAACCCCTAACTCTAACCCTATCCCGAAACCTAACCCTAATCCGAAACCAAACCCTAACCCTAACCCGAACCCTAACCCTAACCTTAACACTAATCCGAACCCTAACCCGAACCCGAACAATAACCCGAACCCGAACCCTAACCCTAACCCTAACTCTAACCCAAACACTAACCCGAACCCTAACTCGAACCCTAACCCTAACCCGAACCCGACCCCGAACACTAACCCTAACCCTAACCCTAACACGAACCCGAAACCTAACCCGAACCCTAACCCGAACCCTAACCCTAACCCGAACCCTAACCCTAACCCTAAACCCGAAACCGGACCCTAACCCTAAACCTAACCCTAACCCGAACCCTAACCCGAACCCTAACCCGATCCCCAACCCTAACCCTAACCCGAACCCGAACCCTAACCCTAGCCGAACCCTAACCCTAAACCGACCCTAACCCTAACCCTAACCCTAACCCGAAACCTAACCCTAACCCTAACCCGACCCCTAAACCGAACCCTAACACGAACCCTAACCCTAACCCTAACCCTAACCCGAACCCTAACCCTAACCCTAGCCCGAACCCTAACCCTAACCCGAACCCTAAACCTAACCCTAACACGAACCCTAGCCCTAACCCGAACCCGAACCCTAACCCGAACCCGAACCCTAACCCTAACCCGAAACCTAACCCGAACCCAACCCTAACCTGATCCCTAACCCTAACCCGAACCCTAACCCGAACCCTAACCCTAACCCGAACCTTAACCCTAACCCGAACCCTATCCATAACCCTAACCCTAACCCTAACCCGAACCCTAACCCAAACCCTAACCCGAAACCTAACCCTAACCCTGACTCGAACCCTAACCCGAACCCTAAACCTAACCCTAACCCGAACCCTAACCCTAACCCTGTCCGAACCCTAACCCGAACACTAACCCCTAACCCTAACCCGAAACTTAACCCTAACCCTTACCCGAACCCGAACCCTAACCCCTAACCCTAAGCCGAACCCGAACCTTAAACCTAACCCTAACCCTAAACCTAACCCTAACCCGAACCGAACCCTAACCCTAACCCGAACCCTAACCCTAACCCTAACCCGAACCCGAACACTAACCCGAGCCCTAAACCTAAACCTAACCCGAAACCAAACCCTAACACGAACCCTTACCCTAACCCGAACCCGAACCCTAACCCTAACCCTAAACCTAACCCGAACCCTAACCCGAACCCTAAACCGAACCCCAACCCTAACCCTAACCCGAACCCGACCCTAACCCTAACCATAACCCGAACCCTAACCCTAACCCGAACCCTAACCCTAACCCTAACCCTAACCCGAACACTAACCCTAACACTAACCCGACCCCTAACCCGAACCCTAACTCGAACCCTAAACCTAACCCTAACCCTAACCCGAACCCTAACCCTAACCCTAACCCGAACCCTAAACCTAAGCCGAAACCTAACCCTAACCCTTACCCGAACCCTAACCCTAACCCGAACACGAACCCTAACCCTACCCCGAAACCTAACCCGAACCCTATCCCTAACCCTAAACCGTAAACCTAACCCTAACCCAAACCCGAACCCTAACCCTAACCCCTAAACCGAACCCTAACCCTAACCCGAACCCTAACCCTAACCCCTAAACCGAACCCTAACCCTAACCCTAACACTAACCCCTAACCCTAACCCTAACCCTAACCGCAACCCTAAACCTAACACTAACCCTAACCCTAACCCGAACCCTAACCCTAACCCTAACCCGAACCCGAACCCTAACCCTAACCCTAACCCTAACCCGACCCAAAACCAAACCCTAACCCTAACCCTAACCCTAACCCTAACCCTAACCCTTACCCGAACCCTAACCCTAACCCTAACCCGAACCCTAACCCTAACCCTAACCCAAACCCGAACCCTAACCCGAACCCTAACCCTAAGCCTAACCCCAACCCTAACCCTAACCCTAACCCGAACCCTAACCCGAACCCTAACCCGAACCCTAACCCTATCCCTAAACCAAACCCTAACCCTAACCTTAACCCTAACCCGAACCCGAACCCTAACCCGAACCCTTACCCTAACCCTAATCCGAACCCTATCCCTAACCCTAACCCTAACCCTAAACGAACCTGAACCCTAACCCTAACCAGAACCATAACCCTAACCCTAACCCTAACCCTAACCCGAACCCTAACACTAACCCCTAA
>JAVLSZ010000047.1:677500-695000 GCA_032313775.1 Urocyon cinereoargenteus | reverse complement strand
AACTCTAACCCTAACCCGAAACCTAACCCTAATCCGAAACCAAACCCTAACCCTAACCCGAACCCTAACCCTAACCTTAACACTAATCCGAACCCTAACCCGAACCCGAACAATAACCCGAACCCGAACCCTAACCCTAACCCTAACTCTAACCCAAACACTAACCCGAACCCTAACTCGAACCCTAACCCTAACCCGAACCCGACCCCGAACACTAACCCTAACCCTAACCCTAACACGAACCCGAAACCTAACCCGAACCCTAACCCGAACCCTAACCCTAACCCGAACCCTAACCCTAACCCTAAACCCGAAACCGGACCCTAACCCTAAACCTAACCCTAACCCGAACCCTAACCCGAACCCTAACCCGATCCCCAACCCTAACCCTAACCCGAACCCGAACCCTAACCCTAGCCGAACCCTAACCCTAAACCGACCCTAACCCTAACCCTAACCCTAACCCGAAACCTAACCCTAACCCTAACCCGACCCCTAAACCGAACCCTAACACGAACCCTAACCCTAACCCTAACCCTAACCCGAACCCTAACCCTAACCCTAGCCCGAACCCTAACCCTAACCCGAACCCTAAACCTAACCCTAACACGAACCCTAGCCCTAACCCGAACCCGAACCCTAACCCGAACCCGAACCCTAACCCTAACCCGAAACCTAACCCGAACCCAACCCTAACCTGATCCCTAACCCTAACCCGAACCCTAACCCGAACCCTAACCCTAACCCGAACCTTAACCCTAACCCGAACCCTATCCATAACCCTAACCCTAACCCTAACCCGAACCCTAACCCAAACCCTAACCCGAAACCTAACCCTAACCCTGACTCGAACCCTAACCCGAACCCTAACCCTAACCCTAACCCGAACCCTAACCCTAACCCTGTCCGAACCCTAACCCGAACACTAACCCCTAACCCTAACCCGAAACTTAACCCTAACCCTTACCCGAACCCGAACCCTAACCCCTAACCCTAAGCCGAACCCGAACCTTAAACCTAACCCTAACCCTAAACCTAACCCTAACCCGAACCGAACCCTAACCCTAACCCGAACCCTAACCCTAACCCTAACCCGAACCCGAACACTAACCCGAGCCCTAAACCTAAACCTAACCCGAAACCAAACCCTAACACGAACCCTTACCCTAACCCGAACCCGAACCCTAACCCTAACCCTAAACCTAACCCGAACCCTAACCCGAACCCTAAACCGAACCCCAACCCTAACCCTAACCCGAACCCGACCCTAACCCTAACCATAACCCGAACCCTAACCCTAACCCGAACCCTAACCCTAACCCTAACCCTAACCCGAACACTAACCCTAACACTAACCCGACCCCTAACCCGAACCCTAACTCGAACCCTAAACCTAACCCTAACCCTAACCCGAACCCTAACCCTAACCCTAACCCGAACCCTAAACCTAAGCCGAAACCTAACCCTAACCCTTACCCGAACCCTAACCCTAACCCGAACACGAACCCTAACCCTACCCCGAAACCTAACCCGAACCCTATCCCTAACCCTAAACCGTAAACCTAACCCTAACCCAAACCCGAACCCTAACCCTAACCCCTAAACCGAACCCTAACCCTAACCCGAACCTTAACCCTAACCCCTAAACCGAACCCTAACCCTAACCCTAACACTAACCCCTAACCCTAACCCTAACCCTAACCGCAACCCTAAACCTAACACTAACCCTAACCCTAACCCGAACCCTAACCCTAACCCTAACCCGAACCCGAACCCTAACCCTAACCCTAACCCTAACCCGACCCAAAACCAAACCCTAACCCTAACCCTAACCCTAACCCTAACCCTAACCCTTACCCGAACCCTAACCCTAACCCTAACCCGAACCCTAACCCTAACCCTAACCCAAACCCGAACCCTAACCCGAACCCTAACCCTAAGCCTAACCCCAACCCTAACCCTAACCCTAACCCGAACCCTAACCCGAACCCTAACCCGAACCCTAACCCTATCCCTAAACCAAACCCTAACCCTAACCTTAACCCTAACCCGAACCCGAACCCTAACCCGAACCCTTACCCTAACCCTAATCCGAACCCTATCCCTAACCCTAACCCTAACCCTAACCGAACCTGAACCCTAACCCTAACCAGAACCATAACCCTAACCCTAACCCTAACCCTAACCCGAACCCTAACACTAACCCCTAACCCTAACCGTAACCCTAACCCGAACACGAACCCAAACCCTTACCCTAACCACTAACACGAACCCTAACCCTAACCCGAACCCTAACCCTAACCCTAAACCTAACCCGAACCCGAACCCTAACCCGAACCCTAACCCAAACCCTAATCCGAACCCTGAACCTAACCCTAACCCTAACCCTAATGCGAACCCTAACCCTAACCCGAACCCGAACCCTAACCCGAACCCGAACCGTAACCCTAACCCGAACACGAAACCTAACCCTAAACCGAAACCGAACCCGAACCCTAACCCGAACCCGAACCCTAACACTAACCCTAACCCTAACCCTAACCCTACCCTAACCCGAAACCTAACTCTAACCCGAACCCTAAACCGAACCCTAACCCGAACCCTAACAGTAACCCTAAACCTAACCCTAACCCGAACCCTAACCCTAACCCGATCCCTAACCCTAACCCTAACCCTAAAGCGAACGCTAACCCGAACCCTAACCCGAACCCTAAACCTAACCCTAACCCGAACCCTAACCCTAACCCTACCCCTAACCCGAACACTAAACCGAACCGTAACCCTAACACTAACCTGAATACTAACCCCTAACCCTAAACCTAACCCGAACCCTAACCCTAACCCGAAACCTAACCCTATCCCGAACCCTAAACCGAACCCTAACCCAATCCCTAAACCGAACCCTAACCCTAACCCTAACACGAACCCTAACCCGAAACCTAACACTAAACCTAACCCTTACCCTAACCCGAACCCTAAACCTAACCCTAACCGGAACCCTAACCCTAACCCTAACCCGAACCCGAACCCTAACCCTAACCCGAACCCTAACCTTAACCCGACCCTAACCCTAAACTTAACCCTAACCTGAACCCTAACCCTAACCCTAACCCGACCCCTAACCCGATCCCTAACACGAACCCTAACCCTAACCCTAACCCTAACCCTAACCCGAACCCTAACCCTAACCCTAGTCCGAACCCTAAATCTAACCCGAACCCTAACCCTAAACCTAACCCGAATCTTAACCCTAACCCGAACCCGAACCCTAACCCTAACCCGAAAACTAAACCGAACCCACCCTAACCCGAACCCTAACCCTAACCCAAACCCTAACCCTAACCCTAACCCTTACCCGAACCCTAAACCTAACCCGAACCCTAACCCTAAACCTAACCCGAACCCTAACCCGAACCCTAACCCTAACCCTAACCCGAACCCTAACCCTAAACCGAACCCTAACCATAACCCTAACCCGAACCCTAACCCTAACCCTAACCCTAACCCGAACCCTAACCGTAACCCGAACTCTAACCCTAACCCTAACCCTAACCCTAAACCGAAACCTAACCCTAACCCTAACCCGAACCCTAACCCGAAACCTAACCCTAACCCTTACCTGAACACTAACCCCTAACCCTAACCAGAACCCTAACCCTAACCCGAACCCTAACCCTAAACCTAACCTGAAGCCTAACCCTAACCCTAAACCTAAACCTAACCCTAACACTAACCCGAACCCTAACCCTAACCCTAACCCGAACCCTAACCTTAACCCTAACCCGAAACCTAACCCTAACCCGAACCCTAACCCTAACCCGAACCCGAACCGGAACCCTAACCCTAAACTGAACCCTAACCCTAAACCTAACCCTAACCCGAACCCTAACCAAAACCCGAACCCTAACCCGAACCCGAACCCTAACCATAACCCGAACCCGAACCCTAACCCTAACCCAAACCCTAACCCTAACCCTAACCCGAACACTAAACCTAACCCTAACCCGAAACCTAACCCTAACCCTAACCCGAACCCTAACCCTAATCCTAACCCGAATCATAACACTAACCCTAACCCGAACCCTAACCCGAACCCTAACCCTAACCCTAACCCTAACCCAAATCCTAACCTAACACTAACCCGAACCCTAACCCTAACCCTAACCCGAACCCTAACCCTAACCCTAACCCTAACCCTATCCCGAACCCGAACCCTAACCCTAACCCGAACCCGAACCCTAACCCTAACCCTAACCCTAACCCGAACCCTAACCCTAACCCTAAACATAACCCTAAACCTAATCCGAACCCTAACGCTAACCCGAACCCTAACCCTAACCCTAACCCTAACCCTAACCCCTAACCCTAACCCTAACCCTAACCCTAACCCTAAAACCTAACCCTAACCCTAACCCTGACCCTAACCCTAACCCGAACACTAACCCTAACCCTAACCCGAACCCTAACCCTAACCCTAAACCTAACCTAACCCGAACCCTAACCCTAACCCTAACCCTAAACCTAACCATAACCCCTAAACCTAACCCGAACCCTAAACCTAACCCGAACACTAACCCTAACCCTAACCCAAACCCTAACCCTAACCCTAACCCTAACTTGAACCCTAACCCGAACCCTAACCCTAACCCTAACCCTAACCCTAACCCGATCCCTAACCCGAACTCTAACTCGACCCTAACCCTAACCCCTAACTCTAACCCTAACCCGAAACCTAACCCTAATCCGAAACCAAACCCTAACCCTAACCCGAACCCTAACCCTAACCTTAACACTAATCCGAACCCTAACCCGAACCCGAACAATAACCCGAACCCGAACCCTAACCCTAACCCTAACTCTAACCCAAACACTAACCCGAACCCTAACTCGAACCCTAACCCTAAACCGAACCCGACCCCGAACACGAACCCTAACCCTAACCCTAACACGAACCCGAAACCTAACCCGAACCCTAACCCGAACCCTAACCCTAACCCGAACCCTAACCCTAACCCTAAACCCGAAACCGGACCCTAACCCTAAACCTAACCCTAACCCGAACCCTAACCCGAACCCTAACCCGATCCCCAACCCTAACCCTAACCCGAACCCGAACCCTAACCCTAGCCGAACCCTAACCCTAAACCGACCCTAACCCTAACCCTAACCCTAACCCGAAACCTAACCCTAACCCTAACCCGACCCCTAAACCGAACCCTAACACGAACCCTAACCCTAACCCTAACCCTAACCCGAACCCTAACCCTAACCCTAGCCCGAACCCTAACCCTAACCCGAACCCTAAACCTAACCCTAACACGACCCTAGCCCTAACCCGAACCCGAACCCTAACCCGAACCCGAACCCTAACCCTAACCCGAAACCTAACCCGAACCCAACCCTAACCTGATCCCTAACCCTAACCCGAACCCTAACCCGAACCCTAACCCTAACCCGAACCTTAACCCTAACCCGAACCCTATCCATAACCCTAACCCTAACCCTAACCCGAACCCTAACCCAAACCCTAACCCGAAACCTAACCCTAACCCTGACTCGAACCCTAACCCGAACCCTAACCCTAACCCTAACCCGAACCCTAACCCTAACCCTGTCCGAACCCTAACCCGAACACTAACCCCTAACCCTAACCCGAAACTTAACCCTAACCCTTACCCGAACCCGAACCCTAACCCCTAACCCTAACCCGAACCCGAACCTTAAACCTAACCCTAACCCTAAACCTAACCCTAACCCGAACCGAACCCTAACCCTAACCCGAACACTAACCCTAACCCTAACCCGAACCCGAACACTAACCCGAGCCCTAAACCTAAACCTAACCCGAAACCAAACCCTAACACGAACCCTTACCCTAACCCGAACCCGAACCCTAACCCTAACCCTAAACCTAACCCGAACCCTAACCCGAACCCTAAACCGAACCCCAACCCTAACCCTAACCCGAACCCGACCCTAACCCTAACCATAACCCGAACCCTAACCCTAACCCGAACCCTAACCCTAACCCTAACCCTAACCCGAACACTAACCCTAACACTAACCCGACCCCTAACCCGAACCCTAACTCGAACCCTAAACCTAACCCTAACCCTAACCCGAACCCTAACCCTAACCCTAACCCGAACCCTAAACCTAAGCCGAAACCTAACCCTAACCCTTACCCGAACCCTAACCCTAACCCGAACACGAACCCTAACCCTACCCCGAAACCTAACCCGAACCCTATCCCTAACCCTAAACCGTAAACCTAACCCTAACCCAAACCCGAACCCTAACCCTAACCCCTAAACCGAACCCTAACCCTAACCCGAACCCTAACCCTAACCCCTAAACCGAACCCTAACCCTAACCCTAACACTAACCCCTAACCCTAACCCTAACCCTAACCGCAACCCTAAACCTAACACTAACCCTAACCCTAACCCGAACCCTAACCCTAACCCTAACCCGAACCCGAACCCTAACCCTAACCCTAACCCTAACCCGACCCAAAACCAAACCCTAACCCTAACCCTAACCCTAACCCTAACCCTTACCCGAACCCTAACCCTAACCCTAACCCGAACCCTAACCCTAACCCTAACCCAAACCCGAACCCTAACCCGAACCCTAACCCTAAGCCTAACCCCAACCCTAACCCTAACCCTAACCCGAACCCTAACCCGAACCCTAACCCGAACCCTAACCCTATCCCTAAACCAAACCCTAACCCTAACCTTAACCCTAACCCGAACCCGAACCCTAACCCGAACCCTTACCCTAACCCTAATCCGAACCCTATCCCTAACCCTAACCCTAACCCTAACCGAACCTGAACCCTAACCCTAACCAGAACCATAACCCTAACCCTAACCCTAACCCTAACCCGAACCCTAACCCTAACCCTAGTCCGAACCCTAAATCTAACCCGAACCCTAACCCTAAACCTAACCCGAATCTTAACCCTAACCCGAACCCGAACCCTAATCCTAACCCGAAAACTAAACCGAACCCACCCTAACCCGAACCCTAACCCTAACCCAAACCCTAACCCGAACCCTAACCGTAACCCGAACTCTAACCCTAACCCTAACCCTAACCCTAACCCGAAACCTAACCCTAACCCTAACCCGAACTCTAACCCGAAACCTAACCCTAACCCTAACCTGAACACTAACCCCTAACCCTAACCAGAACCCTAACCCTAACCCGAACCCTAACCCTAAACCTAACCTGAAGCCTAACCCTAACCCTAACCCTAAACCTAACCCTAACACTAACCCGAACCCTAACCCTAACCCTAACCCGAACCCTAACCCGAACCCAAACCCTAACCTAACCCTAACCCGAACCCTAACCCTAACCCTAACCCGAACCCTAACCCTAACCCTAACCCTAACCCTATCCCGAACCCGAACCCTAACCCTAACCCGAACCCGAAACCTAACCCTAACCCTAACCCTAACCCTAACCCGAACCCTAACCCTAACCCTAAACCTAACCCTAAACCTAATCCGAACCCTAACGCTAACCCGAACCCTAACCCTAACCCTAACCCTAACCCTAACCCCTAACCCTAACCCTAACCCTAACCCTAACCCTAAAACCTAACCCTAACCCTAACCCTGACCCTAACCCTAACCCGAACACTAACCCTAACCCTAACCCGAACCCTAACCCTAACCCTAAACCTAACCTAACCCGAACCCTAACCCTAACCCTAACCCTAAACCTAACCATAACCCCTAAACCTAACCCGAACCCTAAACCTAACCCGAACACTAACCCTAACCCTAACCCAAACCCTAACCCTAACCCTAACCCCAACTTGAACCCTAACCCGAACCCTAACCCTAACCCTAACCCTAACCCGATCCCTAACCCGAACTCTAACTCGACCCTAACCCTAACCCCTAACTCTAACCCTAACCCGAAACCTAACCCTAAACCGAAACCAAACCCTAACCCTAACCCGAACCCTAACCCTAACCTTAACACTAATCCGAACCCTAACCCGAACCCGAACAATAACCCGAACCCGAACCCTAACCCTAACCCTAACTCTAACCCAAACACTAACCCGAACCCTAACTCGAACCCTAACCCTAACCCGAACCCGACCCCGAACACGAACCCTAACCCTAACCCTAACACGAACCCGAAACCTAACCCGAAACCTAACCCGAACCCTAACCCTAACCCGAACCCTAACCCTAACCCTAAACCCGAAACCGGACCCTAACCCTAAACCTAACCCTAACCCGAACCCTAACCCGAACCCTAACCCGATCCCCAACCCTAACCCTAACCCGAACCCGAACCCTAACCCTAGCCGAACCCTAACCCTAAACCGACCCTAACCCTAACCCTAACCCTAACCCGAAACCTAACCCTAACCCTAACCCGACCCCTAAACCGAACCCTAACACGAACCCTAACCCTAACCCTAACCCTAACCCGAACCCTAACCCTAACCCTAGCCCGAACCCTAACCCTAACCCGAACCCTAAACCTAACCCTAACACGAACCCTAGCCCTAACCCGAACCCGAACCCTAACCCGATCCCGAACCCTAACCCTAACCCGAAACCTAACCCGAACCCAACCCTAACCTGATCCCTAACCCTAACCCGAACCCTAACCCGAACCCTAACCCTAACCCGAACCTTAACCCTAACCCGAACCCTATCCATAACCCTAACCCTAACCCTAACCCGAACCCTAACCCAAACCCTAACCCGAAACCTAACCCTAACCCTGACTCGAACCCTAACCCGAACCCTAACCCTAACCCTAACCCGAACCCTAACCCTAACCCTGTCCGAACCCTAACCCGAACACTAAACCCTAACCCTAACCCGAAACTTAACCCTAACCCTTACCCGAACCCGAACCCTAACCCCTAACCCTAACCCGAACCCGAACCTTAAACCTAACCCTAACCCTAAACCTAACCCTAACCCGAACCCGAACCCTAACCCTAACCCGAACCCTAACCCTAACCCTAACCCGAACCCGAACACTAACCCGAGCCCTAAACCTAAACCTAACCCGAAACCAAACCCTAACACGAACCCTTACCCTAACCCGAACCCGAACCCTAACCCTAACCCTAAACCTAACCCGAACCCTAACCCGAACCCTAAACCGAACCCCAACCCTAACCCTAACCCGAACCCGACCCTAACCCTAACCATAACCCGAACCCTAACCCTAACCCGAACCCTAACCCTAACCCTAACCCTAACCCGAACACTAACCCTAACACTAACCCGACCCCTAACCCGAACCCTAACTCGAACCCTAAACCTAACCCTAACCCTAACCCGAACCCTAACCCTAACCCTAACCCGAACCCTAAACCTAAGCCGAAACCTAAACCTAACCCTTACCCGAACCCTAACCCTAACCCGAACACGAACCCTAACCCTACCCCGAAACCTAACCCGAACCCTATCCCTAACCCTAAACCGTAAACCTAACCCTAACCCAAACCCGAACCCTAACCCTAACCCCTAAACCGAACCCTAACCCTAACCCGAACCCTAACCCTAACCCCTAAACCGAACCCTAACCCTAACCCTAACACTAACCCCTAACCCTAACCCTAACCCTAACCGCAACCCTAAACCTAACACTAACCCTAACCCTAACCCGAACCCTAACCCTAACCCTAACCCGAACCCGAACCCTAACCCTAACCCTAACCCTAACCCGACCCAAAACCAAACCCTAACCCTAACCCTAACCCTAACCCTAACCCTAACCCTAACCCTTACCCGAACCCTAACCCTAACCCTAACCAGAACCCTAACCCTAACCCTAACCCTAACCCAAACCCGAACCCTAACCCGAACCCTAACCCTAAGCCTAACGCAACCCTAACCCTAACCCTAACCCGAACCCTAACCCGAACCCTAACCCGAACCCTAACCCTATCCCTAAACCAAACCCTAACCCTAACCTTAACCCTAACCCGAACCCAAACCCTAACCCGAACCCTTACCCTAACCCTAATCCGAACCCTATCCCTAACCCTAACCCTAACCCTAACCGAACCTGAACCCTAACCCTAACCCGAACCATAACCCTAACCCTAACCCTAACCCGAACCCGAACCCTAACACTAACCCCTAACCCTAACCGTAACCCTAACCCGAACACGAACCCAAACCCTAACCCTAACACCTAACACGAACCCTAACCCTAACCCGAACCCTAACCCTAACCCTAAACCTAACCCGAACCCGAACCCTAACCCGAACCCTAACCCAAACCCTAATCCGAACCCTGAACCTAACCCTAACCCTAATGCGAACCCTAACCCTAAAACGAACCCGAACCCTAACCCGAACCCGAACCGTAACCCTAACCCGAACACGAAACCTAACCCTAAACCGAACCCGAACAATAACCCGAACCCGAACCCTAACCCTAACCCTAACTCTAACCCAAACACTAACCCGAACCCAACACGAACCCTAACCCTAACCCGAACCCGAACACGAACCCGAACCCTAACCCTAAACCTAACACGAACCCTAACCCTAACCCGAACCCTAACCCTAACCCGGACCCTAACACTAACCCTAACCCCGAACCCGGACCCTAAACCTAAACCTAACCCTAACCCGAACCCTAACCCGAACCCTAACCCGAACCCCAACCCTAACCCTAACCCGAACCCGAACCCGAACCCGAACCCTAACCCTAACCCGAACCCTAACCTTAACCCGACCCTAACCCTAAACTTAACCCTAACCTGAACCCTAACCCTAACCCTAACCCGACCCCTAACCCGATCCCTAACACGAACCCTAACCCTAACCCTAACCCTAACCCTAACCCGAACCCTAACCCTAACCCTAGTCCGAACCCTAAATCTAACCCGAACCCTAACCCTAAACCTAACCCGAATCTTAACCCTAACCCGAACCCGAACCCTAACCCTAACCCGAAAACTAAACCGAACCCACCCTAACCCGAACCCTAACCCTAACCCAAACCCTAACCCTAACCCTAACCCTTACCCGAACCCTAAACCTAACCCGAACCCTAACCCTAAACCTAACCCGAACCCTAACCCGAACCCTAACCCTAACCCTAACCCGAACCCTAACCCTAAACCGAACCCTAACCATAACCCTAACCCGAACCCTAACCCTAACCCTAACCCTAACCCGAACCCTAACCGTAACCCGAACTCTAACCCTAACCCTAACCCTAACCCTAAACCGAAACCTAACCCTAACCCTAACCCGAACCCTAACCCGAAACCTAACCCTAACCCTTACCTGAACACTAACCCCTAACCCTAACCAGAACCCTAACCCTAACCCGAACCCTAACCAAAACCCGAACCCTAACCCGAACCCGAACCCTAACCATAACCCGAACCCGAACCATAACCCTAACCCAAACCCTAACCCTAACCCTAACCCGAACACTAAACCTAACCCTAACCCGAAACCTAACCCTAACCCTAACCCGAACCCTAACCCTAATCCTAACCCGAATCATAACACTAACCCTAACCCGAACCCTAACCCGAACCCTAACCCTAACCCTAACCCTAACCTAACCCTAACCCGAACCCTAACCCTAACCCTAACCCGAACCCTAACCCTAACCCTAACCCTATCCCGAACCCGAACCCTAACCCTAACCCGAACCCGAACCCTAACCCTAACCCTAACCCTAACCCTAACCCGAACCCTAACCCTAACCCTAAACCTAACCCTAAACCTAATCCGAACCCTAACGCTAACCCGAACCCTAACCCTAACCCTAACCCTAACCCTAACCCCTAACCCTAACCCTAACCCTAACCCTAACCCTAAAACCTAACCCTAACCCTAACCCTGACCCTAACCCTAACCCGAACACTAACCCTAACCCTAACCCGAACCCTAACCCTAACCCTAAACCTAACCTAACCCGAACCGTAACCCTAACCCTAACCCTAAACCTAACCATAACCCCTAAACCTAACCCGAACCCTAAACCTAACCCGAACACTAACCCTAACCCTAACCCAAACCCTAACCCTAACCCTAAACCTAACTTGAACCCTAACCCGAACCCTAACCCTAACCCTAACCCTAACCCGATCCCTAACCCGAACTCTAACTCGACCCTAACCCTAACCCCTAACTCTAACCCTAACCCGAAACCTAACCCTAAACCGAAACCAAACCCTAACCCTAACCCGAACCCTAACCCTAACCTTAACACTAATCCGAACCCTAACCCGAACCCGAACAATAACCCGAACCCGAACCCTAACCCTAACCCTAACTCTAACCCAAACACTAACCCGAACCCTAACTCGAACCCTAACCCTAACCCGAACCCGACCCCGAACACGAACCCTAACCCTAACCCTAACACGAACCCGAAACCTAACCCGAACCCTAACCCGAACCCTAACCCTAACCCGAACCCTAACCCTAACCCTAAACCCGAAACCGGACCCTAACCCTAAACCTAACCCTAACCCGAACCCTAACCCGAACCCTAACCCGATCCCCAACCCTAACCCTAACCCGAACCCGAACCCTAACCCTAGCCGAACCCTAACCCTAAACCGACCCTAACCCTAACCCTAACCCTAACCCGAAACCTAACCCTAACCCTAACCCGACCCCTAAACCGAACCCTAACACGAACCCTAACCCTAACCCTAACCCTAACCCGAACCCTAACCCTAACCCTAGCCCGAACCCTAACCCTAACCCGAACCCTAAACCTAACCCTAACACGAACCCTAGCCCTAACCCGAACCCGAACCCTAACCCGAACCCGAACCCTAACCCTAACCCGAAACCTAACCCGAACCCAACCCTAACCTGATCCCTAACCCTAACCCGAACCCTAACCCGAACCCTAACCCTAACCCGAACCTTAACCCTAACCCGAACCCTATCCATAACCCTAACCCTAACCCTAACCCGAACCCTAACCCAAACCCTAACCCGAAACCTAACCCTAACCCTGACTCGAACCCTAACCCGAACCCTAACCCTAACCCTAAGCCGAACCCTAACCCTAACCCTGTCCGAACCCTAACCCGAACACTAACCCCTAACCCGAACCCGAAACTTAACCCTAACCCTTACCCGAACCCGAACCCTAACCCCTAACCCTAACCCGAACCCGAACCTTAAACCTAACCCTAACCCTAAACCTAACCCTAACCCGAACCCGAACCCTAACCCTAACCCGAACCCTAACCCTAACCCTAACCCGAACCCGAACACTAACCCGAGCCCTAAACCTAAACCTAACCCGAAACCAAACCCTAACACGAACCCTTACCCTAACCCGAACCCGAACCCTAACCCTAACCCTAAACCTAACCCGAACCCTAACCCGAACCCTAAACCGAACCCCAACCCTAACCCTAACCCGAACCCGACCCTAACCCTAACCATAACCCGAACCCTAACCCTAACCCGAACCCTAACCCTAACCCTAACCCTAACCCGAACACTAACCCTAACACTAACCCGACCCCTAACCCGAACCCTAACTCGAACCCTAAACCTAACCCTAACCCTAACCCGAACCCTAACCCTAACCCTAACCCGAACCCTAAACCTAAGCCGAAACCTAAACCTAACCCTTACCCGAACCCTAACCCTAACCCGAACACGAACCCTAACCCTACCCCGAAACCTAACCCGAACCCTATCCCTAACCCTAAACCGTAAACCTAACCCTAACCCAAACCCGAACCCTAACCCTAACCCCTAAACCGAACCCTAACCCTAACCCGAACCCTAACCCTAACCCCTAAACCGAACCCTAACCCTAACCCTAACACTAACCCCTAACCCTAACCCTAACCCTAACCGCAACCCTAAACCTAACACTAACCCTAACCCTAACCCGAACCCTAACCCTAACCCTAACCCGAACCCGAACCCTAACCCTAACCCTAACCCTAACCCGACCCAAAACCAAACCCTAACCCTAACCCTAACCCTAACCCTAACCCTAACCCTAACCCTTACCCGAACCCTAACCCTAACCCTAACCAGAACCCTAACCCTAACCCTAACCCTAACCCAAACCCGAACCCTAACCCGAACCCTAACCCTAAGCCTAACGCAACCCTAACCCTAACCCTAACCCGAACCCTAACCCGAACCCTAACCCGAACCCTAACCCTATCCCTAAACCAAACCCTAACCCTAACCTTAACCCTAACCCGAACCCAAACCCTAACCCGAACCCTTACCCTAACCCTAATCCGAACCCTATCCCTAACCCTAACCCTAACCCTAACCGAACCTGAACCCTAACCCTAACCCGAACCATAACCCTAACCCTAACCCTAACCCGAACCCGAACCCTAACACTAACCCCTAACCCTAACCGTAACCCTAACCCGAACACGAACCCAAACCCTAACCCTAACACCTAACACGAACCCTAACCCTAACCCGAACCCTAACCCTAACCCTAAACCTAACCCGAACCCGAACCCTAACCCGAACCCTAACCCAAACCCTAATCCGAACCCTGAACCTAACCCTAACCCTAATGCGAACCCTAACCCTAAAACGAACCCGAACCCTAACCCGAACCCGAACCGTAACCCTAACCCGAACACGAAACCTAACCCTAAACCGAACCCGAACAATAACCCGAACCCGAACCCTAACCCTAACCCTAACTCTAACCCAAACACTAACCCGAACCCTAACACGAACCCTAACCCTAACCCGAACCCGAACACGAACCCGAACCCTAACCCTAAACCTAACACGAACCCTAACCCTAACCCGAACCCTAACCCTAACCCGGACCCTAACACTAACCCTAACCCCGAACCCGGACCCTAAACCTAAACCTAACCCTAACCCGAACCCTAACCCGAACCCTAACCCGAACCCCAACCCTAACCCTAACCCGAACCCGAACCCGAACCCGAACCCTAACCCTAACCCGAACCCTAACCTTAACCCGACCCTAACCCTAAACTTAACCCTAACCTGAACCCTAACCCTAACCCTAACCCGACCCCTAACCCGATCCCTAACACGAACCCTAACCCTAACCCTAACCCTAACCCTAACCCGAACCCTAACCCTAACCCTAGTCCGAACCCTAAATCTAACCCGAACCCTAACCCTAAACCTAACCCGAATCTTAACCCTAACCCGAACCCGAACCCTAACCCTAACCCGAAAACTAAACCGAACCCACCCTAACCCGAACCCTAACCCTAACCCAAACCCTAACCCTAACCCTAACCCTTACCCGAACCCTAAACCTAACCCGAACCCTAACCCTAAACCTAACCCGAACCCTAACCCGAACCCTAACCCTAACCCTAACCCGAACCCTAACCCTAAACCGAACCCTAACCATAACCCTAACCCGAACCCTAACCCTAACCCTAACCCTAACCCGAACCCTAACCGTAACCCGAACTCTAACCCTAACCCTAACCCTAACCCTAAACCGAAACCTAACCCTAACCCTAACCCGAACCCTAACCCGAAACCTAACCCTAACCCTTACCTGAACACTAACCCCTAACCCTAACCAGAACCCTAACCCTAACCCGAACCCTAACCAAAACCCGAACCCTAACCCGAACCCGAACCCTAACCATAACCCGAACCCGAACCATAACCCTAACCCAAACCCTAACCCTAACCCTAACCCGAACACTAAACCTAACCCTAACCCGAAACCTAACCCTAACCCTAACCCGAACCCTAACCCTAATCCTAACCCGAATCATAACACTAACCCTAACCCGAACCCTAACCCGAACCCTAACCCTAACCCTAACCCTAACCTAACCCTAACCCGAACCCTAACCCTAACCCTAACCCGAACCCTAACCCTAACCCTAACCCTATCCCGAACCCGAACCCTAACCCTAACCCGAACCCGAACCCTAACCCTAACCCTAACCCTAACCCTAACCCGAACCCTAACCCTAACCCTAAACCTAACCCTAAACCTAATCCGAACCCTAACGCTAACCCGAACCCTAACCCTAACCCTAACCCTAACCCTAACCCCTAACCCTAACCCTAACCCTAACCCTAACCCTAAAACCTAACCCTAACCCTAACCCTGACCCTAACCCTAACCCGAACACTAACCCTAACCCTAACCCGAACCCTAACCCTAACCCTAAACCTAACCTAACCCGAACCGTAACCCTAACCCTAACCCTAAACCTAACCATAACCCCTAAACCTAACCCGAACCCTAAACCTAACCCGAACACTAACCCTAACCCTAACCCAAACCCTAACCCTAACCCTAAACCTAACTTGAACCCTAACCCGAACCCTAACCCTAACCCTAACCCTAACCCGATCCCTAACCCGAACTCTAACTCGACCCTAACCCTAACCCCTAACTCTAACCCTAACCCGAAACCTAACCCTAAACCGAAACCAAACCCTAACCCTAACCCGAACCCTAACCCTAACCTTAACACTAATCCGAACCCTAACCCGAACCCGAACAATAACCCGAACCCGAACCCTAACCCTAACCCTAACTCTAACCCAAACACTAACCCGAACCCTAACTCGAACCCTAACCCTAACCCGAACCCGACCCCGAACACGAACCCTAACCCTAACCCTAACACGAACCCGAAACCTAACCCGAACCCTAACCCGAACCCTAACCCTAACCCGAACCCTAACCCTAACCCTAAACCCGAAACCGGACCCTAACCCTAAACCTAACCCTAACCCGAACCCTAACCCGAACCCTAACCCGATCCCCAACCCTAACCCTAACCCGAACCCGAACCCTAACCCTAGCCGAACCCTAACCCTAAACCGACCCTAACCCTAACCCTAACCCTAACCCGAAACCTAACCCTAACCCTAACCCGACCCCTAAACCGAACCCTAACACGAACCCTAACCCTAACCCTAACCCTAACCCGAACCCTAACCCTAACCCTAGCCCGAACCCTAACCCTAACCCGAACCCTAAACCTAACCCTAACACGAACCCTAGCCCTAACCCGAACCCGAACCCTAACCCGAACCCGAACCCTAACCCTAACCCGAAACCTAACCCGAACCCAACCCTAACCTGATCCCTAACCCTAACCCGAACCCTAACCCGAACCCTAACCCTAACCCGAACCTTAACCCTAACCCGAACCCTATCCATAACCCTAACCCTAACCCTAACCCGAACCCTAACCCAAACCCTAACCCGAAACCTAACCCTAACCCTGACTCGAACCCTAACCCGAACCCTAACCCTAACCCTAAGCCGAACCCTAACCCTAACCCTGTCCGAACCCTAACCCGAACACTAACCCCTAACCCGAACCCGAAACTTAACCCTAACCCTTACCCGAACCCGAACCCTAACCCCTAACCCTAACCCGAACCTGAACCTTAAACCTAACCCTAACCCTAAACCTAACCCTAACCCGAACCCGAACCCTAACCCTAACCCGAACCCTAACCCTAACCCTAACCCGAACCCGAACACT
>JAVLSZ010000047.1:665000-672500 GCA_032313775.1 Urocyon cinereoargenteus | reverse complement strand
CCCGAACCCTAACCCTAACCCTAACCCGAACCCTAAACCTAAGCCGAAACCTAACCCTAACCCTTACCCGAACCCTAACCCTAACCCGAACACGAACCCTAACCCTACCCCGAAACCTAACCCGAACCCTATCCCTAACCCTAAACCGTAAACCTAACCCTAACCCAAACCCGAACCCTAACCCTAACCCCTAAACCGAACCCTAACCCTAACCCGAACCCTAACCCTAACCCCTAAACCGAACCCTAACCCTAACCCTAACACTAACACCTAACCCTAACCCTAACCCTAACCGCAACCCTAAACCTAACACTAACCCTAACCCTAACCCGAACCCTAACCCTAACCCTAACCCGAACCCGAACCCTAACCCTAACCCTAACCCTAACCCGACCCAAAACCAAACCCTAACCCTAACCCTAACCCTAACCCTAACCCTTACCCGAACCCTAACCCTAACCCTAACCCGAACCCTAACCCTAACCCTAACCCAAACCCGAACCCTAACCCGAACCCGAACCCTAACCCTAAGCCTAACCCCAACCCTAACCCTAACCCTAACCCGAACCCTAACCCGAACCCTAACCCGAACCCTAACCCTATCCCTAAACCAAACCCTAACCCTAACCTTAACCCTAACCCGAACCCGAACCCTAACCCGAACCCTTACCCTAACCCTAATCCGAACCCTATCCCTAACCCTAACCCTAACCCTAACCGAACCTGAACCCTAACCCTAACCAGAACCATAACCCTAACCCTAACCCTAACCCTAACCCGAACCCTAACACTAACCCCTAACCCTAACCGTAACCCTAACCCGAACACGAACCCAAACCCTAACCCTAACCACTAACACGAACCCTAACCCTAACCCGAACCCTAACCCTAACCCTAAACCTAACCCGAACCCGAACCCTAACCCGAACCCTAACCCAAACCCTAATCCGAACCCTGAACCTAACCCTAACCCTAACCCTAATGCGAACCCTAACCCTAACTCGAACCCGAACCCTAACCTGAACCCGAACCGTAACCCTAACCCGAACACGAAACCTAACTTTAAACCGAAACCGAACCCGAACCCTAACCCGAACCCGAACCCTAACACTAACCCTAACACTAACCCTAACCCTACCCTAACCCGAACCCTAACTCTAACCCGAACCCTAAACCGAACCCTAACCCGAACCCTAACAGTAACCCTAAACCTAACCCTAACCCGAACCCTAACCCTAACCCGATCCCTAACCCTAACCCTAACCCTAAAGCGAACCCTAACCCGAACCCTAACCCGAACCCTAAACCTAACCCTAACCCTAACCCTAACCCTACCCCTAACCCGAACACTAAACCGAACCGTAACCCTAACACTAACCTGAATACTAACACCTAACCCTAAACCTAACCCGAACCCTAACCCTAACCCGAACCCTAACCCTATCCCGAACCCTAAACCGAACCCTAACCCAATCCCTAAACCGAACCCTAACCCTAACCCTAACACGAACCCTAACCCGAAACCTAACACTAAACCTAACCCTTACCCTAACCCGAACCCTAAACCTAACCCTAACCGGAACCCTAACCCTAACCCTAACCCGACCCGAACCCTAACCCTTTAACCGAATCTTAACCCTAACCCGAAACCTAACACGAACCCTAACCCTAACCCTAACACCGAACCCGAACCCTAACCCGAACCCTAACCCTAACCCGAAACCTAACCCGAACCCTAACCCGAACCCCAACCCTAACCCTAACCCGAACCCGACCCTAACCCTAACCCTAAACCGAACTCTAAACCTAACCAGAACCCTAACCCTAACCCTAACCCTAACCCTAACCCTAACCCTAACCCGAACCCTAACCCGAACCCTAACCCTAACCCTAACCCTAACCAAAACTCTAACCCTAACCCTAACCCGAACCCTAACCCTAAATCTAACCCGAACCCTAACCCTAACCCTAACCCTAACCCGAACCCGAACACGAACCCTAACCCTAACCCGAAACCTAACCCTAACCCTAACCCTATCCCGAACCCTAATCCTAACCCTAAACCTAACCCTAACCCCAATCCTAACCATAACGCTAAGCCGAACCCTAACCCTAACCCTAACCCTAACCCCTAACCCTAACCCTAACCCTAACCCGAACCCTAACGCTAAAACCTAACCCTAACCCTAGCCCTAACCCTAACCCGAACACTAACCCTAACCCTAAACCGAAACCTAACCCTAACCCTAACCCTAACCCTAACCCGAACCCTAACCCTAACCCTAAACCTAACCCCTAACCCTAACCCGAACCCTAAACCTAACCAGAACCCTAACCCTAACCCGAAACCGAACCCTAACCCTAACCCTAACACTAAACCTAACTCGAACCCTAAACCGAACCCTAACCCTAATCCTAACCCGAAACCTAAACCGAACTCTAACTCAACCATAACCCTAACCCCTAAACCTAACCCTAACCCGAAACCTAACCCTAACCCGAACCCGAACCCTAACCCTAACGCGAACCCTAAACCTAACCTTAACCCTAACCCGAACCCTAAACCGAACCCGAACAATAACCCGAACCCGAACCCTAACCCTAACCCTAACTCTAACCCAAACACTAACCCGAACCCTAACACGAACCCTAACCCTAACCCGAACCCGAACCCGAACCCGAACCCTAACCCTAACCCTAACACGAACCCTAACCCTAACCCGAAACCTAACCCTAACCCGAACCCTAACACTAACCCTAACCCCGAACCCGGACCCTAAACCTAAACCTAACCCTAACCCAAACCCTAACCCGAACCCTAACCCGAACCCCAACCCTAACCCTAACCCGAACCCGAACCCGAACCCTAACCCTAAACCTAACCCGAATCCTAACCCTAACCCGAACACGAACCCTAACCCTAACCCGAAAACTAAACCGAACCCACCCTAACCCGAACCCTAACCCTAACCCAAACCCTAACCCTAACCCTAACCCTTACCCGAACCCTAAACCTACCCGAAACCTAACCCTAAACCTAACCCGAACCCTAACCGGAACCCTAACCCTAACCCTAACCCGAACCCTAACCCTAACCCGAACCCTAACCCTAACCCTAACCCGAACCCTAACCCTAACCCTAACCCTAACCCTAACCCGAACCCTAACCGTAACCCGAACCCTAACCCTAACCCTAAACCGAACCCTAACCCTAACACTAACCCGAAACCTAACCCTAACACGAACCCTAACCCTAACCCGAAACCGAACCCTAACCCTAACCCGAACCCTAACCCTAACCCTAACCCGAACCCTAACCCTAACCCTAACCCTAACCCTAAATCTAACCCTAACCCTAACCCTAACCCTAACCCTAACCCGAAACCGAACCCGAACCCTAACCCTAACCCGAAACCTAACCCTAAACCTAACCCTAACCCGAACCCTAACCCTAACACTAAACCTAACCCTAACCCCAATCCTAACCCTAACGCTAACACGAACCCTAACCCTAACCCTAACACTAACCCCTAACCCTAACCCTAACTCTAACCCTAACCCTAACCCTAAAACCTAACCCTAACCCTAACCCTAACCCTAACCCGAACACTAACCCTAACCCTAACCCGAAACCTAACCCTAACCCTAACCCTAACCCGAAACCTAACCCTAACCCTAACCCTAACCCTAACCCGAACCCTAACCCTAACCCTAAACCTAACCACTAACCCTAACCCGAACCCTAAACCTAACCAGAACCCTAACCCTAACCCGAAACCGAACCCTAACGCTAACCCTAACACTAAACCTAACTCGAAACCTAAACCGAACCCTAACCCTAATCCTAACCCGAACCCTAACCCGAACTCTAACTCAACCCTAACCCTAACCCTAACCCTAACCCTAACCTGAACCCTAATCCTAACCCTAGTCCGAACCCTAACTCTAACCCGAACCCTAACCCTAAACCTAACCCGAATCCTAACCCTAACCCGAACCCGAACCCTAACCCTAACCCGAAAACTAAACCGAACCCACCCTAACCCGAACCCTAACCCTAACCCAAACCCTAACCCTAACCCTAACCCTTACCCGAACCCTAAACCTAACCCGAACCCTAACCCTAAACCTAACCCGAACCCTAAC
This sequence comes from Urocyon cinereoargenteus, assembly GCA_032313775.1. Classification (NCBI taxonomy): domain Eukaryota; kingdom Metazoa; phylum Chordata; class Mammalia; order Carnivora; family Canidae; genus Urocyon; species Urocyon cinereoargenteus. The sequence goes on along the minus strand of JAVLSZ010000047.1, from coordinate 668,354 downwards.
CCGAACCCTAACCCTAACCCTAACCCGAACCCTAACCCTAACCCGAACCCTAACCATAACCATAACCCGAACCCTAACCCTAACCCTAACCCGAACCCTAACCGTAACCCGAACCCTAACCCTAACCCTAACCCGAACCCTAACCCTAACCCTAACCCGAAACCTAACCCTAAACCGAACCCTAACCATAACCCGAACCCGAACCCGAACCCTAACCCTAACCCGAACCCTAACCCTAAACTTAACCCTAGCCCGAACCCTAACCCAAACCCGAACCCTAACCCGAACCCGAAACCTAACCATAACCCGAACCCGAACCCTAACCCTAACCCGAAGCCTAACCCTAACCCTAACCCGAAACCTAAACCTAACCCTAACCCGAACCCTAACACTAACCCGAACCCTAAACCTAACCCTAACACGAATCCTAACCCTAACCCTAACCCGAACCCTAACCCGAACCCTAACCATAACCCTAAACCTAACCCAAAACCTAACCGTAACCCTAACCCGAACCCTGACCCTAAATCTAACCAGAACCCTAACCCTAACCCTAACCCTAACCCGAACCCGAACCCGAACCCGAACCCTAACCCTAACCCGAACCCTAACCTTAACCCGACCCTAACCCTAAACCTAACCCTAACCTGAACCCTAACCCTAACCCTAACACGACCCCTAACCCGATCCCTAACACGAACCCTAACCCTAACCCTAACCCTAACCCTAACCCGAACCCTAACCCTAACCCTAGTCCGAACCCTAAATCTAACCCGAACCCTAACCCTAAACCTAACCCGAATCTTAACCCTAACCCGAACCCGAACCCTAACCCTAACCCGAAAACTAAACCGAACCCACCTTAACCCGAACCCTAACCCTAACCCAAACCCTAACCCGAACCCTAACCGTAACCCGAACTCTAACCCTAACCCTAACCCTAACCCTAAACCGAAACCTAACCCTAACCCTAACCCGAACTCTAACCCGAAACCTAACCCTAACCCTAACCTGAACACTAACCCCTAACCCTAACCAGAACCCTAACCCTAACCCGAACCCTAACCCTAAACCTAACCTGAAGCCTAACCCTAACCCTAACCCTAAACCTAACCCTAACACTAACCCGAACCCTAACCCTAACCCTAACCCGAACCCTAACCCTAACCCTAACCCGAAACCTAACCCTAACAAGAAACCTAACCCTAACCCGAACCCGAACCCGAACCCTAACCCTAAACTGAACCCTAACCCTAAACCTAAACCTAACCCGAACCCTAACCAAAACCCGAACCCTAACCCGAACCCGAACCCTAACCATAACCCGAACCCGAACCCTAACCCTAACCCAAACCCTAACCCTAACCCTAACCCGAACACTAAACCTAACCCTAACCTGAAACCTAACCCTAAACCTAACCCGAACCCTAACCCTAATCCTAACCCGAATCCTAACCCTAACCCTAACCCGAACCCTAACCCGAACCCTAACCCGAACCCTAACCCTAACCCAAACCCTAACCTAACCCTAACCCGAACCCTAACCCTAACCCTAACCCGAACCCTAACCCTAACCCTAACCCTATCCCGAACCCGAACCCTAACCCTAACCCGAACCCGAACCCTAACCCTAACCCTAACCCTAACCCGAACACTAACCCTAACACTAAACCTAATCCTAAACCTAATCCGAACCCTAACTCTAACCCGAACCCTAACCCTAACCCTAACCCTAACCCTAACCCTAACCCCTAACCCTAACCCTAACCCTAACCCTAACCCTAAAACCTAACCCTAACCCTAACCCTGACCCTAACCCTAACCCGAACACTAACCCTAACCCTAACCCGAACCCTAACCCTAACCCTAAACCTAACCTAACCCAAAACCTAACCCTAACCCTAACCCTAACCCTAACCATAACCCCTAAACCTAACCCGAACCCTAAACCTAACCCGAACACTAACCCCTAACCCTAACCCGAAACTTAACCCTAACCCTTACCCGAACCCGAACCCTAACCCCTAACCCTAACCCGAAACCGAACCTTAAACCTAACCCTAAACCTAACCCTAACCCTAACCCGAAACCGAACCCTAACCCTAACCCGAACCCTAACCCTAACCCGAACCCGAACCCGAACACTAACCCGAACCCTAAACCTAAACCTAACCCGAAACCAAACCCTAACACGAACCCTTACCCTAACCCGAACCCGAACCCTAACCCTAACCCTAAACCTAACCCGCACCCTAACCCTAACCCGAACCCGATCCCTAACCATAACCCTAACCCTAACCATAACCCGAACCCGAACCCGAACCCTAACCCTATCCCTAACCCGAAACCTAAACCTAACCCTAACCCGAACCCTAACTCTAACCCGAACGCTAACCCTAAACCTAACACGAATCCTAAAACTAACCCTAACCCGAACCCTAACCCGAACCCTAACCCTAACCCTAACCCTAACCCAAACCCTAACCCTAACCCTAACCCGAACCCTAACCCTAAATCTAACCCGAACCCTAACCCTAACCCTAACCCGAACCCGAACCCGAACCCTAACCCTAACCCGAAACCTAACCCTAACCCTAACCCTAACCCGAACCCTAACCCTAACACTAAACCTAACCCTAACCCCAATCCTAACCCTAACGCTAACCCGAACCCTAACCCTAACCCTAACCCTAACCCCTAACCCTAACCCGAACCCTAACCCGAACCCTAACGCTAAAACCTAACCCTAACCCTAGCCCTAACCCTAACCCGAACACTAACCCTAACCCTTACCCGAAACCTAACCCTAACCCTAACCCTAACCCTAACCCGAACCCTAACCCTAACCCTAAACCTAACCCCTAACCCTAACCCGAACCCTAAACCTAACCAGAACCCTAACCCTAACCCGAAACCGAACCCTAACCCTAACCCTAACACTAAACCTAACTCGAACCCTAAACCGAACCCTAACCCTTATCCTAACCCGAACCCTAACCCGAACTCTAACTCAACCCTAACCCTAACCCCTAAACCTAACCCTAACCCGAAACCTAACCCTAACCCGAACCCGAACCCTAACCCTAACCCGAACCCTAAACCTAACCTTAACCCTAACCCGAACCCTAAAACGAACCCGAACAATAACCCGAACCCGAACCCTAACCCTAACCCTGACTCTAACCCAAACACTAACCCGAACCCTAACACGAACCCTAACCCTAACCCGAACCCGAACACGAACCCGAACCCTAACCCTAATCCTAACACGAACCCTAACCCTAACCCGAAACCTAACCCTAACCCGAACCCTAACACTAACCCTAACCCCGAACCCGGACCCTAAACCTAAAC
>JAVLSZ010000047.1:637500-662500 GCA_032313775.1 Urocyon cinereoargenteus | reverse complement strand
TAAACCTAACCCTAAACCTAATCCGAACCCTAACGCTAACCCTAACCCTAACCCTAACCCTAACCCTAACCCTAACCCTAACACCTAACCCTAACCCTAACCCTAACCCTAACCCTAAAACCTAACCCTAACCCTAACCCTGACCCTAAACCTAACCCTAACACTAACCCTAACCCTAACCCGAACCCTAACCCTAACCCTAACCCTAACCTAACCCGAACCCTAACCCTAACCCTAAACCTAACCCTAACCATAACCCCTAAAACTAACCCGAACCCTAAACCTAACCCGAACCCTAACCCTAACCCTAACCCAATCCCTAACCCTAACCCTAACCTTAACCCTAACTTGAACCCTAACCCGAACCCGAAACCTAACCCTAACCCTAACCCGAACCCTAACCCGAACTCTAACTCGACCCTAACCCTAACCCCTAATTCTAACCCTAACCCGAAACCTAACCCTAAACCGAAACCAAACACTAACCCTAACCCGAACCCTAACCCTAACCCTAACTCTAACCCGAACCCTAACCCGAACCCGAACAATAACCCGAACCCGAACCCTAACCCTAACCCTAACTCTAACCCAAACACTAACCCTAACCCTAACTCGAACCCTAACCCTAACCCGAACCCGACCCCGAACACGAACCCTAACCCTAACCCAAACACGAACCCGAAACCTAACCTTAACCCTAACCCGAACCCTAACCCTAACCCGAACCCTAACCCTAACCCTAACCCCGAAACCGGACCCTAACCCTAAACCTAACCCTAACCCGAACCCTAACCCGAACCCTAACCCGATCCCCAACCCTAACCCTAACCCGAACCCGAACCCTAACCCTAGCCGAACCCTAACCCTAACCCGACCCTAACACTAACCCTAACCCTAACCCGAAACCTAACCCTAACCCTAACCCGACCCCTAAACCGAACCCTAACACGAACCCTAACCCTAACCCTAACCCGAACCCTAACCATAACCCTATCCCGAACCCTAACCCTAAACCTAACCCTAACCCAAACCCTAACCGTAACCCGAACCCTAACCCTAACCCTAACCCGAACCCTAACCCTAACCCTAACCCGAAACCTAACCCTAACCCGAACCCTAACCCTAACCCAAACCCGAACCCGAACCCTAACCCTAACCCGAACCCTAACCCTAAACCTAACCCTAGCCCGAACACTAACCCAAACCCGAACCCTAACCCGAACCCGAAACCTAACCATAACCCGAACCCGAACCCTAACCCTAACCCGAAGCCTAACCCTAACCCTAACCCGAAACCTAAACCTAACCCTAACCCGAACCCTAACCCTAACCCTAACCCTAACCCAAAACCTAACCCTAAACCTAACCCGAACCCTAACCCTAAATCTAACCCTAACCCTAACCCTAACCCTAACCCGAAACCGAACCCGAACCCTAACCCTAACCCGAAACCTAACCCTAAACCTAACCCTAACCCGAACCCTAACCCTAAACCTAACCCTAACCCCAATCCTAACCCTAACGCTAACACGAACCCTAACCCTAACCCTAACCCTAACCCTAAAACCTAACCCTAACCCTAACCCTAACCCTAACCCGAACACTAACCCTAACCCTAACCCGAAACCTAACCCTAACCCTAACCCTAACCCGAAACCTAACCCTAACCCTAACCCTAACCCTAACCCGAACCCTAACCCTAACCCTAAACCTAACCCCTAACCCTAACCCGAACCCTAAACCTAACCAGAACCCTAACCCTAACCCGAAACTGAACCCTAACGCTAACCCTAACACTAAACCTAACTCGAACCCTAAACCGAACCCTAACCCTAATCCTAACCCGAACCCTAACCCGAACTCTAACTCAACCCTAACCCTAACCCCTAAACCTAACCCTAACCCGAAAACTAACCCTAACCAGAACCCGAACGCTAACCCTAACCCGAACCCTAAACCTAACCTTAACCCTAACCCGAACCCTAAACCGAACCCGAACAATAACCCGAACCCGAACCCTAACCCTAACCCTAACTCTAACCCAAACACTAACCCAAACCCTAACACGAACCCTAACCCTAACCCGAATCCGAACACGAACCCGAACCCTAACCCTAACCCTAACACGAACCCTAACCCTAACCCGAACCCTAACCCTAACCCGGACCCTAACACTAACCCTAACCCCGAACCCGGACCCTAAACCTAAACCTAACCCTAACCCGAACCCTAACCCGAACCCTAACCCGAACCCCAACCTTAACCCTAACCCGAACCCGAACCCGAACCCGAACCCTAACGCTAACCCGAACCCTAACCTTAACCCGAACCTAACCCTAAACCTAACCCAAACCTGAACCCTAACCCTAACCGTAACCCGACCCCTAACCCGATCCCTAACACGAACCCTAACCCTAACCCTAACCCTAACCCGAACTCTAACCCTAACCCTAGTCCGAACCCTAAATCTAACCCGAACCCTAACCCTAAACCTAACCCGAATCTTAACCCTAACCCGAACCCGAACCCTAACCCTAACCCGAAAACTAAACCGAACCCACCCTAACCCGAACCCTAACCCTAACCCAAACCCTAACCCTAACCCTAACCCTTACCCGAACCCTAAACCTAACCCTAACCCTAACCCGAAACCTAACCCTAACCCGAACCCTAACCCTAACCCGAACCCTAACCCGAAACCTAAACCTAACCCTAAACTGAACACTAACCCCTAACCCTAACCAGAACCCTAACCCTAACCCGAACCCTAACCCTAAACCTAACCTGAAGCCTAACCCTAACCCTAACCCTAAACCTAACCCTAACACTAACCCGAACCCTAACCCTAATCCTAACCCGAACCCTAACCATAACCCGAACCCGAACCCTAACTCTAACCCAAACCCTAACCCTAACCCTAACCCGAACACTAAACCTAACCCTAACCCGAAACCTAACCCTAACCCTAACCCGAACCCTAACCCTAATCCTAACCCGAATCCTAACCCTAAACCTAACCCGAACCCTAACCCGAACCCTAACCCTAACCCTAACCCTAACCCAAACCCTAACCTAACCCTAACCCGAACCCTAACCCTAACCCTAACCCGAACCCTAACCCTAACCCTAACCCTAACCCTATCCCGAACCCGAACCCTAACCCTAACCCGAAACCGAACCCTAACCCTAACCCAAACCTAACCCGAACCCTAACCCTAACCCTAAACCTAACCCTAAACCTAATCCGAACCCTAACGCTAACCCTAACCCTAACCCTAACCATAACCCTAAACATAACCCCTAACCCTAACCCTAACACTAACCCGAACCCTAACCCGAACCCGAACAATAACCCGAACCCGAACCCTAACCCTAACCCTAACTCTAACCCAAACACTAACCCGAACCCTAACTCGAACCCAAACCCTAACCCGAACCCGACCCCGAACACGAACCCTAACCCTAACCCTAACCCTAACCCGAACCCTAACCCTAACCCTAACCCCGAAACCGGACCCTAACCCTAAACCTAACCCTAACCCGAACCCTAACCCGAACCCTAACCCGATCCCCAACCCTAATCCTAACCCGAACCCGAACCCTAACCCTAGCCGAACCCTAACCCTAACCCGACCCTAACCCTAACACTAACCCTAACCCGAAACCTAACCCTAACCCTAACCCGACCCCTAAACCGAATCCTAACACGAACCCTAACCCTAACCCTAACCCGAACCCTAAACCTAACCCTAGCCCGAACCCTAACCCTAACCCGAACCCTAAACCTAACCCTAACACGAACCCTAACCCTAACCCGAACCCGAACCATAACCCGAACCCGAACCCTAACCCTAACCCGAAACCTAACCCGAACCCAACCCTAACCTGATCCCTAACCCTAACCCGAACCCTAACCCGAACCCTAACCCGAACCCTAACCCTAACCCGAACCTTAACCCTAACCCGAACCCTATCCATAACCCTAACCCTAACCCTAACCCGAACCCTAACCCGAACCCTAACCCGAAACCTAACCCTAACCCTGACTCGAACCCTAACCCGAACCCTAACCCTAACCCTAACCCGATCCCTAACCCTAACCCTGTCCGAACCCTAACCCGAACACTAACCCCTAACCCTAACACGAAACTTAACCCTAACCCTTACCCGAACCCGAACCCTAACCCCTAACCCTAACCCGAACCCGAACCTTAAACCTAACCCTAACCCTAACCCTAACCCGAACCCTAACCCTAACCCGAACCCTAACCCTAACCCTAACCCGAACCCGAACCCTAACCCGAACACTAAACCTAAACCTAACCCGAAACCAAACCCTAACACGAACCCTTACCCTAACCCTAACCCGAACCCGAACCCTAACCCGATCCCTAAACCTAAACCTAACCCGCACCCTAACCCTAACCCGAACCCGATCCCTAACCATAACCCTAACCCTAACCATAACCCGAACCCGAACCCGAACCCTAACCCTATCCCTAACCCGAACCCTAAACGTAACCCGAACCCTAACCCTAACCCTAACCCGAACCCTAACCCTAACGCTAACCCGAAACCTAACCCTAACCCGAACCCTAACCCTAACCCGAACCCGAACACGAACCCTAACCCTAACCCGATCCCTAACCCTAAACCTAACCCTAGCCCGAACCCTAACCCAAACCCGAACCCTAACCCGAACCCGATACCTAACTATAACCCGAACCCGAACCCTAACCCTAACCCTAACCCGAAACTTAACCCTAACCCTCACCCGAAACCTAAACCTAACCCTAACCCGAACCCTAACACTAACCCGAACCCTAACCCTAACCCTAACACGAATCCTAAACCTAACCCTATCCCGAACCCTAACCCGAACCCTAACCCTAACCCTAACCCTAACCCAAACCCTAACCCTAACCCTAACCCGAACCCTAACCCTAAATCTAACCCGAACCCTAACCCTAACCCTAACCCTAACCCGAACCCGAACCCGAACCCTAACCCTAACCCGAAACCTAACCCTAGCCCTAACCCTATCCCGAACCCTAAACCTAACCCTAAACCTAACCCTAACCCCAATCCTAACCATAACGCTAACCCGAACCCTAACACTAACCCTAACCCTAACCCCTAACCCTAACCCTAACCCTAACCCGAACCCTAACGCTAAAACCTAACCCTAACCCTAGCCCTAACCCTAACCCGAACACTATCCCTAACCCTAACCCGAAACCTAACACTAACCCTAACCCTAACCCTAACCCGAACCCTAACCCTAACCCTAAACCTAACCCCTAACACTAACCCGAACCCTAAACCTAACCAGAACCCTAACCCTAACCCGAAACCGAACCCTAACCCTAACCCTAACACTAAACCTAACTCGAACCCTAAACCGAACCCTAACCCTAATCCTAACCCGAACCCTAACCCGAACTCTAACTCAACCCTAACCCTAACCCCTAAACCTAACCCTAACCCGAAACCTAACCCTAACCCGAACCCGAACCCTAACCCTAACCCGAACCCTAAACCTAACCTTAACCCTAACCCGAACCCTAAACCGAACCCGAACACTAACCCGAACCCGAACCCTAACCCTAACCCTAACTCTAACCCAAACACTAACCCGAACCCTAACAAGAACCCTAACCCTAACCCGAACCCGAACACGAACCCGAACCCTAAACCTAACCCTAACACGAACCCTAACCCTAACCCGAAACCTAACCCTAACACGAACCCTAACACTAACCCTAACCCCGAACCCGGACCCTAAACCTAAACCTAACCCTAACCCGAACCCTAACCCGAACCCTAACCCTAATCCTAACCCTAGTCCCAACCCTAACTCTAACCCGAACCCTAACCCTAAACCTAACCCGAATCCTAACCCTAACCCGAACACGAACCCTAACCCTAACCCGAAAACTAAACCGAACCCACCCTAACCCGAACCCTAACCATAACCCAAACCCTAACCCTAACCCTAACCCTTACCCGAACCCTAAACCTACCCGAAACCTAACCCTAAACCTAACCCGAACCCTAACAAGAACCCTAACCCTAACCCTAACCCGAACCCTAACCCTAACCCGAACCCTAACCATAACCCTAACCCGAACCCTAACCCTAACCCTAACCCTAACCCGAACCCTAACCGTAACCCGAACCCTAACCCTAACCCTAAACCGAACCCTAACCCTAACCCTAACCCGAAACCTAACCCTAACCCGAACGCTAACCCTAACCCGAACCCGAACCCGAACCCTAACCCTAACCCGAACCCTAACCCTAAACCTAACCCTAACCCGAACACTAACCCAAACCCGAACCCTAACCCGAACCCGAAACCTAACCATAACCCGAACCTGAACCCTAACCCTAACCCGAAGCCTAACCCTAACCATAACCCGAAACCTAAACCTAACACTAACCCGAACCCTAACACTAACCCGAACCCTAACCCTAACCCTAACACGAATCCTAACCCTAACCCTAACCCGAACCCTAACCCGAACCCTAACCCTAACCCTAACCCTAAACCAAAACCTAACCCTAACCCTAACCCGAACCCTTACCCTAAATCTAACCCTAACCCTAACCCTAACCCTAACCCTAACCCGAAACCGAACCCGAACCCTAACCCTAACCCGAAACCTAACCCTAAACCTAACCCTAACCCGAACCCTAACCCTAACCCTAAACCTAACCCTAACCCCAATCCTAACCCTAACGCTAACACGAACCCTAACCCTAACCCTAACACTAACCCCTAACCCTAACCCTAACCCTAACCCTAACCCTAACACTAAAACCTAACCCTAACCCTAACCCTAACCCTAACCCGAACACTAACCCTAAACCTAACCCGAAACCTAACCCTAACCCTAACCCTAACCCGAAACCTAACCCTAACCCTAACCCTAACCCTAACCCGAACCCTAACCCTAACCCTAACCCTAAACCTAACCCCTAACCCTAACCCGAACCCTAAACCTAACCAGAACCCTAACCCTAACCCGAACCCTAAACCGAACCCGAACAATAACCCGAACCCGAACCCTAACCCTAACCCTAACTCTAACCCAAACACTAACCCGAACCCTAACACGAACCCTAACCCTAACCCGAACCCGAACACGAACCCGAACCCTAACCCTAACCCTAACACGAACCCTAACCCTAACCCGAACCCTAACCCTAACCCGGACCCTAACACTAACCCTAACCCCGAACCCGGACCCTAAACCTAAACCTAACCCTAACCCAAACCCTAACCCGAACCCAAACCCGAACCCCAACCCTAACCCTAACCCGAACCCGAACCCGAACCCGAACCCGAAACCTAACCCTAACCCGAACCCTAACCTTAACCCGACCCTAACCCTAAACTTAACCCTAACCTGAACCCTAACCCTAACCCTAACCCGACCCCTAACCCGATCCCTAACACGAACCCTAACCCTAACCCTAACCCTAACCCGAACCCTAACCCTGACCCTAGTCCGAACCCTAAATCTAACCCGAACCCTAACCCTAAACCTAACCCGAATCTTAACCCTAACCCGAACCCGAACCCTAACCCTAACCCGAAAACTAAACCGAACCCACCCTAACCCGAACCCTAACCCTAACCCAAACCCTAACCCTAAGCCTAACCCTTACCCGAACCCTAAACCTAACCCGAACCCTAACCCTAAACCTAACCCGAACCCTAACCCGAACCCTAACCCTAACCCTAACCCGAACCCTAACCCTAAACCGAACCCTAACCATAACCCTAACCCGAACCCTAACCCTAACCCTAACCCTAACCCGAACCCTAACCGTAACCCGAACTCTAACCCTAACCCTAACCCTAACCCTAACCCGAAACCTAACCCTAACCCTAACCCGAAACCTAACCCGAAACCTAACCCTAACCCTTACCTGAACACTAACCCCTAACCCTAACCAGAACCCTAACCCTAACCCGAACCCTAACCCTAAACCTAACCTGAAGCCTAACCCTAACCCTAACCCTAAACCTAACCCTAACACTAACCCGAACCCTAACCCTAACCCTAACCCGAACCCTAACCCTAACCCTAACCCGAAACCTAACCCTAACCCGAACCCTAACCCTAACCCGAACCCGAACCCGAACCCTAACCCTAAACTGAACCCTAACCCTAAACCTAACCCTAACCCGAACCCTAACCATAACCCGAACCCTAACCCGAACCTGAACCCTAACCATAACCCGAACCCGAACCCTAACCCTAACCCAAACCCTAACCCTAACCCTAACCCGAACACTAAACCTAACCCTAACCCGAAACCTAACCCTAACCCTAACCCGAACCCTAACCCTAATCCTAACCCGAATCCTAACCCTAACCCTAACCCGAACCCTAACCCGAACCCTAACCCTAACCCTAACCCTAACCCAAACCCTAACCTAAACCTAACCCGAACCCTAAACCTAACCCTAACCCGAACCCTAACCCTAACCCTAACCCTAACCCTATCCCGAACCCGAACCCTAACCCTAACCCGTACCCGAACCCTAACCCTAACCCTAACCCTAACCCGAACCCTAACCCTAACCCTAAACCTAACCCTAAACCTAATCCGAACCCTAACGCTAACCCGAACCCTAACCCTAACCCTAACCCTAACCCTAACCCCTAACCCTAACCCTAACCCTAACCCTAACCCTAAAACCTAACCCTAACCCTAACCCTGACCCTAACCCTAACCCGAACACTAACCCTAACCCTTACCCGAACCCTAACCCTAACCCTAAACCTAACCTAACCCGAACCCTAACCCTAACCCTAACCCTAAACCTAACCATAACCCCTAAACCTAACCCGAACCCTAAACCTAACCCGAACACTAACCCTAACCCTAACCCAAACCCTAACCCTAACCCTAACCCTAACTTGAACCCTAACCCGAACCCTAACCCTAACCCTAACCCTAACCCGATCCCTAACCCGAACGCTAACTCGACCCTAACCCTAACCCCTAACTCTAACCCTAACCCGAAACCTAACCCTAAACCGAAACCAAACCCTAACCCTAACCCGAACCCTAACCCTAACCTTAACACTAATCCGAACCCTAACCCGAACCCGAACAATAACCCGAACCCGAACCCTAACCCTAACCCTAACTCTAACCCAAACACTAACCCGAACCCTAACTCGAACCCTAACCCTAACCCGAACCCGACCCCGAACACGAACCCTAACCCTAACCCTAACACGAACCCGAAACCTAACCCGAACCCTAACCCGAACCCTAACCCTAACCCGAACCCTAACCCTAACCCTAAACCCGAAACCGGACCCTAACCCTAAACCTAACCCTAACCCGAACCCTAACCCGAACCCTAACCCGATCCCCAACCCTAACCCTAACCCGAACCCGAACCCTAACCCTAGCCGAACCCTAACCCTAAACCGACCCTAACCCTAACCCTAACCCTAACCCGAAACCTAACCCTAACCCTAACCCGACCCCTAAACCGAACCCTAACACGAACCCTAACCCTAACCCTAACCCTAACCCGAACCCTAACCCTAACCCTAGCCCGAACCCTAACCCTAACCCGAACCCTAAACCTAACCCTAACACGAACCCTAGCCCTAACCCGAACCCGAACCCTAACCCGAACCCGAACCCTAACCCTAACCCGAAACCTAACCCGAACCCAACCCTAACCTGATCCCTAACCCTAAACCGAACCCTAACCCGAACCCTAACCCTAACCCGAACCTTAACCCTAACCCGAACCCTATCCATAACCCTAACCCTAACCCTAACCCGAACCCTAACCCAAACCCTAACCCGAAACCTAACCCTAACCCTGACTCGAACCCTAACCCGAACCCTAACCCTAACCCTAACCCGAACCCTAACCCTAACCCTGTCCGAACCCTAACCCGAACACTAACCCCTAACCCTAACCCGAAACTTAACCCTAACCCTTACCCGAACCCGAACCCTAACCCCTAACCCTAACCCGAACCCGAACCTTAAACCTAACCCTAACCCTAAACCTAACCCTAACCCGAACCCGAACCCTAACCCTAACCCGAACCCTAACCCTAACCCTAACCCGAACCCGAACACTAACCCGAGCCCTAAACCTAAACCTAACCCGAAACCAAACCCTAACACGAACCCTTACCCTAACCCGAACCCGAACCCTAACCCTAACCCTAAACCTAACCCGAACCCTAACCCGAACCCTAAACCGAACCCCAACCCTAACCCTAACCCGAACCCGACCCTAACCCTAACCATAACCCGAACCCTAACCCTAACCCGAACCCTAACCCTAACCCTAACCCTAACCCGAACACTAACCCTAACACTAACCCGACCCCTAACCCGAACCCTAACTCGAACCCTAAACCTAACCCTAACCCTAACCCGAACCCTAACCCTAACCCTAACCCGAACCCTAAACCTAAGCCGAAACCTAACCCTAACCCTTACCCGAACCCTAACCCTAACCCGAACACGAACCCTAACCCTACCCCGAAATCTAACCCGAACCCTATCCCTAACCCTAAACCGTAAACCTAACCCTAACCCAAACCCGAACCCTAACCCTAACCCCTAAACCGAACCCTAACCCTAACCCGAACCCTAACCCTAACCCCTAAACCGAACCCTAACCCTAACCCTAACACTAACCCCTAACCCTAACCCTAACCCTAACCGCAACCCTAAACCTAACACTAACCCTAACCCTAACCCGAACCCTAACCCTAACCCTAACCCGAACCCGAACCCTAACCCTAACCCTAACCCTAACCCGACCCAAAACCAAACCCTAACCCTAACCCTAACCCTAACCCTAACCCTAACCCTTACCCGAACCCTAACCCTAACCCTAACCAGAACCCTAACCCTAACCCTAACCCAAACCCGAACCCTAACCCGAACCCTAACCCTAAGCCTAACCCCAACCCTAACCCTAACCCTAACCCGAACCCTAACCCGAACCCTAACCCGAACCCTAACCCTATCCCTAAACCAAACCCTAACCCTAACCTTAACCCTAACCCGAACCGGAACCCTAACCCGAACCCTTACCCTAACCCTAATCCGAACCCTATCCCTAACCCTAACCCTAACCCTAACCGAACCTGAACCCTAACCCTAACCCGAACCATAACCCTAACCCTAACCCTAACCCTAACCCGAACCCTAACACTAACCCCTAACCCTAACCGTAACCCTAACCCGAACACGAATCCAAACCCTAACCCTAACCACTAACACGAACCCTAACCCTAACCCGAACCCTAACCCTAACCCTAAACCTAACCCGAACCCGAACCCTAACCCGAACCCTAACCCAAACCCTAATCCGAACCCTGAACCTAACCCTAACCCTAACCCTAATGCGAACCCTAACCCTAACCCGAACCCGAACCCTAACCCGAACCCGAACCGTAACCCTAACCCGAACACGAAACCTAACCCTAAACCGAACCCGAACAATAACCCGAACCCGAACCCTAACCCTAACCCTAACTCTAACCCAAACACTAACCCGAACCCTAACACGAACCCTAACCCTAACCCGAACCCGAACACGAACCCGAACCCTAACACTAAACCTAACACGAACCCTAACCCTAACCCGAACCCTAACCCTAACCCGGACCCTAACACTAACCCTAACCCCGAACCCGGACCCTAAACCTAAACCTAACCCTAACCCGAACCCCAACCCGAACCCTAACCCGAACCCCAACCCTAACCCTAACCCGAACCCGAACCCGAACCCGAACCCTAACCCTAACCCGAACCCTAACCTTAACCCGACCCTAACCCTAAACTTAACCCTAACCTGAACCCTAACCCTAACCCTAACCCGACCCCTAACCCGATCCCTAACACGAACCCTAACCCTAACCCTAACCCTAACCCTAACCCGAACCCTAACCCTAACCCTAGTCCGAACCCTAAATCTAACCCGAACCCTAACCCTAAACCTAACCCGAATCTTAACCCTAACCCGAACCCGAACCCTAACCCTAACCCGAAAACTAAACCGAACCCACCCTAACCCGAACCCTAACCCTAACCCAAACCCTAACCCTAACCCTAACCCTTACCCGAACCCTAAACCTAACCCGAACCCTAACCCTAAACCTAACCCGAACCCTAACCCGAACCCTAACCCTAACCCTAACCCGAACCCTAACCCTAAACCGAACCCTAACCATAACCCTAACCCGAACCCTAACCCTAACCCTAACCCTAACCCGAACCCTAACCGTAACCCGAACTCTAACCCTAACCCTAACCCTAACCCTAAACCGAAACCTAACCCTAACCCTAACCCGAACCCTAACCCAAAACCTAACCCTAACCCTTACCTGAACACTAACCCCTAACCCTAACCAGAACCCTAACCCTAACCCGAACCCTAACCCTAAACCTAACCTGAAGCCTAACCCTAACCCTAACCCTAAACCTAACCCTAACACTAACCCGAACCCTAACCCTAACCCTAACCCGAACCCTAACCCTAACCCTAACCCGAAACCTAACCCTAACCCGAACCCTAACCCTAACCCGAACCCGAACCCGAACCCTAACCCTAAACTGAACCCTAACCCTAAACCTAACCCTAACCCGAACCCTAACCAAAACCCGAACCCTAACCCGAACCCGAACCCTAACCATAACCCGAACCCGAACCCTAACCCTAACCCAAACCCTAACCCTAACCCTAACCCGAACACTAAACCTAACCCTAACCCGAAACCTAACCCTAACCCTAACCCGAACCCTAACCCTAATCCTAACCCGAATCATAACACTAACCCTAACCCGAACCCTAACCCGAACCCTAACCCTAACCCTAACCCTAACCCAAACCCTAACCTAACCCTAACCCGAACCCTAACCCTAACCCTAACCCGAACCCTAACCCTAACCCTAACCCTAACCCTATCCCGAACCCGAACCCTAACCCGAACCCGAACCCTAACCCTAACCCTAACCCTAACCCTAACCCGAACCCTAACCCTAACCCTAAACCTAACCCTAAACCTAATCCGAACCCTAACGCTAACCCGAACCCTAACCCTAACCCTAACCCTAACCCTAACCCCTAACCCTAACCCTAACCCTAACCCTAACCCTAAAACCTAACCCTAACCCTAACCCTGACCCTAACCCTAACCCGAACACTACCCCTAACCCTAACCCGAACCCTAACCCTAACCCTAAACCTAACCTAACCCGAACCCTAACCCTAACCCTAACCCTAAACCTAACCATAACCCCTAAACCTAACCCGAACCCTAAACCTAACCCGAACACTAACCCTAACCCTAACCCAAACCCTAACCCTAACCCTAACCCCAAGTTGAACCCTAACCCGAACCCTAACCCTAACCCTAACCCTAACCCGATCCCTAACCCGAACTCTAACTCGACCCTAACCCTAACCCCTAACTCTCACCCTAACCCGAAACCTAACCCTAACCCTAACCCTAACCCTATCCCGAACCCGAACCCTAACCCTAACCCGTACCCGAACCCTAACCCTAACCCTAACCCTAACCCGAACCCTAACCCTAACCCTAAACCTAACCCTAAACCTAATCCGAACCCTAACGCTAACCCGAACCCTAACCCTAACCCTAACCCTAAACCTAACCCCTAACCCTAACCCTAACCCTAACCCTAACCCTAAAACCTAACCCTAACCCTAACCCTGACCCTAACCCTAACCCGAACACTAACCCTAACCCTAACCCGAACCCTAACCCTAACCCTAAACCTAACCTAACCCGAACCCTAACCCTAACCCTAACCCTAAACCTAACCATAACCCCTAAACCTAACCCGAACCCTAAACCTAACCCGAACACTAACCCTAACCCTAACCCAAACCCTAACCCTAACCCTAACCCTAACTTGAACCCTAACCCGAACCCTAACCCTAACCCTAACCCTAACCCGATCCCTAACCCGAACGCTAACTCGACCCTAACCCTAACCCCTAACTCTAACCCTAACCCGAAACCTAACCCTAAACCGAAACCAAACCCTAACCCTAACCCGAACCCTAACCCTAACCTTAACACTAATCCGAACCCTAACCCGAACCCGAACAATAACCCGAACCCGAACCCTAACCCTAACCCTAACTCTAACCCAAACACTAACCCGAACCCTAACTCGAACCCTAACCCTAACCCGAACCCGACCCCGAACACGAACCCTAACCCTAACCCTAACACGAACCCGAAACCTAACCCGAACCCTAACCCGAACCCTAACCCTAACCCGAACCCTAACCCTAACCCTAAACCCGAAACCGGACCCTAACCCTAAACCTAACCCTAACCCGAACCCTAACCCGAACCCTAACCCGATCCCCAACCCTAACCCTAACCCGAACCCGAACCCTAACCCTAGCCGAACCCTAACCCTAAACCGACCCTAACCCTAACCCTAACCCTAACCCGAAACCTAACCCTAACCCTAACCCGACCCCTAAACCGAACCCTAACACGAACCCTAACCCTAACCCTAACCCTAACCCGAACCCTAACCCTAACCCTAGCCCGAACCCTAACCCTAACCCGAACCCTAAACCTAACCCTAACACGAACCCTAGCCCTAACCCGAACCCGAACCCTAACCCGAACCCGAACCCTAACCCTAACCCGAAACCTAACCCGA
This sequence comes from Urocyon cinereoargenteus, assembly GCA_032313775.1. Classification (NCBI taxonomy): domain Eukaryota; kingdom Metazoa; phylum Chordata; class Mammalia; order Carnivora; family Canidae; genus Urocyon; species Urocyon cinereoargenteus. The sequence continues at coordinate 647,779 of JAVLSZ010000047.1, read as the reverse complement.
ACCCAACCCTAACCTGATCCCTAACCCTAAACCGAACCCTAACCCGAACCCTAACCCTAACCCGAACCTTAACCCTAACCCGAACCCTATCCATAACCCTAACCCTAACCCTAACCCGAACCCTAACCCAAACCCTAACCCGAAACCTAACCCTAACCCTGACTCGAACCCTAACCCGAACCCTAACCCTAACCCTAACCCGAACCCTAACCCTAACCCTGTCCGAACCCTAACCCGAACACTAACCCCTAACCCTAACCCGAAACTTAACCCTAACCCTTACCCGAACCCGAACCCTAACCCCTAACCCTAACCCGAACCCGAACCTTAAACCTAACCCTAACCCTAAACCTAACCCTAACCCGAACCCGAACCCTAACCCTAACCCGAACCCTAACCCTAACCCTAACCCGAACCCGAACACTAACCCGAGCCCTAAACCTAAACCTAACCCGAAACCAAACCCTAACACGAACCCTTACCCTAACCCGAACCCGAACCCTAACCCTAACCCTAAACCTAACCCGAACCCTAACCCGAACCCTAAACCGAACCCCAACCCTAACCCTAACCCGAACCCGACCCTAACCCTAACCATAACCCGAACCCTAACCCTAACCCGAACCCTAACCCTAACCCTAACCCTAACCCGAACACTAACCCTAACACTAACCCGACCCCTAACCCGAACCCTAACTCGAACCCTAAACCTAACCCTAACCCTAACCCGAACCCTAACCCTAACCCGAACCCTAAACCTAAGCCGAAACCTAACCCTAACCCTTACCCGAACCCTAACCCTAACCCGAACACGAACCCTAACCCTACCCCGAAATCTAACCCGAACCCTATCCCTAACCCTAAACCGTAAACCTAACCCTAACCCAAACCCGAACCCTAACCCTAACCCCTAAACCGAACCCTAACCCTAACCCGAACCCTAACCCTAACCCCTAAACCGAACCCTAACCCTAACCCTAACACTAACCCCTAACCCTAACCCTAACCCTAACCGCAACCCTAAACCTAACACTAACCCTAACCCTAACCCGAACCCTAACCCTAACCCTAACCCGAACCCGAACCCTAACCCTAACCCTAACCCTAACCCGACCCAAAACCAAACCCTAACCCTAACCCTAACCCTAACCCTAACCCTAACCCTTACCCGAACCCTAACCCTAACCCTAACCAGAACCCTAACCCTAACCCTAACCCAAACCCGAACCCTAACCCGAACCCTAACCCTAAGCCTAACCCCAACCCTAACCCTAACCCTAACCCGAACCCTAACCCGAACCCTAACCCGAACCCTAACCCTATCCCTAAACCAAACCCTAACCCTAACCTTAACCCTAACACGAACCGGAACCCTAACCCGAACCCTTACCCTAACCCTAATCCGAACCCTATCCCTAACCCTAACCCTAACCCTAACCGAACCTGAACCCTAACCCTAACCCGAACCATAACCCTAACCCTAACCCTAACCCTAACCCGAACCCTAACACTAACCCCTAACCCTAACCGTAACCCTAACCCGAACACGAATCCAAACCCTAACCCTAACCACTAACACGAACCCTAACCCTAACCCGAACCCTAACCCTAACCCTAAACCTAACCCGAACCCGAACCCTAACCCGAACCCTAACCCAAACCCTAATCCGAACCCTGAACCTAACCCTAACCCTAACCCTAATGCGAACCCTAACCCTAACCCGAACCCGAACCCTAACCCGAACCCGAACCGTAACCCTAACCCGAACACGAAACCTAACCCTAAACCGAACCCGAACAATAACCCGAACCCGAACCCTAACCCTAACCCTAACTCTAACCCAAACACTAACCCGAACCCTAACACGAACCCTAACCCTAACCCGAACCCGAACACGAACCCGAACCCTAACACTAAACCTAACACGAACCCTAACCCTAACCCGAACCCTAACCCTAACCCGGACCCTAACACTAACCCTAACCCCGAACCCGGACCCTAAACCTAAACCTAACCCTAACCCGAACCCCAACCCGAACCCTAACCCGAACCCCAACCCTAACCCTAACCCGAACCCGAACCCGAACCCGAACCCTAACCCTAACCCGAACCCTAACCTTAACCCGACCCTAACCCTAAACTTAACCCTAACCTGAACCCTAACCCTAACCCTAACCCGACCCCTAACCCGATCCCTAACACGAACCCTAACCCTAACCCTAACCCTAACCCTAACCCGAACCCTAACCCTAACCCTAGTCCGAACCCTAAATCTAACCCGAACCCTAACCCTAAACCTAACCCGAATCTTAACCCTAACCCGAACCCGAACCCTAACCCTAACCCGAAAACTAAACCGAACCCACCCTAACCCGAACCCTAACCCTAACCCAAACCCTAACCCTAACCCTAACCCTTACCCGAACCCTAAACCTAACCCGAACCCTAACCCTAAACCTAACCCGAACCCTAACCCGAACCCTAACCCTAACCCTAACCCGAACCCTAACCCTAAACCGAACCCTAACCATAACCCTAACCCGAACCCTAACCCTAACCCTAACCCTAACCCGAACCCTAACCGTAACCCGAACTCTAACCCTAACCCTAACCCTAACCCTAAACCGAAACCTAACCCTAACCCTAACCCGAACCCTAACCCGAAACCTAACCCTAACCCTTACCTGAACACTAACCCCTAACCCTAACCAGAACCCTAACCCTAACCCGAACCCTAACCCTAAACCTAACCTGAAGCCTAACCCTAACCCTAACCCTAAACCTAACCCTAACACTAACCCGAACCCTAACCCTAACCCTAACCCGAACCCTAACCCTAACCCTAACCCGAAACCTAACCCTAACCCGAACCCTAACCCTAACCCGAACCCGAACCCGAACCCTAACCCTAAACTGAACCCTAACCCTAAACCTAACCCTAACCCGAACCCTAACCAAAACCCGAACCCTAACCCGAACCCGAACCCTAACCATAACCCGAACCCGAACCCTAACCCTAACCCAAACCCTAACCCTAACCCTAACCCGAACACTAAACCTAACCCTAACCCGAAACCTAACCCTAACCCTAACCCGAACCCTAACCCTAATCCTAACCCGAATCATAACACTAACCCTAACCCGAACCCTAACCCGAACCCTAACCCTAACCCTAACCCTAACCCAAACCCTAACCTAACCCTAACCCGAACCCTAACCCTAACCCTAACCCGAACCCTAACCCTAACCCTAACCCTAACCCTATCCCGAACCCGAACCCTAACCCGAAACCGAACCCTAACCCTAACCCTAACCCTAACCCTAACCCGAACCCTAACCCTAACCCTAAACCTAACCCTAAACCTAATCCGAACCCTAACGCTAACCCGAACCCTAACCCTAACCCTAACCCTAACCCTAACCCCTAACCCTAACCCTAACCCTAACCCTAACCCTAAAACCTAACCCTAACCCTAACCCTGACCCTAACCCTAACCCGAACACTACCCCTAACCCTAACCCGAACCCTAACCCTAACCCTAAACCTAACCTAACCCGAACCCTAACCCTAACCCTAACCCTAAACCTAACCATAACCCCTAAACCTAACCCGAACCCTAAACCTAACCCGAACACTAACCCTAACCCTAACCCAAACCCTAACCCTAACCCTAACCCCAACTTGAACCCTAACCCGAACCCTAACCCTAACCCTAACCCTAACCCGATCCCTAACCCGAACTCTAACTCGACCCTAACCCTAACCCCTAACTCTAACCCTAACCCGAAACCTAACCCTAAACCGAAACCAAACCCTAACCCTAACCCGAACCCTAACCCTAACCTTAACACTAATCCGAACCCTAACCCGAACCCGAACAATAACCCGAACCCGAACCCTAACCCTAACCCTAACTCTAACCCAAACACTAACCCGAACCCTAACTCGAACCCTAACCCTAACCCGAACCCGACCCCGAACACGAACCCTAACCCTAACCCTAACACGAACCCGAAACCTAACCCGAACCCTAACCCGAACCCTAACCCTAACCCGAACCCTAACCCTAACCCTAAACCCGAAACCGGACCCTAACCCTAAACCTAACCCTAACCCGAACCCTAACCCGAACCCTAACCCGATCCCCAACCCTAACCCTAACCCGAACCCGAACCCTAACCCTAGCCGAACCCTAACCCTAAACCGACCCTAACCCTAACCCTAACCCTAACCCGAAACCTAACCCTAACCCTAACCCGACCCCTAAACCGAACCCTAACACGAACCCTAACCCTAACCCTAACCCTAACCCGAACCCTAACCCTAACCCTAGCCCGAACCCTAACCCTAACCCGAACCCTAAACCTAACCCTAACACGAACCCTAGCCCTAACCCGAACCCGAACCCTAACCCGATCCCGAACCCTAACCCTAACCCGAAACCTAACCCGAACCCAACCCTAACCTGATCCCTAACCCTAACCCGAACCCTAACCCGAACCCTAACCCTAACCCGAACCTTAACCCTAACCCGAACCCTATCCATAACCCTAACCCTAACCCTAACCCGAACCCTAACCCAAACCCTAACCCGAAACCTAACCCTAACCCTGACTCGAACCCTAACCCGAACCCTAACCCTAACCCTAACCCGAACCCTAACCCTAACCCTGTCCGAACCCTAACCCGAACACTAACCCCTAACCCTAACCCGAAACTTAACCCTAACCCTTACCCGAACCCGAACCCTAACCCCTAACCCTAACCCGAACCCGAACCTTAAACCTAACCCTAAACCTAAACCTAACCCTAACCCGAACCCGAACCCTAACCCTAACCCGAACCCTAACCCTAACCCTAACCCGAACCCGAACACTAACCCGAGCCCTAAACCTAAACCTAACCCGAAACCAAACCCTAACACGAACCCTTACCCTAACCCGAACCCGAACCCTACCCTAACCCTAAACCTAACCCGAACCCTAACCCGAACCCTAAACCGAACCCCAACCCTAACCCTAACCAGAACCCGACCCTAACCCTAACCATAACCCGAACCCTAACCCTAACCCGAACCCTAACCCTAACCCTAACCCTAACCCGAACACTAACCCTAACACTAACCCGACCCCTAACCGGAACCCTAACTCGAACCCTAAACCTAACCCTAACCCTAACCCGAACCCTAACCCTAACCCTAACCCGAACCCTAAACCTAAGCCGAAACCTAACCCTAACCCTTACCCGAACCCTAACCCTAACCCGAACACGAACCCTAACCCTACCCCGAAACCTAACCCGAACCCTATCCCTAACCCTAAACCGTAAACCTAACCCTAACCCAAACCCGAACCCTAACCCTAACCCCTAAACCGAACCCTAACCCTAACCCGAACCCTAACCCTAACCCCTAAACCGAACCCTAACCCTAACCCTAACACTAACCCCTAACCCTAACCCTAACCCTAACCGCAACCCTAAACCTAACACTAACCCTAACCCTAACCCGAACCCTAACCCTAACCCTAACCCGAACCCGAACCCTAACCCTAACCCTAACCCTAACCCGACCCAAAACCAAACCCTAACCCTAACCCTAACCCTAACCCTAACCCTTACCCGAACCCTAACCCTAACCCTAACCAGAACCCTAACCCTAACCCTAACCCAAACCCGAACCCTAACCCGAACCCTAACCCTAAGCCTAACCCCAACCCTAACCCTAACCCTAACCCGAACCCTAACCCGAACCCTAACCCGAACCCTAACCCTATCCCTAAACCAAACCCTAACCCTAACCTTAACCCTAACCCGAACCCGAACCCTAACCCGAACCCTTACCCTAACCCTAATCCGAACCCTATCCCTAACCCTAACCCTAACCCTAACCGAACCTGAACCCTAACCCTAACCGAACCATAACCCTAACCCTAACCCTAACCCGAACCCGAACCCTAACACTAACCCCTAACCCTAACCGTAACCCTAACCCGAACACGAACCCAAACCCTAACCCTAACCACTAACACGAACCCTAATCCTAACCCGAACCCTAACCCTAACCCTAAACCTAACCCGAACCCGAACCCTAACCCGAACCCTAACCCAAACCCTAATCCGAACCCTGAACCTAACCCTAACCCTAACCCTAATGCGAACCCTAACCCTAACCCGAACCCGAACCCTAACCCGAACCCGAACCGTAACCCTAACCCGAACACGAAACCTAACCCTAAACCGAACCCGAACAATAACCCGAACCCGAACCCTAACCCTAACCCTAACTCTAACCCAAACACTAACCCGAACCCTAACACGAACCCTAACCCTAACCCGAACCCGAACACGAACCCGAACCCTAACCCTAAACCTAACACGAACCCTAACCCTAACCCGAACCCTAACCCTAACCCGGACCCTAACACTAACCCTAACCCCGAACCCGGACCCTAAACCTAAACCTAACCCTAACCCGAACCCTAACCCGAACCCTAACCCGAACCCCAACCCTAACCCTAACCCGAACCCGAACCCGAACCCTAACCCTAACCCGAACCCTAACCTTAACCCGACCCTAACCCTAAACTTAACCCTAACCTGAACCCTAACCCTAACCCTAACCCGACACCTAACCCGATCCCTAACACGAACCCTAACCCTAACCCTAACCCTAACCCTAACCCTAACCCGAATCCTAACCCTAACCCTAGTCCGAACCCTAAATCTAACCCGAACCCTAACCCTAAACCTAACCCGAATCTTAACCCTAACCCGAACCCGAACCCTAACCCTAACCCGAAAACTAACCCGAACCCACCCTAACCCGAACCCTAACCCTAACCCAAACCCTAACCCTAACCCTAACCCTTACCCGAACCCTAAACCTAACCCGAACCCTAACCCTAAACCTAACCCAAACCCTAACCCGAACCCTAACCCTAACCCTAACCCGAACCCTAACCCTAAACCGAACCCTAACCATAACCCTAACCCGAACCCTAACCCTAACCCTAACCCTAACCCGAACCCTAACCGTAACCCGAACTCTAACCCTAACCCTAACCCTAACCCTAAACCGAAACCTAACCCTAACCCTAACCCGAACCCTAACCCGAAACCTAACCCTAACCCTTACCTGAACACTAACCCCTAACCCTAACCAGAACCCTAACCCTAACCCGAACCCTAACCCTAAACCTAATCTGAAGCCTAACCCTAACCCTAAACCTAAACCTAACCCTAACACTAACCCGAACCCTAACCCTAACCCTAACCCGAACCCTAACCCTAACCCTAACCCGAAACCTAACCCTAACCCGAACCCTAACCCTAACCCGAACCCGAACCCGAACCCTAACCCTAAACTGAACCCTAACCCTAAACCTAACCCTAACCCGAACCCTAACCAAAACCCGAACCCTAACCCGAACCCGAACCCTAACCATAACCCGAACCCGAACCCTAACCCTAACCCAAACCCTAACCCTAACCCTAACCCGAACACTAAACCTAACCCTAACCCGAAACCTAACCCTAACCCTAACCCGAACCCTAACCCTAATCCTAACCCGAATCATAACACTAACCCTAACCCGAACCCTAACCCGAACCCTAACCCTAACCCTAACCCTAACCCAAACCCTAACCTAACCCTAACCCGAACCCTAACCCTAACCCTAACCCGAACCCTAAACCTAACCCTAACCCTAACCCTATCCCGAACGCGAACCCTAACCCTAACCCGAACCCGAACCCTAACCCTAACCCTAACCCTAACCCTAACCCTAACCCGAACCCTAACCCTAACCCTAAACCTAACCCTAAACCTAATCCGAACCCTAACGCTAACCCGAACCCTAACCCTAACCCTAACCCTAACCCTAACCCCTAACCCTAACCCTAACCCTAACCCTAACCCTAAAACCTAACCCTAACCCTAACCCTGACCCTAACCCTAACCCGAACACTAACCCTAACCCTAACCCGAACCCTAACCCTAACCCTAAACCTAACCTAACCCGAACCCTAACCCTAACCCTAACCCTAAACCTAACCATAACCCCTAAACCTAACCCGAACCCTAAACCTAACCCGAACACTAACCCTAACCCTAACCCAAACCCTAACCCTAACCCTAACCCTAACTTGAACCCTAACCCGAACCCTAACCCTAACCCTAACCCTAACCCGATCCCTAACCCGAACTCTAACTCGACCCTAACCCTACCCCTAACTCTAAACCTAACCCGAAACCTAACCCTAAACCGAAACCAAACCCTAACCCTAACCCGAACCCTAACCCTAACCTTAACACTAATCCGAACCCTAACCCGAACCCGAACAATAACCCGAACCCGAACCCTAACCCTAACCCTAACTCTAACCCAAACACTAACCCGAACCCTAACTCGAACCCTAACCCTAACCCGAACCCGACCCCGAACACGAACCCTAACCCTAACCCTAACACGAACCCGAAACCTAACCCGAACCCTAACCCGAACCCTAACCCTAACCCGAACCCTAACCCTAACCCTAAACCCGAAACCGGACCCTAACCCTAAACCTAACCCTAACCCGAACCCTAACCCGAACCCTAACCCGATCCCCAACCCTAACCCTAACCCGAACCCGAACCCTAACCCTAGCCGAACCCTAACCCTAAACCGACCCTAACCCTAACCCTAACCCTAACCCGAAACCTAACCCTAACCCTAACCCGACCCCTAAACCGAACCCTAACACGAACCCTAACCCTAACCCTAACCCTAACCCGAACCCTAACCCTAACCCTAGCCCGAACCCTAACCCGAACCCTAAACCTAACCCTAACACGAACCCTAGCCCTAACCCGAACCCGAACCCTAACCCGAACCCGAACCCTAACCCTAACCCGAAACCTAACCCGAACCCAACCCTAACCTGATCCCTAACCCTAACCCGAACCCTAACCCGAACCCTAACCCTAACCCGAACCTTAACCCTAACCCGAACCCTATCCATAACCCTAACCCTAACCCTAACCCGAACCCTAACCCAAACCCTAACCCGAAACCTAACCCTAACCCTGACTCGAAACCTAACCCGAACCCTAACCCTAACCCTAACCCGAACCCTAACCCTAACCCTGTCCGAACCCTAACCCGAACACTAACCCCTAACCCTAACCCGAAACTTAACCCTAACCCTTACCCGAACACGAACCCTAACCCCTAACCCTAACCCGAACCCGAACCTTAAACCTAACCCTAACCCTAAACCTAACCCTAACCCGAACCCGAACCCTAACCCTAACCCGAACCCTAACCCTAACCCTAACCCGAACCCGAACACTAACCCGAGCCCTAAACCTAAACCTAACCCGAAACCAAACCCTAACACGAACTCTTACCCTAACCCGAACCCGAACCCTAACCCTAACCCTAAACCTAACCCGAACCCTAACCCGAACCCTAAACCGAACCCCAACCCTAACCCTAACCCGAACCCGACCCTAACCCTAACCATAACCCGAACCCTAACCCTAACCCGAACCCTAACCCTAACCCTAACCCTAACCCGAACACTAACCCTAACACTAACCCGACCCCTAACCCGAACCCTAACTCGAACCCTAAACCTAACCCTAACCCTAACCCGAACCCTAACCCTAACCCTAACCCGAACCCTAAACCTAAGCCGAAACCTAACCCTAACCCTTACTCGAACCCTAACCCTAACCCGAACACGAACCCTAACCCTACCCCGAAACCTAACCCGAACCCTATCCCTAACCCTAAACCGTAAACCTAACCCTAACCCAAACCCGAACCCTAACCCTAACCCCTAAACCGAACCCTAACCCTAACCCGAACCCTAACCCTAACCCCTAAACCGAACCCTAACCCTAACCCTAACACTAACCCCTAACCCTAACCCTAACCCTAACCGCAACCCTAAACCTAACACTAACCCTAACCCTAACCCGAACCCTAACCCTAACCCTAACCCGAACCCGAACCCTAACCCTAACCCTAACCCTAACCCGACCCAAAACCAAACCCTAACCCTAACCCTAACCCTAACCCTAACCCTAACCCTTACCCGATCCCTAACCCTAACCCTAACCCGAACCCTAACCCTAACCCTAACCCAAACCCGAACCCTAACCCGAACCCTAACCCTAAGCCTAACCCCAACCCTAACCCTAACCCTAACCCGAACCCTAACCCGAACCCTAACCCGAACCCTAACCCTATCCCTAAACCAAACCCTAACCCTAACCTTAACCCTAACCC
>JAVLSZ010000047.1:632500-635000 GCA_032313775.1 Urocyon cinereoargenteus | reverse complement strand
CTAACCATAACCCCTAAACCTAACCCGAACCCTAAACCTAACCCGAACACTAACCCTAACCCTAACCCAAACCCTAACCCTAACCCTAACCCTAACTTGAACCCTAACCCGAACCCTAACCCTAACCCTAACCCTAACCCGATCCCTAACCCGAACTCTAACTCGACCCTAACCCTAACCCCTAACTCTAACCCTAACCCGAAACCTAACCCTAATCCGAAACCAAACCCTAACCCTAACCCGAACCCTAACCCTAACCTTAACACTAATCCGAACCCTAACCCGAACCCGAACAATAACCCGAACCCGAACCCTAACCCTAACCCTAACTCTAACCCAAACACTAACCCGAACCCTAACTCGAACCCTAACCCTAACCCGAAAACGACCCCGAACACGAACCCTAACCCTAACCCTAACACGAACCCGAAACCTAACCCGAACCCTAACCCGAACCCTAACCCTAACCCGAACCCTAACCCTAACCCTAAACCCGAAACCGGACCCTAACCCTAAACCTAACCCTAACCCGAACCCTAACCCGAACCCTAACCCGATCCCCAACCCTAACCCTAACCCGAACCCGAACCCTAACCCTAGCCGAACCCTAACCCTAAACCGACCCTAACCCTAACCCTAACCCTAACCCGAAACCTAACCCTAACCCTAACCCGACCCCTAAACCGAACCCTAACACGAACCCTAACCCTAACCCTAACCCTAACCCGAACCCTAACCCTAACCCTAGCCCGAACCCTAACCCTAACCCGAACCCTAAACCTAACCCTAACACGAACCCTAGCCCTAACCCGAACCCGAACCCTAACCCGAACCCGAACCCTAACCCTAACCCGAAACCTAACCCGAACCCAACCCTAACCTGATCCCTAACCCTAACCCGAACCCTAACCCGAACCCTAACCCTAACCCGAACCTTAACCCTAACCCGAACCCTATCCATAACCCTAACCCTAACCCTAACCCGAACCCTAACCCAAACCCTAACCCGAAACCTAACCCTAACCCTGACTCGAACCCTAACCCGAACCCTAACCCTAACCCTAACCCGAACCCTAACCCTAACCCTGTCCGAACCCTAACCCGAACACTAACCCCTAACCCTAACCCGAAACTTAACCCTAACCCTTACCCGAACCCGAACCCTAACCCCTAACCCTAACCCGAACCCGAACCTTAAACCTAACCCTAACCCTAAACCTAACCCTAACCCGAACCCGAACCCTAACCCTAACCCGAACCCTAACCCTAACCCTAACCCGAACCCGAACACTAACCCGAGCCCTAAACCTAAACCTAACCCGAAACCAAACCCTAACACGAAACCTTACCCTAACCCGAACCCGAACCCTAACCCTAACCCTAAACCTAACCCGACCCCTAACCCGAACCCTAACTCGAACCCTAAACCTAACCCTAACCCTAACCCGAACCCTAACCCTAACCCTAACCCGAACCCTAAACCTAAGCCGAAACCTAACCCTAACCCTTACCCGAACCCTAACCCTAACCCGAACACGAACCCTAACCCTACCCCGAAACCTAACCCGAACCCTATCCCTAACCCTAAACCGTAAACCTAACCCTAACCCAAACCCGAACCCTAACCCTAACCCCTAAACCGAACCCTAACCCTAACCCGAACCCTAACCCTAACCCCTAAACCGAACCCTAACCCTAACCCTAACACTAACCCCTAACCCTAACCCTAACCCTAACCGCAACCCTAAACCTAACACTAACCCTAACCCTAACCCGAACCCTAACCCTAACCCTAACCCGAACCCGAACCCTAACCCTAACCCTAACCCTAACCCGACCCAAAACCAAACCCTAACCCTAACCCTAACCCTAACCCTAACCCTTACCCGAACCCTAACCCTAACCCTAACCCGAACCCTAACCCTAACCCTAACCCAAACCCGAACCCTAACCCGAACCCTAACCCTAAGCCTAACCCCAACCCTAACCCTAACCCTAACCCGAACCCTAACCCGAACCCTAACCCGAACCCTAACCCTATCCCTAAACCAAACCCTAACCCTAACCTTAACCCTAACCCGAACCCGAACCCTAACCCGAACCCTTACCCTAACCCTAATCCGAACCCTATCCCTAACCCTAACCCTAACCCTAACCGAACCTGAACCCTAACCCTAACCAGAACCATAACCCTAACCCTAACCCTAACCCTAACCCGAACCCTAACACTAACCCCTAACCCTAACCGTAACCCTAACCCGAACACGAACCCAAACCCTAACCCTAACCACTAACACGAACCCTAACCCTAACCCGAACCCTAACCCTAACCCTAAACCTAACCCGAACCCGAACCCTAACCCGAACCCTAACCCAAACCCTAATCCGAACCCTGAACCTAACCCTAACCCTAACCCTAATGCGAACCCTAACCCTAACCCGAACCCGAACCCTAACCCGAACCGTAAACCTAACCCGAACACGAAACCTAACCCTAAAC
>JAVLSZ010000047.1:622500-630000 GCA_032313775.1 Urocyon cinereoargenteus | reverse complement strand
GAACCCTAACCCTAACCCTAACACCGAACCCGAACCCTAACCCGAACCCTATCCCTAACCCGAAACCGAACCCTAACCCTAACCCTAACCCGAACCCGAACCCTAACCCTAACCCGAACCCTAACCTTAACCCGACCCTAACCCTAAACTTAACCCTAACCTGAACCCTAACCCTAACACTAACCCGACCCCTAACACGATCCCTAACACGAACCCTAACCCTAACCCTAACCCTAACCCTAACCCTAACCCGAACCCTAACCCTAACCCTAGTCCGAACCCTAAATCTAACCCGAACCCTAACCCTAAACCTAACCCGAATCTTAACCCTAACCCGAACCCGAACCCTAACCCTAACCCGAAAACTAAACCGAACCCACCCTAACCCGAACCCTAACCCTAACCCAAACCCTAACCCTAAACCTAACCCTTACCCGAACCCTAAACCTAACCCGAACCCTAACCCTAAACCTAACCCGAACCCTAACCCGAACCCTAACCCTAACCCTAACCCGAACCCTAACCCTAAACCGAACCCTAACCATAACCCTAACCCGAACCCTAACCCTAACCCTAACCCTAACCCGAACCCTAACCGTAACCCGAACTCTAACCCTAACCCTAACCCTAACCCTAAACCGAAACCTAACCCTAACCCTAACCCGAACCCTAACCCGAAACCTAACCCTAACCCTTACCTGAACACTAACCCCTAACCCTAACCAGAACCCTAACCCTAACCCGAACCCTAACCCTAAACCTAACCTGAAGCCTAACCCTAACCCTAACCCTAAACCTAACCCTAACACTAACCCGAACCCTAACCCTAACCCTAACCCGAACCCTAACCCTAACCCTAACCCGAAACCTAACCCTAACCCGAACCCTAACCCTAACCCGAACCCGAACCCGAACCCTAACCCTAAACTGAACCCTAACCCTAAACCTAACCCTAACCCGAACCCTAACCAAAACCCGAACCCTAACCCGAACCCGAACCCTAACCATAACCCGAACCCGAACCCTAACCCTAACCCAAACCCTAACCCTAACCCTAACCCGAACACTAAACCTAACCCTAACCCGAAACCTAACCCTAACCCTAACCCGAACCCTAACCCTAATCCTAACCCGAATCATAACACTAACCCTAACCCGAACCCTAACCCGAACCCTAACCCTAACCCTAACCCTAACCCAAACCCTAACCTAACCCTAACCCGAACCCTAACCCTAACCCTAACCCGAACCCTAACCCTAACCCTAACCCTAACCCTATCCCGAACGCGAACCCTAACCCTAACCCGAACCCGAACCCTAACCCTAACCCTAACCGTAACCCTAACCCGAACCCTAACCCTAACCCTAAACCTAACCCTAAACCTAATCCGAACCCTAACGCTAACCCGAACCCTAACCCTAACCCTAACCCTAACCCTAACCACTAACCCTAACCCTAACCCTAACCCTAACCCTAAAACCTAACCCTAACCCTAACCCTGACCCTAACCCTAACCCGAACACTAACCCTAACCCTAACCCGAACCCTAACCCTAACCCTAAACCTAACCTAACCCGAACCCTAACCCTAACCCTAACCCTAAACCTAACCATAACCCCTAAACCTAACCCGAACCCTAAACCTAACCCGAACACTAACCCTAACCCTAACCCAAACCCTAACCCTAACCCTAACCCTAACTTGAACCCTAACCCGAACCCTAACCCTAACCCTAACCCTAACCCGATCCCTAACCCGAACTCTAACTCGACCCTAACCCTAACCCCTAACTCTAACCCTAACCCGAAACCTAACCCTAATCCGAAACCAAACCCTAACCCTAACCCGAACCCTAACCCTAACCTTAACACTAATCCGAACCCTAACCCGAACCCGAACAATAACCCGAACCCGAACCCTAACCCTAACCCTAACTCTAACCCAAACACTAACCCGAACCCTAACTCGAACCCTAACCCTAACCCGAACCCAACCCCGAACACGAACCCTAACCCTAACCTTAACACGAACCCGAAACCTAACCCGAACCCTAACCCGAACCCTAACCCTAACCCTAGTCCGAACCCTAAATCTAACCCGAACCCTAACCCTAAACCTAACCCGAATCTTAACCCTAACCCGAACCCGAACCCTAACCCTAACCCGAAAACTAAACCGAACCCACCCTAACCCGAACCCTAACCCTAACCCAAACCCTAACCCTAAACCTAACCCTTACCCGAACCCTAAACCTAACCCGAACCCTAACCCTAAACCTAACCCGAACCCTAACCCGAACCCTAACCCTAACCCTAACCCGAACCCTAACCCTAAACCGAACCCTAACCATAACCCTAACCCGAACCCTAACCCTAACCCTAACCCTAACCCGAACCCTAACCGTAACCCGAACTCTAACCCTAACCCTAACCCTAACCCTAAACCGAAACCTAACCCTAACCCTAACCCGAACCCTAACCCGAAACCTAACCCTAACCCTTACCTGAACACTAACCCCTAACCCTAACCAGAACCCTAACCCTAACCCGAACCCTAACCCTAAACCTAACCTGAAGCCTAACCCTAACCCTAACCCTAAACCTAACCCTAACACTAACCCGAACCCTAACCCTAACCCTAACCCGAACCCTAACCCTAACCCTAACCCGAAACCTAACCCTAACCCGAACCCTAACCCTAACCCGAACCCGAACCCGAACCCTAACCCTAAACTGAACCCTAACCCTAAACCTAACCCTAACCCGAACCCTAACCAAAACCCGAACCCTAACCCGAACCCGAACCCTAACCATAACCCGAACCCGAACCCTAACCCTAACCCAAACCCTAACCCTAACCCTAACCCGAACACTAAACCTAACCCTAACCCGAAACCTAACCCTAACCCTAACCCGAACCCTAACCCTAATCCTAACCCGAATCATAACACTAACCCTAACCCGAACCCTAACCCGAACCCTAACCCTAACCCTAACCCTAACCCAAACCCTAACCTAACCCTAACCCGAACCCTAACCCTAACCCTAACCCGAACCCTAACCCTAACCCTAACCCTAACCCTATCCCGAACGCGAACCCTAACCCTAACCCGAACCCGAACCCTAACCCTAACCCTAACCGTAACCCTAACCCGAACCCTAACCCTAACCCTAAACCTAACCCTAAACCTAATCCGAACCCTAACGCTAACCCGAACCCTAACCCTAACCCTAACCCTAACCCTAACCACTAACCCTAACCCTAACCCTAACCCTAACCCTAAAACCTAACCCTAACCCTAACCCTGACCCTAACCCTAACCCGAACACTAACCCTAACCCTAACCCGAACCCTAACCCTAACCCTAAACCTAACCTAACCCGAACCCTAACCCTAACCCTAACCCTAAACCTAACCATAACCCCTAAACCTAACCCGAACCCTAAACCTAACCCGAACACTAACCCTAACCCTAACCCAAACCCTAACCCTAACCCTAACCCTAACTTGAACCCTAACCCGAACCCTAACCCTAACCCTAACCCTAACCCGATCCCTAACCCGAACTCTAACTCGACCCTAACCCTAACCCCTAACTCTAACCCTAACCCGAAACCTAACCCTAATCCGAAACCAAACCCTAACCCTAACCCGAACCCTAACCCTAACCTTAACACTAATCCGAACCCTAACCCGAACCCGAACAATAACCCGAACCCGAACCCTAACCCTAACCCTAACTCTAACCCAAACACTAACCCGAACCCTAACTCGAACCCTAACCCTAACCCGAACCCAACCCCGAACACGAACCCTAACCCTAACCTTAACACGAACCCGAAACCTAACCCGAACCCTGACCCGAACCCTAACCCTAACCCGAACCCTAACCCTAACCCTAAACCCGAAACCGGACCCTAACCCTAAACCTAACCCTAACCCGAACCCTAACCCGAACCCTAACCCGATCCCCAACCCTAACCCTAACCCGAACCCGAACCCTAACCCTAGCCGAACCCTAACCCTAAACCGACCCTAACCCTAACCCTAACCCTAACCCGAAACCTAACCCTAACCCTAACCCGACCCCTAAACCGAACCCTAACACGAACCCTAACCCTAACCCTAACCCTAACCCGAACCCTAACCCTAACCCTAGCCCGAACCCTAACCCTAACCCGAACCCTAACCCTAACCCTAACACGAACCCTAGCCCTAACCCGAACCCGAACCCTAACCCGAACCCGAACCCTAACCCTAACCCGAAACCTAACCCGAACCCAACCCTAACCTGATCCCTAACCCTAACCCGAACCCTAACCCGAACCCTAACCCTAACCCGAACCTTAACCCTAACCCGAACCCTATCCATAACCCTAACCCTAACCCTAACCCGAACCCTAACCCAAACCCTAACCCGAAACCTAACCCTAACCCTGACTCGAACCCTAACCCGAACCCTAACCCTAACCCTAACCCGAACCCTAACCCTAACCCTGTCCGAACCCTAACCCGAACACTAACCCCTAACCCTAACCCGAAACTTAACCCTAACCCTTACCCGAACCCGAACCCTAACCCCTAACCCTAACCCGAACCCGAACCTTAAACCTAACCCTAACCCTAAACCTAACCCTAACCCGAACCCGAACCCTAACCCTAACCCGAACCCTAACCCTAACCCTAACCCGAACCCGAACACTAACCCGAGCCCTAAACCTAAACCTAACCCGAAACCAAACCCTAACACGAACCCTTACCCTAACCCGAACCCGAACCCTAACCCTAACCCTAAACCTAACCCGAACCCTAACCCGAACCCTAAACCGAACCCCAACCCTAACCCTAACCCGAACCCGACCCTAACCCTAACCATAACCCGAACCCTAACCCTAACCCGAACCCTAACCCTAACCCTAACCCTAACCCGAACACTAACCCTAACACTAACCCGACCCCTAACCCGAACCCTAACTCGAACCCTAAACCTAACCCTAACCCTAACCCGAACCCTAACCCTAACCCTAACCCGAACCCTAAACCTAAGCCGAAACCTAACCCTAACCCTTACCCGAACCCTAACCCTAACCCGAACACGAACCCTAACCCTACCCCGAAACCTAACCCGAACCCTATCCCTAACCCTAAACCGTAAACCTAACCCTAACCCAAACCCGAACCCTAACCCTAACCCCTAAACCGAACCCTAACCCTAACCCGAACCCTAACCCTAACCCCTAAACCGAACCCTAACCCTAACCCTAACACTAACCCCTAACCCTAACCCTAACCCTAACCGCAACCCTAAACCTAACACTAACCCTAACCCTAACCCGAACCCTAACCCTAACCCTAACCCTAACCCGAACCCGAATCCTAACCCTAACCCTAACCCTAACCCGACCCAAAACCAAACCCTAACCCTAACCCTAACCCTAACCCTAACCCTTACCCGAACCCTAACCCTAACCCTAACCCGAACCCTAACCCTAACCCTAACCCAAAACCGAACCCTAACCCGAACCCTAACCCTAAGCCTAACCCCAACCCTAACCCTAACCCTAACCCGAACCCTAACCCGAACCCTAACCCGAACCCTAACCCTATCCCTAAACCAAACCCTAACCCTAACCTTAACCCTAACCCGAACCCGAACCCTAACCCGAACCCTTACCCTAACCCTAATCCGAACCCTATCCCTAACCCTAACCCTAACCCTAACCGAACCTGAACCCTAACCCTAACCAGAACCATAACCCTAACCCTAACCCTAACCCTAACCCGAACCCTAACACTAACCCCTAACCCTAACCGTAACCCTAACCCGAACACGAACCCAAACCCTAACCCTAACCACTAACACGAACCCTAACCCTAACCCGGACCCTAACCCTAACCCTAAACCTAACCCGAACCCGAACCCTAACCCGAACCCTAACCCAAACCCTAATCCGAACCCTGAACCTAACCCTAACCCTAACCCTAATGCGAACCCTAACCCTAACCCGAACCCGAACCCTAACCCGAACCCGAACCGTAACCCTAACCCGAACACGAAACCTAACCCTAAACCGAAACCGAACCCGAACCCTAACCCGAACCCGAACCCTAACACTAACCCTAACCCTAACCCTAACCCTACCCTAACCCGAACCCTAACTCTAACCCGAACCCTAAACCGAACCCTAACCCGAACCCTAACAGTAACCCTAAACCTAACCCTAACCCGAACCCTAACCCTAACCCGATCCCTAACCCTAACCCTAACCCTAAAGCGAACCCTAACCCGAACCCTAACCCGAACCCTAAACCTAACCCTAACCCGAACCCTAACCCTAACCCTAACCCGAACACTAAACCGAACCGTAACCCTAACACTAACCTGAATACTAACCCCTAACCCTAAACCTAACCCCAACCCTAACCCTAACCCGAACCCTAACCCTATCCCGAACCCTAAACCGAACCCTAACCCAATCCCTAAACCGAACCCTAACCCTAACCCTAACACGAACCCTAACCCGAAACCTAACACTAAACCTAACCCTTACCCTAACCCGAACCCTAAACCTAACCCTAACCGGAACCCTAACCCTAACCCTAACCCGAACCCGAACCCTAACCCTTTAACCGAATCCTAACCCTAACCCGAAACCTAACACGAACCCTAACCCTAACCCTAACACCGAACCCGAACCCTAACCCGAACCCTAACCCTAACCCGAAACCTAACCCGAACCCTAACCCGAACCCCAACCCTAACCCTAACCCGAACCCGACCCTAACCCTAACCCTAAACCGAACTCTAAACCTAACCAGAACCCTAACCCTAACCCTAACCCTAACCCTAACCCTAACCCGAACCCTAACCCTAACCCTAACCCGACCCCTAACCCGAACCCTAACACGAACCCTAAACCTAACCCTAACCCTAACCCTAACCCAAACCCTAACCCTAACCCTAACCCAAACCCGAACCCTAACCAGAACCCTAACCCTAACCCTAACCCGAAACCTAACCCTAACACCAACCCGAATCCTAACCCTAACCCGAAACCTAACCCGAACCCAACCCTAACCTGAACCCTAAACCTAACCCGAACCCTAACCGTAACCCTAACCCTAACCCGATCCCTAACCCGAACCCTACCCTAACCCTAACCTGAACACTAACCCCTAACCCTAACCTGAACCCGAACCCTAACCCTAACCCTACCTCTAACCCTAACCCTAACCCGAACCCTAACCCTAACCCTAACCCGAACCCTAACCCTTACCCGAACCCTAACCCTAACCCGAAACCTAAGCCTAACGCGAACCCTAACCCTAACCCGAAACCTAAACCTATCCCGAACCCTAACCCTAAACCTAACCCGAACCCAAACATGAACCCTAACCCTAACCCTAACCCGAAATCTAACCCTAACCCGAACCCTAACCCTAACCCTAACCCGAACCCTAACCCTAACCCTAACCCAAACCCGAACCCTAACCCGAAC
>JAVLSZ010000047.1:600000-620000 GCA_032313775.1 Urocyon cinereoargenteus | reverse complement strand
TAACCCTTACCCTAACCCTAACCCTAACCCCAACCCTAACCCTAACCCTAACCCTAACCCTAACCCGAAACCGAACCCTAACCCTAATCCTAACCCTAACCCTAACCCTAACCCGAACCCTAACCCTAACCCCTAACCCGAACCCTAACCCTAACCCGAAACCTAACCCTATCCCAAACCCTAACCCTAACCCGAACCCTAACCTAACCCTAATCCGAAACCTAACCCTAACCCTAACCCTAACCCTAACACTAACCCCTAACCCTAACCCTAACCCTAACCCCAACCCTAACCCTAACACTAACCCTAACCCTAACCCGAACCCTAAACCTAACCCTAACCCTAACCCTAACCCTAACCCTAATCCGAACCCTACCCCTAACCCTAATCCGAAACCTAACCCGAACCCGAACCCGAACCCTAACACTAACCCTAACCAGAACCCGAACCCTAACCATAACCCGAACCCTAACCCTAACCCGAACCCTAACCCGAACACGAACAATAAACCGAACCCGAACCCTAAACCTAACCCTAACTCTAACCCAAACCCTAAACCGAACCCTAACTCGAACCCTAAACCTAACCCGAACCCGAACCCGAACCCTAACCCTAAACCTAACTCGAACCCGAAACCTAACCCTAACCCTAACCCTAACCTTAACCCTAACCCCGAACCCGGACCCTAACCCTAAACCTAACCCTAACCCGAACCCTAACCCGAACCCTAACCCGAACCCCAACCCTAACCCTAACCCGAACCCGAACCCGACCCTAACCCTAACCCGAACCCTAACCCTACCCCGAAACTAACCCTAACCCTAACCCTAACCCGACCCCTAAACCGAACCCTAACACGAACCCTAACCCTAACCCTAAACCTAACCCTAACCCGAACCCTAACCCTAACCCTAACCCGAACCCTAAACCTAACCCGAACCCTAACCCTAACCCGAACCCGAACCCTAACCCTAACTCGAACCCGAACCCTAACCCTAAACCGAAACCTAAACCGAACCCAACCCTGACCCGAACCCTAACCCTAACCCGATCCCTAACCCTAACACTAACCCTAACCCGAAACCTAAACATAACCCGAACCTTAACCCTAAACCTAACCCGAACCGTAACCCAAACCCTAACACTAACCCTAACCCGAACCCTAACCCTAACCCGAAATCTAACCCTAACCCTAACCCGAACACTAACCCGAACCCTAACCCGAACCCTAAACCGAACACTAACCCGAACCCTAACCCGAACCCTAACCCTATCCCGAAACCTAACCCTAACCCTAACCCTAACCCTAACCCAAACCCTAACCAGAAACCTAACCCAAACCCTAACCCTAACCCTAACTCGAACCCTAACCGGAATCCTAACCCTAACCCTAACAGGAACCCTAACCCTAAACCTAACCCGAACCCTAACCCGAACCCTAACCCTAACCCTAACACTCACCCGAACCCTAAC
Organism: Urocyon cinereoargenteus; assembly: GCA_032313775.1. Taxonomy (NCBI): domain Eukaryota; kingdom Metazoa; phylum Chordata; class Mammalia; order Carnivora; family Canidae; genus Urocyon; species Urocyon cinereoargenteus. The sequence continues at coordinate 618,527 of JAVLSZ010000047.1, read as the reverse complement.
CCTAACCCTAAACTGAACCCTAACCCTAACCCTAACTCGAACCCTATCCCGAACCCTAACCCTAACCCTAACCGGAACCCTAACCTTAAACCTAACCCGAACCCTAACCCGAACCCTAAACCGAACCCTAACCCTAAACCTAACCAGAACCCTAAAACTAACCATAAACCGAACCCTAACCCGAACCCTAACGCTAACCCTAACCCGACCCCTAACCCGAATCTAACCCTAACCCTAACCTGAACACTAACCCCTAACCCTAACCCTAACCCGAACCCTAACCCTAACCCTATTCCGAACCCGAACCCTAACCCTAACCCTAACCCGAACCCTAACCCTAACCCTAACCCTAATCCGAACCCTAACCCTAACCCTAACCCTAACCCTAACCCCAAACCGAACCCTAACCCTAACCCTAACCCTAACTCGAACCCTAACTCTAACCCGAACCCTAAACCAAACCCTAACCCGAACCCTAAACCTAACCCTAATCCGAACCGTAACCCTAACCCTAAACCTAACCCGAACCCTAACCCTAACCCTAACCCGAACCCTAACGCTAACCCTAACTCTAACCCTAAACCTAACCCTAACCCGAACCCTAACCCTAAACCGAACCCTAACCAGAAACCTAACCCGAACACTAACCCTAACGCTAACTCGAACCCTAACCCGAACCTTAACCCTAAACCTAACCGGAACCCTAACCCTAAACCTAACCCAAACCCTAACCCGAAATCTAACCCTAACCCTAACACTCACCCGAACCCTAACCCTAACCCTAAACCGAACCCGAACCCTAAAGCTAACCCTAACCCTAACCCTAACCCGAACCCTAAACCTAACCCTAACCGGAACACTAACCCTAACCCTAACCCGAACCCGAACCCTAACCCTTTACCCGAATCCTAACCCTAACCCGAACCATAACCCGAACCCTAACCCTAACCCTTACCCAAAACCCGAACCCTAAACCTAACCCTAAACCTAACCCGAACCCTACCCCGAACCCTAACCCGAACCCCAACCCTAACCCTAACCCGAACCCGACCCAAACCCTAACACTAACCCGAACCCTAACACTAACCCGAAATCTAACCCTAACCCTAACCCTAACCCTAAACCGAACCCCAACCCTAACCCTAACCCGACCCCTAACCCGAACCCTAACACGAACCCTAAACCTAACCCTAACCCTAACCTTAACCCGAACCCTAACCCTAACCCTAACCCGAACCCTAACCCTAACCCGAAACCTAACCCTAACCCTAACCCGAACCCTAACCCGAACCCGAACCCGAACCCTAACCCTAACCCTAACTTAACCCTAATCCGAAACCTAACCCTAACCCTAACCCTAACCCTTACCCTAACCCTAACCCTAACCCCAAACCTAACACTAACCCTAACCCTAACCCTAACCCGAACCCGAACCCTAACCCTAACCCTAACCCTTACCCTAACCCGAACCCTAATCCTAACCCCTAACCCGAACCCTAACCCTAACCCGAAACCTAACCCTAACCCAAACCCTAACCCTAACCCGAACCCTAACCTAACCCTAATCCGAAACCTAACCCTAACCCTAACCCTAACCCTAACACTAACCCCTAACCCTAACCCTAACCCTAACCCCAACCCTAACCCTAACACTAACCCTAACCCTAACCCGAACCCTAAACCTAACCCTAACCCTAAACCTAACCCTAACCCTAATCCGAACCCTACCCCTAACCCTAATCCGAAACCTAACCCGAACCCAATCCTAACCCGAACCCTAACCCTAACCCGAACCCTAACCGTAACCCGAACACTAACCCTAACCCTAACCCTAACCCGAACACGAACCCTAACCCTAAACCTATCCCGAACCCTAACCCGAACCCTAACCCTAACCCTAACCTGAACACCAACCCCTAACCCTAACCCGAACCCGAACCCTAACCCTAACCCTACCGCTAACCCTAAACCTAACCCTAACCCGAACCCTAACCCTAACCCAAACCCTAACCCGAACTTTAACCCGAACCCTAACCCGAACTCTAACCCTAACCCTAACACTAACCCTAACCCTAACCCGAACCCTAAACCTAACCCTAACCCTAATCCGAACCCTACCCCTAACCCTAATCCGAAACCTAACCCGAACCCGAACCCGAACCCTAACACTAACCCTAACCAGAACCCGAACCCTAACCCTAACCCGAACCCTAACCCTAACCCGAACCCTAACTCGAACACGAACAATAAACCGAACCCGACACTAACCCTAACCCTAACTCTAACCCAAACCCTAAACCGAACCCTAACTCGAACCCTAAACCTAACCCGAACCCGAACCCGAACCCTAACCCTAAACCTAACTCGAACCCGTAACCTAACCCTAACCCTAACCCTAACCTTAACCCTAACCCCGAACCCGGACCCTAACCCTAAACCTAACCCTAACCCGAACCCTAACCCGAACCCTAACCCGAACCCCAACCCTAACCCTAACCCGAACCCGAACCCGACCCTAACCCTAACCCGAACCCTAACCCTACCCCGAAACTAACCCTAACCCTAACCCTAACCCGAACCCTAACCCTAACCCTAACCCGACCCCTAAACCGAACCCTAACACGAACCCTAAACCTAACCCTAAACCTAACCCTAACCCGAACCCTAACCCTAACCCTAACCCGAACCCTAAACCTAACCCGAACCCTAACCCTAACCCGAACCAGAACCCTAACCCTAACTCGAACCCGAACCCTAACCCTAAACCGAAACCTAAACCGAACCCAACCCTGACCCGAACCCTTACCCTAACCCGATCCCTAACCCTAACACTAACCCTAACCCGAAACCTAAACCTAACCCGAACCTTAACCCTAAACCTAACCCGAACCGTAACCCAAACCCTAACACTAACCCTAACCCGAACCCTAACCCTAACCCGAAACCTAACCCTAACCCTAACCCGAACCCTAACCCGAACCCTAACCCGAACCCTAAACCGAACACTAACCCGAACCCTAACCCGAACCCTAACCCTAACCCGAACCCTAACCCTAACCCTAACCCTAAACCTAACCCAAACCCTAACCAGAAACCTAACCCAAACCCTAACCCTAACCCTAACTCGAACCCTAACCGGAATCCTAACCCTAACCCTAACAGGAACCCTAACCCTAAACCTAACCCGAACCCTAACCCGAACCCTAACCCTAACCCTAACACTCACCCGAACCCTAACCCTAACCCTAAACTGAACCCTAACCCTAACCCTAACCCTAACTCGAACCCTAACCCGAACCCTAACCCTAAACCTAACCGGAACCCTAACCTTAAACCTAACCCGAACCCTAACCCGAACCCTAAACCGAACCCTAACCCTAAACCTAACCAGAACCCTAACCCTAACCATAACCTGAACCCTAACCCGAACCCTAACGCTAACACTAACCCGACCCCTAACCCGAATCTAACCCTAACCCTAACCTGAACACTAACCCCTAACCCTAACCCTAACCCGAACCCTAACCCTAACCCTATTCCGAACCCGAACCCTAACCCTAACCCTAACCCGAACCCTAACACTAACCCTAACCCTAACCCTAACCCGAACCCTAACCCTAACCCTAACCCTAACCCTAACCCTAAACCGAACCCTAACCCTAACCCTAACCCTAACTCGAACCCTAACTCTAACCCGAACCCTAAACCAAACCCTAACCCGAACCCTAAACCTAACCCTAACCCGAACCGTAACCCTAACCCTAAGCCTAACCCGAACCCTAACCCTAACCCTAACCCGAACCCTAACCCTAACCCTAACCGGAACCCTAACCTTAAACCTAACCCGAACCCTAACCCGAACCCTAAACCGAACCCTAACCCTAAACCTAACCAGAACCCTAACCCTAACCATAACCCGAACCCTAACCCGAACCCTAACGCTAACCCTAACCCGACCCCTAACCCGAATCTAACCCTAAACCTAACCTGAACACTAACCCCTAACCCTAACCCTAACCCGAACGCTAACCCTAACCCTATTCCGAACCCGAACCCTAACCCTAACCCTAACCCGAACCCTAACACTAACCCTAACCCTAACCCTAACCCGATCCCTAACCCTAACCCTAACCCTAACCCTAACCCTAAACCGAACCCTAACCCTAACCCTAACCCTAACTCGAACCCTAACTCTAACCCGAACCCTAAACCGAACCCTAACACGAACCCTAAACCTAACCCTAACCCGAACCGTAACCCTAACCCTAAGCCTAACCCGACCCCTAACCCTAACCCTAACCCGAACCCTAACGCTAACCCTAACTCTAACCCTAAACCTAACCCTAACCCGAACCCTAACCCTAACCCGAACCCTAACCAGAAACCTAACCCGAACACTAACCCTAATGCTAACGCGAACCCTAACCCGAACCCTAACCCTAAACCTAACCGGAACCCTAACCCTAAACCTAACCCGAACCCTAACCCGAACTCTAACCCTAACCCTAACACTCACCCGAACCCTAACCCTAACCCTAAACCGAACCCGAACCCTAAAGCTAACACTAACCCTAACCCTAACCCGAACCCTAAACCTAACCCTAACCGGAACCCTAACCCTAACCCTAACCCGAACCCGAACCCTAACCCTTTACCCGAATCCTAACCCTAACCCGAACCCTAACCCGAACCCTAACCCTAACCCTTACCCAAAACCCGAACCCTAAACCTAACCCTAAACCTAACCCGAACCCTACCCCGAACCCTAACCCGAACCCCAACCCTAACCCTAACCCGAACCCGACCCAAACCCTAACACTAACCCGAACCCTAACACTAACCCGAAACCTAACCCTAACCCTAACCCTAACCCTAACCCGAACCCTAACCCTAACCCTAACCCGACCCCTAACCCGAACCCTAACACGAACCCTAAACCTAACCCTAACACTAACCCTAACCCGAACCCTAACCCTAACCCTAACCCGAACCCTAACCCTAACCCGAAACCTAACCCTAACCCTAACCCGAACCCTAACCCGAACCCGAACCCGAACCCTAACCCTAAACCTAACTTAACCCTAATCCGAAACCTAACCCTAACCGTAACCCTAACCCTTACCCTAACCCTAACCCTAACCCCAAACCTAACACTAACCCTAACCCTAACCCTAACCCGAACCCGAACCCTAACCCTAACCCTAACCCTAACCCTAAGCCGAACCCTAACCCTAACCCCTAACCCGAACCCTAACCCTAACCCGAAACCTAACCCTAACCCAAACCCTAACCCTAACCCGAACCCTAACCTAACCCTAATCCGAAACCTAACCCTAACCCTAACCCTAACCCTAACACTAACCCCTAACCCTAACCCTAACCCTAACCCCAACCCTAACCCTAACACTAACCCTAACCCTAACCCGAACCCTAAACCTAACCCTAACCCTAACCCTAACCCTAACCCTAATCCGAACCCTACCCCTAACCCTAATCCGAAACCTAACCCGAACCCAATCCTAACCCGAACCCTAACCCTAACCCGAACCCTAACCGTAACCCGAACACTAACCGTAACCCTAACCCTAACCCGAACCCGAACCCTAACCCTAAACCTAACCCGAACCCTAACCCGAACCCTAAACCTAACCCTAACCTGAACACTAACCCCTAACCCTAACCCGAACCCGAACCCTAACCCTAACCCTACCGCTAACCCTAAACCTAACCCTAATCCGAACCCTAACCCTAACCCTAACCCTAACCCTAATCCGAACCCTACCCCTAACCCTAATCCGAAACCTAACCCGAACCCGAACCCGAACCCTAACACTATCCCTAACCAGAACCCGAACCCTAACCCTAACCCGAACCCTAAACCTAACCCGAACCCTAACCCGAACACGAACAATAACCCGAACCCGAACCCTAACCCTAACCCTAATTCTAACCCAATCCCTAAACCGAACCCTAACCCTAACCCTAACAAGAACCCTAACCCGAAACCTCACACTAAACCTAACCCTTACCCTAACCCGAACCCTAAACCTAACCCTAACCGGAACCCTAACCCTAACCCTAACCCGAACCCGAACCCTAACCCTTTACCCGAATCCTAACCCTAACCCGAACCCTAACCCGAACGCTAACCCTAACCCTTACCAAAACCCGAACCCTAAACCTAACCCTAAACCTAACCCGAACCTTACCCCGAACCCTAACCCGAACCCCAACCCTAACCCTAACCCGAACCCGACCCAAACCCTAACACTAACCCGAACCCTAACACTAACCTGAACCCTAACCCTAACCCTAACCCTAACCCTAACCCGAACCCTAACCCTAACCCTAACCCGACCCCTAACCCGAACCCTAACACGAACCCTAAACCTAACCCTAACCCTAACCCTAACCCGAACCCTAACCCTAACCCTAACCCGAACCCTAACCCTAACCCGAACCCTAACCCTAACCCTAACCCGAACCCTAACCCTAACCCGAACCCTAACCCTAACCCTAACCCGAACCCTAACCCTAACCCGAAACCTAACCCTAACCCTAACCTTAACCCTAACCCGAACCCGAACCCTAACCCGAACCCTTACCCTAACCCTAATCCGAACCCTATCCCTAACCCTAACCCTAACCCTAACCGAACCCGAACCCTAACCCTAACGCGAACCCTAACCCTAACCCTAACCCTAACCCGAACCCTAACACTAACCCCTAACCATAACCCTAACCCTAACCCGAACACGAACCAAAACCCTAACCCTAACCAGAAACACTAACCCTAAACATAACCCGAACCCTAACCCTAACCCTAACCCTAACCCGAACCCGAACCCTAACCCGAACCCTAACCCAAACCCTAATCCGAACCCTGAACCTAACCCTAACCCTAACCCTAATGCGAACCCTAACCCTAACCCGAACCCGAACCCTAACCCGAACCCGAACCATAACCCTAACCTGAACCCGAAACCTAAACCTAAACCGAACCCGAACCCGAACCCTAACCCGAACCCGAACCCTAACACTAACCCTAACCCTAACCCTAACCCTAACCCGAACCCTAACTATAACCCGAACCCTAAACCGAACCCTAACCCGAACCCTAACACTAAACCTAAACCTAACCCTAACCCGAACCCTAACCCTAACCCGATCCCTAAACCTAACCCTAACCCTAACGCGAACCCTAACCCGAACACTAACCCGAACCCTAAACCTAACCCTAACCCGAACCCTAACACTAACCCTAACCCGAACCCTAACCCGAACCCTAACCCTACCCCTAACCCGAACACTAAACCGAACCCTAACCCTAACACTAACCTGAATACTAACCCCTAACCCTAACCCTAACCCGAACCCTAACCCTAACCCTAACCCGAACCCTAACCCTATCCCGAACCCTAAACCGAACCCTAACCCAATCCCTAAACCGAACCCTAACCCTAACCCTAACACGAACCCTAACCCGAAACCTAACACTAAACCTAACCCTTACCCTAACCCGAACCCTAACCCGAACCCTAACCGGAACCCTAACCCAACCCCTAACACGAACCCTAACACGAACCCTAAACCTAACCCTAACCCTAACCCTAACCCAAACCCTAACCCTAACCCTAACCCAAACCCGAACCCTAACCAGAACCCTAACCATAACCCTAACCCGAAACCTAACCCTAACCCCAACCCGAATCCTAACCCTAACCCGAAACCTAACCCGAACCCAACACTAACCTGAACCCTAAACCTAACCCGAACCCTAACCCTAACCCTAACCCTAACCTGAAACCTAAACCTAACCCGAACCCTAACCTTAAATCTAACCCGAACCCAAACCCGAACCCTAACCCTAACCCTAACCCGAACTTTAACACTACCCGAACCCTAATCCTAACCCTAACCCGCACCCTAAACCGAACCCTAACCCGAACCCTAACCGTAACCCGAACCCTAAACCTAACCCTAAATCTAACTCTAACCCTAAACCGAACCCTAACCCTAACCCTAACCCTAAACCTAACCCGAACCCTGACCCGAACCTTAACCCTAACCCTAACCTGAACACTAACCCCTAACCCTAACCCGAACCCGAACCCTAACCCTAACCCTACCTCTAACCCTAACCCTAACCCGAACCCTAACCCTAACCCTAACCCGAACCCTAACCCTTACCCGAACCCTAACCCTAACCCTAACCCGAACCCTAACCCTAACGCGAACCCTAACCCTAACCCGAAACCTAAACCTATCCTGAACCCTAACCCTAAACCTAACCCGAACCCAAACATGAACCCTAACCCTAACCCTAACCCGAACCCTAACCCTAACCCGAACCCTAACGCTAACCCTAACCCGAACTCTAAACCTATCTCTAACCCGAACCCTAACCGTAACCCGAACCCTAAACCTAACCCTAACCCGAACCCTAACCCTAAAATTAACCCGAACCCTAACCCGAACCCGAAACCTAACCCTAACCTGAACACTAACCCCTAACACTAACCCGAACCCGAACCCTAACCCTAACCCTACCACTAACCCTAAACCTAACCCTAACCCGAACGCTAACCCTAACCCGAACCCTAACCCGAACCCTAACCAGAACCCTAACCCTAACCCTAACTTAACCCTAATCCGAAACCTAAACCTAACCCTAACCCTAACCCTTACCCTAACCCTAACCCTAACCCCAACCCTAACCCTAACCCTAACCCTAACCCTAACCCGAAACCGAACCCTAACCCTAATCCTAACCCTAACCCTAACCCTAACCCGAACCCTAACCCTAACCCCTAACCCGAACCCTAACCCTAAACCGAAACCTAACACTAACCCAAACCCTAACCCTAACCCGAACCCTAACCTAAGCCTAATCCGAAACCTAACCCTAACCCTAACCCTAACCCTAACACTAACCCCTAACCCTAACCCTAAACCTAACCCCAACCCTAACCCTAACACTAACCCTAACCCTAACCCGAACCCTAAACCTAACCCTAACCCTAACCCTAACCCTAACCCTAATCCGAACCCTACCCCTAACCATAATCCGAAACCTAACCCGAACCCGAACCCGAACCCTAACACTAACCCTAACCAGAACCCGAACCCTAACCCTAACCCGAACCCTAACCCTAACCCGAACCCTAACCCGAACACGAACAATAAACCGAACCCGAACCCTAACCCTAACCCTAACTCTAACCCAAACCCTAAACCGAACCCTAACTCGAACCCTAAACCTAACCCGAACCTGAACCCGAACCCTAACCCTAAACCTAACTCGAACCCGAAACCTAACCCTAAACCTAACCCTAACCTTAACCCTAACCCCGAACCCGGACCCTAACCCTAAACCTAACCCTAACCCGAACCCTAACCCGAACCCTAACCCGAACCCCAACCCTAACCCTAACCCGAACCCGAACCCGACCCTAACCCTAACCCGAACCCTAACCCTACCCCGAAACTAACCCTAACCCTAACCCTAACCCGAACCCTAACCCTAACCCTAACCCGACCCCTAAACCGAACCCTAACACGAACCCTAACCCTAACCCTAAACCTAACCCTAACCCGAACCCTAACCCTAACCCTAACCCAAACCCTAAACCTAACCCGAACCCTAACCCTAACCCGAACCCGAACCCTAACCCTAACTCGAACCCGAACCCTAACCCTAAACCGAAACCTAAACCGAACCCAACCCTGACCCGAACCCTAACCCTAACCCGATCCCTAACCCTAACACTAACCCTAACCCGAAACCTAAACCTAACCCGAACCTTAACCCTAAACCTAACCCGAACCGTAACCCGAACCCTAACCCTAACCCTAACCCGAACCCTAACCCTAACCCGAAACCTAACCCTAACCCTAACCCGAACCCTAACCCGAACCCGAACCCGAACCCTAACCCTAACCCTAACTTAACCCTAATCCGAAACCTAACCCTAACCCTAACCCTAACCCTTACCCTAACCCTAACCCTAACCCCAAACCTAACACTAACACTAACCCTAACCCTAACCCGAACCCGAACCCTAACCCTAACCCGAACCCTAACCGTAACCCGAACACTAACCCTAACCCTAACCCTAACCCTAACCCGAACCCGAACCCTAACCCTAAACCTAACCCGAACCCTAACCCGAACCCTAACCCTAACCCTAACCTGAACACCAACCCCTAACCCTAACCCGAACCCGAACCCTAACCCTAACCCTACCGCTAACCCTAAACCTAACCCTAACCCGAACCCTAACCCTAACCCTAAACCTAACCCGAACTTTAACCCGAACCCTAACCCGAACTCTAACCCTAACCCTAACCCTAACCCGAACCCTAAACCTAACCCTAACCCTAACCCTAACCCTAACCCTAATCCGAACCCTACCCCTAACCCTAATCCGAAACCTCACCCGAACCCGAACCCGAACCCTAACACTAACCCTAACCAGAACTCGAACCCTAACCCTAACCCGAACCCTAACCCTAACCCGAACCCTAACTCGAACACGAACAATAAACCGAACCCGACCCTAACCCTAACCCTAACTCTAACCCAAATCCTAAACCGAACCCTAACTCGAACCCTAAACCTAACCCGAACCCGAACCCGAACCCTAACCCTAAACCTAACTCGAACCCGAAACCTAACCCTAACCCTAACCCTAACCTTAACCCTAACCCCGAACCCGGACCCTAACCCTAAACCTAACCCTAACCCGAACCCTAACCCGAACCCTAACCCGAACCCCAACCCTAACCCTAACCCGAACCCGAACCCGACCCTAACCCTAACCCGAACCCTAACCCTACCCCGAAACTAACCCTAATCCTAACCCTAACCCGAACCCTAACCCTAACCCTAACCCGACCCCTAAACCGAACCCTAACACGAACCCTAAACCTAACCCTAAACCTAACCCTAACCCGAACCCTAACCCTAACCCTAACCCGAACCCTAAACCTAACCCGAACCCTAACCCTAACCCGAACCAGAACCCTAACCCTAACTCGAACCCGAACCCTAACCCTAAACCGAAACCTAAACCGAACCCAAACCTGACCCGAACCCTAACCCTAACCCGATCCCTAACCCTAACACTAACCCTAACCCGAAACCTAAACCTAACCCGAACCTTAACCCTAAACCTAACCCGAACCGTAACCCAAACCCTAACACTAACCCTAACCCGAACCCTAACCCTAACCCGAAACCTAACCCTAACCCTAACCCGAACCCTAACCCGAACCCTAACCCGAACCCTAAACAGAACACTAACCCGAACCCTAACCCGAACCCTAACCCTAACCCGAACCCTAACCCTAATCCTAACCCTAAACCTAACCCAAACCCTAACCAGAAACCTAACCCAAACCCTAACCCTAACCCTAACTCGAACCCTAACCGGAATCCTAACCCTAACCCTAACAGGAACCCTAACCCTAAACCTAACCCGAACCCTAACCCGAACCCTAACCCTAACCCTAACACTCACCCGAACCCTAAACCTAACCCTAAACTGAACCCTAACCCTAACCCTAACCCTAACTCGAACCCTAACCTGAACCCTAACCCTAACCCTAACCGGAACCCTAACCTTAAACCTAACCCGAACCCTAACCCGAACCCTAAACCGAACCCTAACCCTAAACCTAACCAGAACCCTAACCCTAACCATAACCCGAACACTAACCCGAACCCTAACGCTAACCCTAACCCGACCCCTAACCCGAATCTAACACTAACCCTAACCTGAACACTAACCCCTAACCCTAACCCTAACCCGAACCCTAACCCTAACCCTATTCCAAACCCGAACCCTAACCCTAGCCCTAACCCGAACCCTAACCCTAACCCTAACCCTAACCCTAACCCGAACCCTAACCCTAAACCTAACCCTAACCCTAACCCTAAACCGAACCCTAACCCTAACCCTAACCCTATCTCGAACCCTAACTCTAACCCGAACTCTAAACCAAACCCTAACCCGAACCCTAAACCTAACCCTAACCCGAACCGTAACCCTAACCCTAAGCCTAACCCGACCCCTAACCCTAACCCTAACCCGAAACCTAACGCTAACCCTAACTCTAACCCTAAACCTAACCCTAACACGAACCCTAACCCTAACCCGAACCCTGACCAGAAACCTAAACCGAACACTAACCCTAATGCTAACTCGAACCCTAACCCGAAACCTAACCCTAAACCTAACCGGAACCCTAACCCTAAACCTAACCCGAACCCTAACCCGAACTCTAACCCTAACCCTAACACTCACCCGAACCCTAAACCTAACCCTAAACCGAACCCGAACCCTAAAGCTAACCCTAACCCTAACCCTAACCCGAACCCTAAACCTAACCCTAACCGGAACCCTAACCCTAACCCTAACCCGAACCCGAACCCTAACCCTTTACCCGAATCCTAACCCTAAGCCGAACCCTAACCCGAACCCTAACCCTAACCCTTACCCAAAACCCGAACCCTAAACCTAACCCTAAACCTAACCCGAACCCTACCCCGAACCCTAACCCGAACCCCAACCCTAACCCTAACCCGAACCCGAACCAAACCCTAACACTAACCCGAACCCTAACACTAACCCGAACCCCAACCCTAACCCTAACCCGAACCCGAACCCGACCCTAACCCTAACCCGAACCTTAACCCTAACCCGAACCTAACCTAACCCTAACCCTATCCCGAACCCTAACCCTAACCCTAACCCGACCCCTAAACCGAACCCTAACCCGAACCCTAACCCTAACCCGAAACCTAAACCGAACCCAACCCTGACCCGAACCCTAACCCTAACCCGATCCCTAACCCTAACACTAAACCTAACCCGAAACCTAAACCTAACCCGAACCTTAACCCTAAACCTAACCCGAACCGTAACCCAAACCCTAACACTAACCCTAACCCGAACCCTAAACCTAACCCGAAACATAACCCTAACCCTAACCCGAACCCTAACCCGAACCCTAACCCGAACCCTAAACCGAACCCTAACCCGAACCCTAACCCGAACCCTAACCCTAACCCAAACCCTAACCCTAACCCTAACCCTAACCCTAAACCGAACCCTAACCAGAAACCTAACCCAAACCCTAACCCTAACCCTAACTCGAACCCTAACCCGAACCCTAACCCTAACTCTAACCGGAACCCTAACCCTAAACCTAACCCGAACCCTAACCCGAACCCTAACCCTAACCCTAACACTCACCCGAACCCTAACCCTAACCCTAAACCGAACCCTAACCCTAACCCTAACCCTAACTCGAACCCTAACCCGAACCCTAACCCTAACCCTAACCGGAACCCTAACCCTAAACCTAACCGGAACCCTAACCCGAACCCTAACCCGAACCCTAACCCTAACCATAACCAGAACCCTAACCCTAAACATAACCCGAACCCTAACCCGAACCCTAACGCTAACCCTAACCCGACCCCTAACCCGAATCTAACACTAACCCTAACCTGAACACTAACCCCTAACCCTAACCCGAACCTGAACCCTAACCCGAACACTAACCCTAACCCTATTCCGAAACCGAACCCTACCCCTAACCCTAACCCGAACCCTAACCCTAACCCTAACCCTAACCCTAACCCTAACCCGAACCCTAACCCTAACCCTAACCCTAACCCTAACCCTAACCTGAACCCTAACCCTAACCCTAACCCTAACTCGAACCCTAACTCTAACCCGAAACCTACACCAAACCCTAACCCGAACCCTAACCCTAACCCTAACCCGAACCGTAACCCTAAACCTAACCCTAACCCGAAACCTAACCCTAACCCTAACCCGAACCCTAACGCTAACCCTAACTCTAACCCTAAACCTAACCCTAACCCGAACCCTAAGCCTAACCCGAACCCTAACCCTAACCCTAAACCGAACCCAAACCCTAACCCTAACCCTAACTCGAACCCTAACCCGAACCCTAACCCTAACCCTAACCGGAACCCTAAACCTAAACCTAACCCGAACCCTAACCCGAACCCTAACCCGAACCCTAACCCTAACCCTAACCAGAACCCTAAACCTAACCATAACCCGAACCCTAACCCGAACCCTAACGCTAACCCTAACCCGACCCCTAACCCGAATCTAACCCTAACCCTAACCTGAACACTAACCCCTAACCCTAACCCGAACCCGAACCCTAAACCGAACCCTAACCCTAACCCTAACCCTAACCCTAACCTGAACCCTAACCCTAACCCTAACCCTAACTCGAACCCTAACTCTAACCCGAACCCTAAACCAAACCCTAACCCGAACCCTAACCCTAACCCTAACCCGAACCGTAACCCTAACCCTAACCCTAACCCGAACCCTAACCCTAACCCTAACCCGAAACCTAACGCTAACCCTAACTCTAACCCTAAACCTAACCCTAACCCGAACCCTAACCCTAACCCGAACTCTAACACGAACCCTAAACCGAACCCTAACCCTAACCCTAACCCTAACCCGAACCCTAACCCTAAACCGAACCCTAACCCTAACCCTAACCCTAACCCTAACCCGAAGCCTAACCAGAAACCTAACCCGAACCCTAACCCTAACGCTAACTCGAACCCTAACCCGAACCCTAACCCTAAACCTAACCGGAAACCTAACCCTAAACCTAACCCGAACCCTAACCCGAACTCTAACCCTAACCCTAACACTCACCCGAACCCTAACCCTAACCCTAATCCGAACCCGAACCCTAACGCTAACCCTAACCCTAACCCTAACCCGAACCCTAAACCTAACCCTAACCGGAACCCTAACCCTAACCCTAACCCGAACCCGAACCCTAACCCTTTACCCGAATCCTAACCCTAACCCGAACCCTAACCCGAACCCTAAACCTAACCCTTACCCCGAACCCGAACCCTAACCCTAACCCTAAACCTAACCCGAACCCTACCCCGAACCCTAACCCGAACCCCAACCCTAACCCTAACCCGAACCCGACACAAACCCTAACCCTAACCCGAACCCTAACACTAGCCCGAACCCTAACCCTAACCCTAACCCTAACCCGAACCCGAACCCTAACCCTAACCCTAACCCGACCCCTAACCCGAACCCTAACACGAACCCTAAACCTAACCCTAACCCTAACCCTAACCCTAACCCGAAACCTAACCCTAACCCTAACCCGAACCCTAACCCTAACCCGAACCCTAACCCTAACCCTAACACGAACCCTAACCCGAACCCGAACCCGAACCCTAAACCTAACCCGAAACCTAACCCGAACCCAATCCTAACCCGAACCCTAACCCTAACCCGAACCCTAACCGTAATCCGAACACTAACGCTAACCCTAACCCTAACCCGAACCCGAACCCTAACCCTAACCCTAACCACCCTAATCCGAACCCTAACCCTAACCCTAACCCTAACCCTAACCCCAAACCTAACCCTAACACTAACCCTAACCCTAACCCGAACCCTAACCCTAACCCTAACCCTAACCCTAACCCGAATCCTAACCCTAACTCCTAACCCGAACCCTAACCCTAACCCGAACCCTAACCCTAACCCAAACCCTAACCCTAACCCGAACCCTAACCTAACCCTAATCCGAAACCTAAACCCTAACCCTAACCCTAACCCTAACCCTAACAGTAACCCCTACACCTAACCCTAACCCTAACCCCAACCCTAACCCTAACACTAACCCTAACCCTAACCCGAACCCTAAACCTAAACCTAACCCTAACCCTAACCCTAATCCGAACACTACCCCTAACCCTAATCCGAACCCTAACCCTAAACCTAACCCGAACCCGAACCCGAACCCTAACACTAACCCTAACGAGAACCCGAACCCTAAACCTAACCCGAAACCTAACCCTAACCCGATCCCTAACCCAACCCGAAACCTAACCCTAACCCTAACCCGAACCCGAACCCGAACCCTAACCCTAACCCGAAACCGAACCCTAACCCTAACCCTAACACGAACCCGAAACCTAACCCTAACCCTAAACCTAACCTTAACCCTAACCCCGAACCCGGACCCTAACCCTACACCTAACACTAACCCGAACCCTAACCCAAAACCCAACCCTAACCCTAACCCGAACCCGAACCCGAACCCTAACCCTAACCCGAACCCTAACCCTAACCCGACCCTAACCCTAACCCTAACCCGAACCCGAACCCTAACCTTAACCCTAACCCAACCCATAACCCGAACCCTAACACGAACCCTAACCCTAACCCTAAACCTAACCCTAACCGGAACCCTAACCCTAACCCTAACCCGAACCCTAAACCTAAACCGAACCCTAACCCTAACCCTAACCAGAACCCTAACCCTAACTCGAACCCGAACCCTAACCCTAACCCGAAACCTAAACCGAACCCAACCCTGACCCGTACCCTAACCCTAACCCGATCCCTAACACTAACACTAACCGTAACCCGAACCTTAACCCTAACCCTAACCCTAACCCTAACCCCAACGCTATCCCAACCCCGAACCCTAACCCTAACACCTAACCGGAACCCTAACCCTAATCCGAACCCTAACCCTAACACAAACCCTAACCCTAACCCGAACCCTAACCTAACCCTAATCCGAAACCTAACCCTAACCCTAACCCTAACCCTAACCTTAACACTAACCCCTAACCCTAACCCTAACCCTAACCCCAACCCTATCCCAACCCCGAACCCTAACCCTAACACCTAACCGGAACCCTAACCCTAACCCTAACCCGAACCCTAACCCGAACCCTAACCCTAACCCTTACCCCGAACCCGAACCCTAACCCTAACCCTAAACCTAACCCGAACCCTAACCCGAAACCTAACCCGAACCCCAACCCTAACCCTAACCCGAACCCGACCCTAACCCTAACAGTAACCCGAACCCTAACCCTAACCCGAACCCTAACCTTAACCCTAACCCTAACCCGAACCCTAACCCTAACCCAAACCCGACCCCTAACCCGAACCCTAACTCGAACCCTAAACCTAACCCTAACCCTAACCCTAACCCGAACCCTAACCCTAACCCTAACCCGAACCCTAAACCTAAGCCGAACCCTAACCCTAACCCTTTCCCGAACCCTAACCCTAACCCGAACCCGAACCCTAACCATACCCCGAAACCTAACCCGAACCCGAACCCTAACCCTAACCCTAAACCTAACCCTAACCCAAACCCGAACTCTAACCCTAACCCCTAAACCGAACCCTAACCCTAACCCGAAACCTAACCCTAACCCAAACACTAACCCTAACCCGAACCCTAACCTAACCCTAATCCGAAACCTAACCCTAACCCTAACCCTAACACTAACCCCTAACCCTAACCCTAACCCTAACCGCAACCCTAAACCTAACACTAACCCTAACCCTAACCCGAACCCTAACCCTAACCCTAATCCGAACCTGAACCCTAACCCTAACCCTAACCCTAACCCGACCCAAAACCGAACCCTAACCCTAACCCTAACCCTAACCCTAACACTTACCCGAACCCTAACCCTAACCCTAACACTAACCCGAACCCTAACCCTAACGCTAACCCAAACCCGAACCCTAACCCCAACCCTAACCCTAAGCCTAACCCGAACCCTAACCCTAACCCTAATCCGAACCCTAACCCTAACCCCTAACCCGATCCCTAACCCTAACCCGAACCCTAAACCTAACCCAAACCCTAACCCTAACCCGAACCATAACCTAACCCTAATCCGAAACCTAACCCTAACCCTAACCCTAACCTAACCTTAACCCTAACACTAACCCCTAACCCTAACCCTAACCCTAACCCCAAACCTAACCCTAACACTAACCCTAACCCTAAACAGAACACTAAACCTAACCCTAACCCTAACCCTAACTCTAACCCTAACCCTAATCCGAAACCTACCCCTAACCCTAATCCGAACCCTAACCCTAACCCTAAACCTAACCCTAACCCGAACCCGAACCCTATCCCTAACCCTAACCAGAACCCGAACCCTAACCCTAACCCGAACCCTAACCCTAACCCGAACCCTAACCCTACCCGAAACCTAACCCTAACCCTAACCCTAACCCGACCCTAAACCGAACCCTAAACCTAACCCTAAACCTAACCCTTACCCTAACCCGAACCCTAACCCTAACCCTAACCCGAAACCTAACCCTAACCCTAACCCGAACCCGAACCCTAACACAAACCCTAACCCTAAGCCTAAACCGAACCCTAACCCTAACCCTAACCCGAACCCTAAACCGAACCCTAACCCGAACCCTAACCCTAACCCAAAACCTAACTCTAACCCTAACCCTAACCCTAACCCGAACCCGAACCGTAACCCGAACCCTTAACCTAACCCTAAGCCGAACCCTATCCCTAAACCTAACCCTAACCCTAAACCCGAACCCGAACCCTAACCCTAACCCGAACCCTAACCCTAACCCTAAACCGAACCCAAATCCTAACCCTAACCCGAACCCTAACCCGAACCCTAAACCTAACCC
>JAVLSZ010000047.1:497500-595000 GCA_032313775.1 Urocyon cinereoargenteus | reverse complement strand
ACCCTAACCCTAACCCTAACCCCAACCCTAACCCTAACACTAAACCTAACCCTAACCCGAACCCTAACCCTAACCCAAACCCTAACCCTAACCCGAACCCTAACCTAACCCTAATGGGAAACCTAACCCTAACCCTAACCCTAACCCTAACAATAACACTAACCCCTAACCCTAACCCTAACCCTAACCCCAACCCTAACCCTAACACTAAACCTAACCCTAATCCGAACCCTAACCCTAACCCTAAACCTAACCCTAACCCGAACCCGAACACTAACACTAACCCTAACCATAACCCGAACCCTAACACTAACCCGAACCCTAACCCTAACCCGAACCCTAACCCTACCCGAAACCTAACCCTAACCCTAACCCTAACCCGAACCCTAACCCTAACCCTAACCATAAACCGAACCCTAACCCTAACCCGAACACTAACCCGAACCCGAACAATAACCCGAACCCGAACCCTAACCCTAAACCTAACCCTAACCCTAACACGAACCCGAACCCGAACCCTAACCCTAACCCTAAACCTAACACGAACCCGAACCCTAACCCTAACCCGAACCCTAACACTAACCCTAACCCCGAACCCGGACCCTAATCCTAATCCTAAACCTAACCCTAACCCGAAACCTAACCCGAACCCTAACCCGAACCCCAAGCTTAACCCTAACCCGAACCCGAAACCGAACCCGAACCCTAACCCGAACCCTAACCCTAACCCGACCCTAAACCTAACCCTAACCCTAACCCGAACCCTAACACTAACCCTAACCCGACCCCTAACCCGAACCCTAACACGAACCCTAACCCTAACCCTAAACCTAACCCTAACCCGAACCCTAAACCTACCTTATCCCGAACC
Organism: Urocyon cinereoargenteus; assembly: GCA_032313775.1. Classification (NCBI taxonomy): domain Eukaryota; kingdom Metazoa; phylum Chordata; class Mammalia; order Carnivora; family Canidae; genus Urocyon; species Urocyon cinereoargenteus. The sequence continues at coordinate 594,129 of JAVLSZ010000047.1, read as the reverse complement.
CTAACACGAACCCGAACCCTAACCCTAAGCCTAAACCGAAACCTAAACCTAACCCGAACCTTAACCCTAAACCGAACCCGAACCCTAACCCGAACCCTAACCCTAACCCTAACCAGAACCCTAACCCTAACCCGAAACCTAACCCTAAACCTAAACCGAACCCTAACCCTAACCCTAACCCGAACCCTAACCGTAACATGAACCCTAACCCTAACCCTAACCCTAACCCTATCCCGAACCCTAACCCTAACCATAACCCGAACCCTAACCCGAACACTAACCCTAACCCTAACCTGAACACTAACCCCTAACCCTAACCCGAACCCTAACCCTCACCCAAACCCTAATACTAACCCTAACCCGAACCCTAACCCGAACCCTAACCCTACCCCTAACCCTAACCCGAACCCTAAACCTAACCCTAACTCTAACCCTAAACCTAACCCTAACCCGAACCCTAACCCTAACCCGAACCCTAACCCGAACCCTAACCCGAACCCTAACCCTAACCCTAACCCTAACCCGAACCCTAACCCTAACCCGAACCCTAACCCTAACCCGAACCCTAACCCTAACCCTAACCATAACCCTAACCCGAACCCTAACCCGAAACCTAACCCGAACCCTAACCCTAAACCTAACTCGAACCCTAACCCGAACCCTAACCCTAACCCTAACCGGAACCCTAACCCTAACCCTAACCAGAACCCTAACCCGAAACCTAACCCTAACCCTAACCCTCACCCGAACCATAACCCTAACCTTAAACCGAACGCTAACCCTAACCATAACACGAACACGAACCCTAACCCGAACACTAACCCTAACCCTAATCCGAATCCTAACCCTAACCCTAAACCTAACCCTAGCACGAACCCTAATACTAACCCGAATCCGAACCCTAACCCTAACCCTTAACCTAACCCTAACCCTAACCCGAACCTTAACCCGAAACCTAACCCTAACCCGAACCCTAACCCTAACCCTAAACTGAACACTAACCCTAAACCGAACCCTAACCCGAACCCTAACCCTAACCCTAACCCGACCCCTAACAGGAAACCTAACACGAACCCTAACCCTAACCCTAACCCTAACCCTAACCCGAACCCTAACCCTAACCCTAACCCGAACCCTAACCCTAACCCGAACACTAACCCTAACCCTAACCCTTACCCTAACCCTAACTCGAACCCGAAACCTAACCCTAACCCGAAACCTAAACCGAACCCAACCCTAACCCGAACCCTAACCCTAACCCGATCCCTAACCCTAACACTAACCCTAACGCGAAACCTAAACCTAACCCAAACCTTAACCCTAAACCTAACCCGAACCCTAACCAGAACCCTAACCCTAATCCTAACCCGAACCCTAACCCTAACCCGAAACCTAAACCTAACCCTAACCCGAAACCTAACCCTAACACTAACCCGAACCCTAACCGTATCCTGAAACCTAACCCTAACCCTAACCCTAAACCGAACCCTAACCCTAACCCTAACCCGAACCTTAACCCGAAACCTAACCCTAACCCTAACCCGAAACCTAACCCTAACACTAACCCGAACCCTAACCGTATCCCGAAACCTAACCCTAACCCTAACCCTAAACCTAACCCTAACCCTAACCCGAACCCTAACCTAACCGAACCCTAACCCTAACCTAACCCGAACACTAACCCTAACTCTAACCCTAAAACTAACCAGAACCCTAAACCTAACCCTAACTATAACCCTGAACCTAACCCTAACCCGAACCCTAACCCTAACCCGAACCCTAACCCAAACCCTAAACCGAACCCTAACCCTAACCCTAACCCTAACCCGAACCCTAACCCTAACCCGAACACTAAACCTAACCCTAACCCTAACCCGAACCCTAACCCGAAACCTAACCCGAACCCTAACCCTACTCTAACCCTAACTCGAACCCTAAGCCGAACCCTAACCCTAACCCGAACCCTAAACCTAACCCTAACCCGAACCCTAACCCTAACCCTAACCCTCACGCGAACCCTAACCCTAACACTAAACCTAACCCTAAACCTAACCCTAACCCTAACTCGAACCCTTACCCGAACCCTAACCCTAACCCTAACCGGAACCCTAACCCTAAACCTAACCCGAACCCTAAACCGAACCCTAACCCGAACCCTAACCCGAACCCTAACCCTAAACATAACCCGAACCCTAACCCGAAACCTAACCCTAACCCTAACCCGACCCCTAACCCGAATCTAACCCTAACCCTAACCTGAACACTAACCCCTAACCCTAACCCGAACACGAACCCTATCCCGAACCCTAACCCTAACCCTACCCCTAACCGGAACCCTAGCCCTAACCCTAACCCGAACCCTAACCCTAACCCTAACTCTAACCCTAACACGAACCCTAACCCTAACCCTAACCCTAACCCTAACCCGAACCCTAACCCTAACCCTAAACCTAACTCGAACCCTAACTCTAACCCGAACCCTAAACCAAACCCTAACCCGAACCCTAACCCTAACCCTAACCCTCACGCGAACCCTAACCCTAACACTAAACCTAACCCTAAACCTAACCCTAACCCTAACTCGAACCCTTACCCGAACCCTAACCCTAACCCTAACCGGAACCCTAACCCTAAACCTAACCCGAACCCTAAACCGAACCCTAACCCGAACCCTAACCCGAACCCTAACCCTAAACATAACCCGAACCCTAACCCGAAACCTAACCCTAACCCTAACCCGACCCCTAACCCGAATCTAACCCTAACCCTAACCTGAACACTAACCCCTAACCCTAACCCGAACACGAACCCTATCCCGAACCCTAACCCTAACCCTACCCCTAACCCGAACCCTAGCCCTAACCCTAACCCGAACCCTAACCCTAACCCTAACTCTAACCCTAACACGAACCCTAACCCTAACCCTAACCCTAACCCTAACCCTAACCCGAACCCTAACCCTAACCCTAAACCTACCTCGAACCCTAACTCTAACCCGAACCCTAAACCAAACCCTAACCCGAACCCTAAACCTAACCCTAACCCGAACCGTAACCCTAACCCTAAACGTAACCCGAACCCTAACCCTAACCCTAACCCGAACCCGAACCCTAACCCTAAACCTAACCCGAACCCTAACCCGAACCCTAACCCTAACCCTAACCTGAACCCTAACACCTAACCCTAACCCGAACCCGAACCCTAACCCTAACACTACCGCTAACCCTAAACCTAACCCTAACCCGAACCCTAACCCTAACCCGAACCCTAACCCGAACCCTAACCCGAACCCTAACCCTAACCCTAACCTAACCCTAATCCGAACCCTAACCCTAACCCTAACCCTAACCCTAACCCCAACCCTAACCCTAACACTAAACCTAACCCTAACCCGAAACCTAACCCTAACCCTAACCCTAACCCTAACCCGAATCCTAACCCTAACTCCTAACCCGAACCCTAACCTTAACACGAAACCTAACCCTAACCCAAACCCTAACCCTAACCCGAAACCTAACCTAACCCTAATCCGAAACCTAACCCTAACCCTAACCCTAACCCTAACACTAACCCCTAACCCTAACCCTAACCCTAACCCCAACACTAACCCTAACACTAACCCTAACCCTAACCCGAACCCTAAACCTAAACCTAACCCTAACCCTAACCCTAATCCGAACCCTACCCCTAACCCTAATCCGAACCCTAACCCTAAACCTAACCCGAACCCGAACCCGAACCCTAACACTAACCCTAACGAGAACCCGAACCCTAAACCTAACCCGAACCCTAACCCGATCCCTAACCCAACCCGAAACCTAACCCTAACCCTAACCCGAAACCGAACCCGAACCCTAACCCTAACCCTAACCCGAACCCTAACCCTAAACCGAACCCTAACCCGAACACGAACAATAACCCGAACCCGAACCCTAACCCTAACCCTAACTCTAACCCAAACCCTAAACCGAACCCTAACTCGAACCCTAAACCTAACCCGAACCCGAACCCGAAACCGAAACCTAACCCTAACCCTAAAACGAACCCGAAACCTAACCCTAACCCTAAACCTAACCTTAACCCTAACCCCGAAACCGGACCCTAACCCTAAACCTAACACTAACCCGAACCCTAACCCAAACCCCAACCCTAACCCTAACCCGAACCCGAACCCGAACCCGAACCCTAACCCTAACCTGAACCCTAACCCTAACCCGACCCTAACCCTAACCCTAACCCTAACCCGAACCCTAAACCTAACCCTAACCCAACACATAACCCGAACCCTAACACGAACCCTAACCCTAACCCTAAACCTAACCCTAACCCGAACCGTAACCCTAAACCTAACCCGAACCCTAAACCTAAACCGAACCCTAACCCTAACCCTAACCCGAACCCTAACCCTAACTCGAACCCGAACCCTAACCCTAACCCGAAACCTAAACCGAACCCAACCCTGACCCGTACCCTAACCCTAACCCGATCCCTAACCCTAACACTAACCCTAACGCGAAACCTAAACCTAACCCGAACCTTAACACTAAACCTAACCCGAACCCTAACCCGAACCCTAACACTAACCCTAACCCGAACCCTAACCCTAACCCGAACCCTAACCCGAACCCTAACCCGAACCCTAACCCTAAGCCTAACCTAAACCTAATCCGAACCCTAACCCTAACTCTAACCCTAACCCTAACCCCAACCCTAAACCTAACACTAACCCTAACCCTAACACGAACCCGAACCCTAACCCTAAACCGAACCCAAACCCTAACCCTAACCCCGAACCCGGACCCTAATCCTAAACCTAACCCTAACCCGAAACCTAACACGAACCCTAACCCGAACCCCAAGCCTAACCCTAACCCGAACCCGAAACCGAACCCGAACCCTAATCAGAACCCTAACCCTAACCCGACCCTAAACCTAACCCGAACCCTAACCCGAACCCTAACACTAACCCTAACCCGACCCCTAACCCGAACCCTAACACGAACCCTAACCCTAACCCTAAACCTAACCCTAACCCGAACCCTAAACCTACCCTATCCCGAACCCTAACACGAACCCGAACCCTAACCCTAAGCCTAAACCGAAACCTAAACCTAACCCGAACCTTAACCCTAAACCTAACCCGAACCCTAACCCGAAACCTAACCCTAACCCTAACCCGAACCCTAACCCTAACCCGAAACCTAACCCTAAACCTAAACCGAACCCTAACCCTAACCCTAACCCGAACCCTAACCGTAACCCGAACCCTAACCCTAACCCTAACCCTAACCCTATCCCGAACCCTAACCCTAACCATAACCCGAACCCTAACCCGAACACTAACCCTAACCCTAACCTGAACACTAACCCCTAACCCTAACCCGAACCCTAACCCTCACCCGAACCCTAATCCTAACCCTAACCCGAACCCTAACCCGAACCCTAACCCTACCCCTAACCCTAACCCGAACCCTATACCTAACCCTAACTCTAACCCTAAACCTAACCCTAACCCGAACCCTAACCCTAACCCGAACCCTAACCCGAACCCTAACCCGAACCCTAACCCTAACCCTAACCCTAACCCGAACCCTAACCCTAACCCGAACCCTAACCCTAACCCGAACCCTAACCCTAACCCTAACCATAACCCTAACCCGAACCCTAACCCGAAACCTAAACCGAACCCTAACCCTAAACCTAACTCGAACCCTAACCCGAACCCTAACCCTAACCCTAACCGGAACCCTAACCCTAACCCTAACCAGAACCCTAACCCGAACCCTAACCCTAACCCTAACCCTCACCCGAACCATAACCCTAACCTTAAACCGAACCCTAACCCTAACCATAACACGAACACGAACCCTAACCCGAACACTAACCCTAACCCTAATCCGAATCCTAACCCTAACCCTAACCCTAACCCTAGCACGAACCCTAACATTAACCCGAATCCGAACCCTAACCCTAACCCTTAACCTAACCCTAACCCTAACCCGAACCTTAACCCGAAACCTAACCCTAACCCGAACCCTAACCCTAACCCTAAACTGAACACTAACCCTAAACCGAACCCTAACCCGAACCCAAACCCTAACCCTATCCCGACCCCTAACAGGAAACCTAACACGAACCCTAACCCTAACCCTAACCCTAACCCTAACCCGAACCCTAACCCTAACCCGAACACTAACCCTAACCCTTACCCGAACCCTAACCCTAACTCTAACCCGAAACCTAACCCTAACCCGAAACCTAAACCGAACCCAACCCTAACCCGAACCCTAACCCTAACCCGATCCCTAACCCTAACACTAACCCTAACGCGAAACCTAAACCTAACCCAAACCTTAACCCTAAACCTAACCCGAACCCTAACCAGAACCCTAACCCTAATCCTAACCCGAACCCTAAACCTAACCCAAAACCTAAACCTAACCCTAACCCGAAACCTAACCCTAACACTAACCCGAACCCTAACCGTATCCCGAAACCTAACCTTAACCCTAACCCTAAACCTAACCCTAACCCTAACCCGAACCCTAACCTAACCGAACCCTAACCCTAACCTAACCCGAACACTAACCCTAACTCTAACCCTAAACCTAACCCGAACCCTAAACCTAACCCTAACTATAACCCTGAACCTAACCCTAACCCGAACCCTAACCCTAACCCGAACCCTAACCCGAACCCTAAACCGAACCCTAACCCTAACCATAACCCTAACCCGAACCCTAACCCTAACCCGAACACTAAACCTAAACCTAACCCTAAACCGAACCCTAACCCGAAACCTAACCCGAACCCTAACCCTACTCTAACCCTAAATCGAACCCTAACCCGAACCCTAACCCTAACCCGAACCCTAAACCTAACCCTAACCCGTACCCTAACCCTAACCCTAACCCTCACCCGAACCCTAACCCTAACCCTAAACCTAACCCTAAACCTAACCCTAACCCTAACTCGAACCCTTACCCGAACCCTAACCCTAACCCTAACCGGAACCCTAACCCTTAACCTAACCCGAACCCTAAACCGAACCCTAACCCGAACCCTAACCCGAACCCTAACCCTAAACATAACCCGAACCCTAACCCGAAACCTAACCCTAACCCTAACCCGACCCCTAACCCGAATCTAACTCTAACCCTAACCTGAACACTAACCCCTAACCCTAACCCGAACACGAACCCTATCCCGAACCCTAAACCTAACCCTAACCCGAACCCGAACCCTAGCCCTAACCCTAACCCGAACCCTAACCCTAACCCTAACCCTAACCCGAACCCTAACCCTAACCCTAACCCTAACCCTAACCCTAACCCTAACCCGAACCCTAAACCAAACCCTATCCCGAACCCTAACCCTAACCCTAACCCTAAACGTAACCCGAACCCTAACCCTAACCCTAACCTGAACCCTAACCCCTAACCCTAACCCGAACCCGAACCCTAACCCTAACACTACCGCTAACCCTAAACCTAACCCTAACCCGAACCCTAAACCTAACCCGAACACTAACCCGAACCCTAACCCGAACCATAACCCTAACCCTAACCTAACCCTAATCCGAACCCTAACCCTAACCCTAACCCTAACCCTAACCCTAACCCTAACCCCAACCCTAACCCTAACACTAAACCTAACCCTAACCCGAACCCTAACCCTAACCCTAACCCTAACCCTAACCCGAATCCTAACCCTAACCCAAACCCTAACCCTAACCCGAAACCTAACCTAACCCTAATCCGAAACCTAACCCTAACCCTAACCCTAACCCTAACACTAACCCCTAACCCTAACCCTAACCCTAACCCCAACACTAACCCTAACACTAACCCTAACCCTAACCCGAACCCTAAACCTAAACCTAACCCTAACCCTAACCCTAATCCGAACCCTACCCCTAACCCTAATCCGAACCCTAACCATAAACCTAACCCGAACCCGAACCCGAACCCTAACACTAACCCTAACGAGAACCCGAACCCTAAACCTAACCCGAACCCTAACCCTAACCCGATCCCTAACCCAACCCGAAACCTAACCCTAACCCGAACCTGAACCCTAACCCTAACCCTAACCAGAATCCGAACCCTAACCATAACCCGAACCATAACCCTAACCCGAACCCTAACCCTAACCGAAACCTAACCCTAACGCTAACGCGACCCTAAACCGAACCCTAACCCTAACCCTAACCCTTACCCTAACCCGAACCCTAACCCTAACCCTAACCCAAACACGAACCCTAACACGAACCCTAACCCTAAGCCTAACCCGAACCCTAACCCTAACCCTAAACCGAACCCTAAACCAACCCTAACCCGAACCCTAACCCTAACCCGAAACCTAACCCTAACCCTAACCCTAACCCTAATCCGAACCCGAACCGTAACCCGAACCCTTAACCTAACCCTAACCCGAACCCAAACCCTAACCCTAACCCTAACCCGAACCCTAACCCTAACCCTAACCCTCACCCGAACCCTAACCCTAAACCTAACCCTAAACCTAACCCTAACCCTAACTCGAACCCTAACCCAAACCCTAACCCTAACCCTAACCGGAACCCTAACCCTAAACCTAACCCGAACCCTAAACCGAACCCTAACCCGAACCCTAACCCGAACCCTAACCCTAAACATAACCCGAACCCTAACCCGAAACCTAACCCTAACCCTAACCCGACCCCTAACCCGAATCTAACACTAACCCTAACTTGAACACTAACCCCTAACCCTAACCCGAACCCGAACTCTATCCCGAACCCTAACCCTATCCCTAACCCGAACCCGAACCCTAGCCCTAAAGCTAACCCGAACCCTAACCCTAAACCTAACCCTAACCCTAACCCTAACCCTAACCCGAACCCTAACCCTAACCCTAACCCTAACCCTAACACGAACCCTAACCCTAACCCTAACCCTAACTCGAACCCTAACTCTAATCCGAACCCTAAACCAAACCCTAACCCGAACCCTAACCCTAACCCTAACCCGAACCGAAACCCGAAACCTAACCCTAAACCGAAACCTAACCCTAACCCTAACCCGAACCCTAACGCTAAACCTAAACCGAACCCTAACCCTAACCATAACCCGAACCCTAACCCGAACCCTAACCCTAACCCGAACCCTAACCCGAACCCTAAACCTAACCCTAACCGGAACCCTAACCCTAACCCTAACCCGAACGCGAACCCACACCCTTTACCTGAATCCTAACCCTAAACCGAACCCTAACCCGAACCCTAACCCTAACCCTTACCCCGAACCCGAACCCGAACCCTAACCCTAAACCTAACCCGAACCCTAACCCTAACACTAACCTGAACCCTAACCCTAACCCTACCCCGAACCCTAACCCGAACCGTAACCCTAACCCTAACCCTAACCCGAACCCTAACACGAACCCTAAAGCTAACCCTAAACCTAACCCTAACCCGAACCCTAACCCTAACCCTTACCCGAACCCTAACCCTAACCCGAACCCTAACCCAAACCCTAACCCGAACCCTAACCCTAACCCGAACCCGAACCCTAACCCTAACCCAAAACCTAACCCGAACCCAACACTAACCCGAAACCTAACCCTAACCCGAACCCTAACACTAACCCTAACCCTAACCCGAAACCTAAACCTAATCCGAACCCTAAACCTAAACCTAAACCAAACCCAAACCCGAACCCTAACCCTAACCCTAACCCGAACTCTAACCCTAACCCGAACCCTAAACGTAACTCTAACCCGAACCCTAAACCTAACCCTAACCGGAACCCTAACCATAACCCGAACCCTAAACCTAACCCTAACCCTAACCCGAACCCTAACCCTAAAACTAACCCGAACCCTAAACCGAACCCTAACCCTAATCCTAACCTGAACACTAACCCCTAACCCTAACCCAAACCCGAACCCTAACGCTAACCCTACCGCTAACCCTAAACCTAACCCTAACCCGAACCCTAACCCGAACCCTAACCCGAACCCTAACCCTACCCCTAACCTAACCCTAATCCGAAACCTAACCCTAACCCTAACCCTAACCCTAACCCAAACCCGAACCCTAACACTAACCCATAACCCGAACCCTAACCCTAACCCGAACCCTAACACTAACCCAAACCCTAACCCTAACCTGAACCCTAACCTAACCCTAATCCAAAACCTAACCCTAAACCTAACCCTAACCCTAACCCTAACCCTAACACTAACCCCTAACCCTAACTCTAACCCTAACCCCAACCCTAACCCTAACACTAACCCTAACCCTAACCCGAACCCTAAACCTAACCCTAACCCTAACCCTAACCCTAATCCGAACCCTACCCCTAACCCTAATCTGACCCCTAACCCTAACCCTAAACCTAACCCTAACCCGAACCAGAACACTAACACTAAACCTAACCAGAACCCGAATCCTAAAACTAAACCGAACCCTAACCCTAACCCTTACCCGAATCCTAACCCTAACCCTAACCCCAACCCTAACCCTAACACTAACCCTAACCCTAACCCTAACCCGAACCCTAACCCTAACCCTAACCCTAACCCTAACCCTAACCCGAACCCTAAACCTAACCCTAACCGGAACCCTAACCCTAACCCTAACCCGAACCCGAACCCTAACCCTTTACCCGAATCCTAACCCTAACCCGAACCCTAACCCGAAACCTAACCCTAACCCTTACCCCGAACCCGAAACCTAACCCTATCCCTAACCCTAACCCGAACCCTAACCCGAACCCTAACCCGAACCCCAACCCTATCCCTAACCCGAACCCGACCCTAACCCTAACCCTAAACCGAACCCGAACCCTAACCCGAACCCTAACCCTAACCCGAACCCGAACCCTAACCCTAACCCTAAACCGACCCCTAACCCGAACCCTAACACGAACCCTAAACCTAACCCTAACCCTAACCCTAACCCGAACCCTAACCCTAACCCTAACCCAAACCCGAACCCTAACACGAACCCTAACCCTAAGCCTAACCCGAACCCTAACCCTAACCCTAAACCGAACCCTAACCCAACCCTAACCCGAACCCTAACCCTAACCCGAAACCTAACCCTAACCCTAACCCTAACCCTAATCCGAACCCGAACCGTAACCCGAACCCTTAACCTAACCCTAACCCGAACCCAAACCCTAACCCTAACCCTAACCCGAACCCTAACCCTAACCCTAACCCTCACCCGAACCCTAACCCTAAACCTAACCCTAACCCTAACTCGAACCCTAACCCAAACCCTAACCCTAACCCTAACCGGAACCCTAACCCTAAACCTAACCCGAACCCTAATCCGAACCCTAACCCGAACCCTAACCCGAACCCTAACCCTAAACATAACCCGAACCCTAACCCGAAACCTAACCCTAACACTAACCCGACCCCTAACCCGAATCTAACACTAACCCTAACTTGAACACTAACCCCTAACCCTAACCCGAACCCGAACTCTATCCCGAACCCTAACCCTATCCCTAACCCGAACCCGAACCCTAGCCCTAAACCTAACCCGAACCCTAACCCTAAACCTAAACCTAACCCTAACCCTAACCCTAACCCGGACCCTAACCCTAACCCTAACCCTAACCCTAACACGAACCCTAACCCTAACCCTAACCCTAACTCGAACCCTAACTCTAACCCGAACCCTAAACCAAACCCTAACCCGAACCCTAACCCTAACCCTAACCTGAACCGTAACCCGAATCCTAACCCTAAACCGAAACCTAACCCTAACCCTAACCCGAACCCTAACGCTAAACCTAAACCGAACCCTAACCCTAACCATAACCCGAACCCTAACCCGAACCCTAACCCTAACCCGAACCCTAACCCGAACCCTAAACCTAACCCTAACCGGAACCCTAACCCTAACCCTAACCCGAACGCGAACCCTCACCCTTTACCTGAATCCTAACCCTAAACCGAACCCTAACCCGAACCCTAACCCTAACCCTTACCCCGAACCCGAACCCGAACCCTAACCCTAAACCTAACCCGAACCCTAACCCTAACACTAACCTGAACCCTAACCCTAACCCTACCCCGAACCCTAACCCGAACCGTAACCCTAACCCTAACCCTAACCCGAACCCTAACACGAACCCTAAAGCTAACCCTAAACCTAACCCTAACCCGAACCCTAACCCTAACCCTTACCCGAACCCTAACCCTAACCCGAACCCTAAACCAAACCCTAACCCGAACCCTAACCCTAACCCGAACCCGAACCCTAACCCTAACCCAAAACCTAACCCGAACCCAACACTAACCCGAAACCTAACCCTAACCCGAACCCTAACACTAACCCTAACCCTAACCCGAAACCTAAACCTAATCCGAACCCTAAACCTAAACCTAAACCAAACCCAAACCCGAACCCTAACCCTAACCCTAACCCGAACTCTAACCCTAACCCGAACCCTAAACCTAACCCTAACCCGAACCCTAAACCTAACCCTAACCCGAACCCTAACCATAACCCGAACCCTAAACCTAACCCTAACCCTAACCCGAACCCTAACCCTAAAACTAACCCGAACCCTAAACCGAACCCTAACCCTAATCCTAACCTGAACACTAACCCCTAACCCTAACCCAAACCCGAACCCTAACGCTAACCCTACCGCTAACCCTAAACCTAACCCTAACCCGAACCCTAACCCGAACCCTAACCCGAACCCTAACCCTACCCCTAACCTAACCCTAATCCGAAACCTAACCCTAACCCTAACCCTAACCCTAACCCAAACCCGAACCCTAACACTAACCCATAACCCGAACCCTAACCCTAACCCGAACCCTAACACTAACCCAAACCCTAACCCTAACCTGAACCCTAACCTAACCCTAATCCAAAACCTAACCCTAACCCTAACCCTAACCCTAACCCTAACCCTAACCCTAACACTAACCCCTAACCCTAACTCTAACCCTAACCCCAACCCTAACCCTAACACTAACCCTAACCCTAACCCGAACCCTAAACCTAACCCTAACCCTAACCCTAACCCTAATCCGAACCCTACCCCTAACCCTAATCTGACCCCTAACCCTAACCCTAAACCTAACCCTAACCCGAACCAGAACACTAACACTAAACCTAACCAGAACCCGAATCCTAAAACTAAACCGAACCCTAACCCTAACCCTAACCCGAATCCTAACCCTAACCCTAACCCCAACCCTAACCCTAACACTAACCCTAACCCTAACCCTAACCCGAACCCTAACCCTAACCCTAACCCTAACCCTAACCCGAACCCTAAACCTAACCCTAACCGGAACCCTAACCCTAACCCTAACCCGAACCCGAACCCTAACCCTTTACCCGAATCCTAACCCTAACCCGAACCCTAACCCGAAACCTAACCCTAACCCTTACCCCGAACCCGAAACCTAACCCTATCCCTAACCCTAACCCGAACCCTAACCCGAACCCTAACCCGAACCCCAACCCTATCCCTAACCCGAACCCGACCCTAACCCTAACCCTAACCCGAACCCGAACCCTAACCCGAACCCTAACCCTAACCCTAACCCGAACCCGAACCCTAACCCTAACCCTAAACCGACCCCTAACCCGAACCCTAACACGAACCCTAAACCTAACCCTAACCCTAACCCTAACCCGAACCCTAACCCTAACCCTAACCCGAACCCTAACCCTAACCCGAACCCTAACCCTAACCCTAACCCGAACCCTAACCCTAACCCGAAACTGAACCCTAACCCTAACCCAAAACCTAACCCGAACCCAACCCTAACCCGAACCCTAACCCTAAGCCGAAACCTAACCCTAACCCTAACCCTAACCCAAAACCTAAACCTAAACCTAACCCTAACCACAAACCTAAACCGAACCCAAACTCGAACCCTAACCCTAACCCTAACCCGAACTCTAACCCTAACCCGAACCCTAACCCTAAACCTAACCCGAACCCAAACCCGAACCCTAACCCTAACCCTAACCTGCACACTAAACCCTAACCCTAACCCGAATCCGAACCCTAACCCTAACCCTACCGCTAACCCTAAACCTAACCCTAACCCGAACCCTAACCCTAACACGAACCCTAACCCGAACCCTAACCCGAACCCTAACCCTAACCCTAACCTAAACCTAATTCAAACCCTAACCCTAACCCTAAACCTAACCCTAACCCTAACCCCAAACCTAACCCTAACACTAACCCTAACCCGAACCCTAGCCCTAACCCTAAACCTAACCCTAACCCAAACCCGAACCCTAACCCTAACCCCTAACCCGAACCCTAACCCTAACCCGAAACCTAACCCTAACCCAAACCCTAACCCTAACCCGAACCCTAACCTAACCCTAATCCGAAACCTAACCCTAAACCTAACCCTAACACTAACCCCTAACCCTAACCCTAACCCTACCCCAACACTACCCCTAACACTAACCCTAACACTAACCCGAAGCCTAAACCTAACCCTAACCCTAACCCTAACCCTAATCCGAACCCTACCCCTAACCCTAATCCGAACCCTAACCCTAACCCTAAACCTAACCCTAACCCGAACCCGAACACTAACACTAACCATAACCAGAACCCGAACCCTAACACAAACCCGAACCCTAACCCTAACACGAACCCTAACCCTACCCGAAACCTAACCCTAACCCGGACCCGAACCCGAACCCGAACCCTAACCCTAAACCTAACCCGAACCCTAACCCTAACCCGAACCCTAACCCGAACTCGAACAATAACCCGAACCCGAACCCCAACCCTATCCCTACCTCTAATCCAAACCCTAAACCGAACCCTAACTCGAACCCTAAAAATAACCCGAACCCGAACCCGAACCCCAACCCTAACCCTAGCACGAACCCGAACCCTAACCCTAACCCAAACCCTAACCCTAACCCATACCCCGAACCCGGACCCTAACCCTAAACCTAACCCTAACCCGAAACCTAACCCGAACCCTAACCCGAACCCCAACCCTAACCCTAACCCGAACCCAAACCCGAACCCGAACCCTAACCCGAACCCTAACCCTAACCCGACCCTAAACCTAACCCTAACCCTAACCCGAACCCTAACACAAACCCTAACCCGACCCCTAACCCGAACCCTAACACGAACCCTAAACCTAACCCTAAACCTAACCCTAACCCGAACCCTAACCCTACTCTAACTCAAACCCTAAACCTAATCCGAACCCTAACCCTAACCCTAACACGAACCCTCACCCTAACTCGAACCCGAACCCTAACCCTAACCCGAAACCTAAACCGAACCCAACCCTAACCCGAACCCTAACCCTAACCCGATCCCTAACCCTAACACTAACCCTAACCCGATACCTAAACCTAACGCGAACCTTAACCCTAAACCTAACCCGAACCCTAACCCGAAACCTAACCCTAACCCTAACCCAAACCCTAACCCTAACCCGAAACCTAACCCTAACCCTAACCCGAACACTAACCCTAACCCTAACCCGAAACCTAACCATAACCCGAACACTAACCCTAACCCTAACCTTAACCCTAACCCGAACCCTAACCCTAACCATAACCCGAACCCTAACCCGAACCCTAACCCTAACCCTAACCTGAACACTAACCCCTAACCCTAACCCGAACCCTAAACCTAAACCGAACCCTAATCCTAACACTAACCCGAACCCTAACCCGAACCCTAACCCTAACCCTAAACCTAAGCCGAACCCAAAACCTAACCCTAACTCTAACCCTAATCCTAACCCTAACCCGAACCCTAACCCTAACCCGAACCCTAACCCGAACCCTAAACCGAACCCTAACCCTAACCCTAAACCTAACCCGAACCCTAACCCTAACCCGAACCCTAACCCGAACCCTAACCCTAACCCTTACTCGAACCCTAACCCGAATCCTAACCCTAACCCTAACCGGAAACCTAACCCTAACCCTAACCCGAACCCTAACCCGAACCCTAACCCTAACCCTAACCCTCACCCGAACCCCAACCCTAACCCTAAACCGAACCCTAACCCTAACCCTAACCCTAACCCGAACACGAACCCTAACCCGAACCCTAACCCTAACCCTCATCCGAATCCTAAACCTAACCCTAACCCTAACTCTAAACCGAACCCTAACCCTAACACGAACACGAACGCTAACCCTAACCCTTAACCTAACCCTAACCCTAATCCGAATCCTAAACCTAACCCTAACCCTAACCCGAACCCTAACCCTAACACGAACCCGAACGCTAACCCTAAACCTTAACCTAACCTTAACCCTAACCCTAACTCTAACCCGAACCCTAAACCTAACTCTAACCTAACCCTTATCCGAACCCTAACCCTAACCCTAACCCTAAACCTAACCCTAACACTAACCCCTAAACCTAACCCGAAACCTAACTCAAACCCTTACCCGAAACAAAACCCTATATCCTAAACCTAACCCGAACCCGAACCCTAAACCTAACCCTTACCCTAACCCTAACCCTAAACCGAACCCGAACCCTAACCCTAACCCGAACCCTAACCCTAACCCAAACCCCAACCCGAACCCTAACCCGAACACTAACCCTAAACATAACCCGAACCCAAACCCTAACACGAACCCTAACCCTAACCCGAACTCGACCCTAACCCTAACCCTAAACCTAACCCGCACCCTAACCCTAACCCGAACCCGATCCCTAACCCTAAACCTAAACCTAAACCTAACCCTAACCCGAACCCTAACCCTAACCTGAACCCGAAACCTTACCCTAACCCTAACCCTAACCCTAACCCCAAACCTAACCCTAACACTAACCCTAACCCTAACCCGAAACCTAACCCTAAACCTTACCCTAACCCTAACCCGAACCCGAACCCTAACACTAACCCCTAACCCGAACACTAACCCTAACCCGAACCCTGACCCTAACCCGAACCCTAACCCTAACCCGAACACTAACCTAACCCTAATCCGAACCCTAAACCTAACCCTAACCCTAACCCTAACACTAACCCCTAACCCTAACCCGAACCCTAACCCGAACCCTAACCCGAACCCTAACCCTAACCCTAACCCGAACCCTAACCCTAACCATAACCCGAACCCTAACCCGAACCCTAACACTAACCCTAACCCGAACCCTAACTCAAACCCTAAACCTAACCCTAACCTGAACACTAACCCCTAACCCTAACCCGAATCCGAACCCTAACCCTAACCCTAACCCTAACCCGAACCCTAACTCTAACGCGAACCCTAAACCGAAACCTAACCCGAACCCTAAACCTAACCCTAACCCGAACCGTAACCCAAACACTAACCATAAACCGAACCCTAACCCTAACCCTAACCCTAAACCGAACCCTAACCCTAACCCTAACCCGACCCCTAACACGAACCCTAACACGAACCCTAAACCTAACCCTAACCCTAACCCTAACCCGAACCCTAACCCTAACCCTAAACCGAACGCTAACCCTAACCCGAACCCTACCCTAACCCTAACCCGACCCCTAACCCGAACCCTAACACAAACCCTAAACCTAATCCTAACCCTAAACCTAACCCGAACCCTAACCCTAACCCGAACCTTAACCCTAACCCTAAACCGAACCCTAACTCTAACCCGAACCCTAAACCGAACCCTAACCCGAACCCTAACACTAACCCTAACCCGAACCGTAAACTTAACCCTAACCCTAACCCGAACACTAACCCTAACCCTAACCCTAACCCGAACCCTAACCCTAACCCTAACCCGACCCCTAACCCGAACCCTAACACGAAGCCTAAACCTAACCCTAACCCTAACCCTAACCCAAAGCCTAACCCTAACCCTAACCCGAACCCTAACCCTAACCCGAACCCTACTCCTAACCCTAAACCGAACCCTAACCCTAACCCTAACCCGAATGCTAACCCTAACTTGAAACCTAACCCGAACCCTAATCCTAATCCTAACCCTAAACCTAACCCTAACCCTAACCCAAACCCGAACCCTAACCCGAACCCTACCCCTAACCCTAATCCGAACCCTAAACCTAACCCTAAACCTAACCCTAACCCGAACCCGAACCCTAAACCTAACCCTAACCAGAACCCGAACCCTAAACCTAAACCGAACCCTAACCCTAACCCGAACCCTAACTCTACCCGAAA
Source organism: Urocyon cinereoargenteus (assembly GCA_032313775.1). Classification (NCBI taxonomy): domain Eukaryota; kingdom Metazoa; phylum Chordata; class Mammalia; order Carnivora; family Canidae; genus Urocyon; species Urocyon cinereoargenteus. The sequence goes on along the minus strand of JAVLSZ010000047.1, from coordinate 575,969 downwards.
CCTAACCCTAACCGTAACCCGAACCCGAACCCGAACCCTAACCCTAACCCGAACCCTAAACCTAACCCGAACCCTAACCCGAACCCGATCAATAACCCGAACCCGAACCCTAACCCTAACCCTAACTCTAACCGAAACCCTAAACCGAACCCTAACTCGAACCCTAAACCTAACCCGAACCCTAACCCTAACCCGAACCCTACTCCTAACCCTAAACCGAACCCTAACCCTAACCCTAACACGAATGCTAACCCTAACTTGAAACCTAACCCGAACCCTAATCCTAATCCTAACCCTAAACCTAACCCTAACCCTAACCCAAACCCGAACCCTAACCCGAACCCTACCCCTAACCCTAATCCGAACCCTAAACCTAACCCTAAACCTAACCCTAACCCGAACCCGAACCCTAAACCTAACCCTAACCAGAACCCGAACCCTAAACCTAAACCGAACCCTAACCCTAACCCGAACCCTAACTCTACCCGAAACCTAACCCTAACCGTAACCCGAACCCGAACCCGAAACCTAACCCTAACCCGAACCCTAAACCTAACCCGAACCCTAACCCGAACCCGATCAATAACCCGAACCCGAACCCTAACCCTAACCCTAACTCTAACCGAAACCCTAAACCGAACCCTAACTCGAACCCTAAACCTAACCCGAAACCGAACCCGAACCCTAACCCTAACCCTAACACGAACCCGAACCCTAACCCTAACCCTAACCCGAACCCTAACCCTAACCCGAACCCTAACCCTAACCCTAACCCCGAACCCGGACCCTAACCCTAAACCTAACCCTATCCCGAAACCTAACCCGAACCCTAACCCGAACCCCAACCCTAACCCGAACCCGAACCCGAACCCGAACCCTAAACTTAACCCGAACCCTAAACCTAACCCGACCCTAACCATAACCCTAACCCTAACCCGAACCCTAAACCTAACCCTAACCCGACCCCTAACCCCAACCCTAAAACGAACCCTAACCCTAACCCTAAACTTAACCCTAAACCGAACCCTAACCCTAAACCTAACTCGAACCCTAACCCAAACCTGAACCCTAACCCTAACCCTAACACGAACCGTAACCCTAACTCGAACCCGACGCCTAACCCTAACCCGAATCCTAAACCGAACCCAACCCTAACCCGAACCCTAACCCTAACCCGATTTCTAACCCTAACACTAACCCTAACGCGAAACCTAAACCTAACCCAAACCTTAACCCTAAACCTAACCCGAACCCTAACCAGAACCCTAACCCTAACCCTAACCCTAACCCTAACCCGAAACCTAACCCTAAACCTAACTCGAACCCTAACCCAAACGCGAACCCTAACCCTAACCCTAACCCTAACCCGAACCCTAACCCTAACTCGAACCCAAACCCTAACCCTAACCCGAAACCTAAACCGAACCCAACCCTAACCCGAAAACTAACCCTAAACCGATCCCTAACCCTAACACTAACCCTAACGCGAAACCTAAACCTAATCCAAACCTTAACCCTAAACCTAACCCGAACCCTAACCAGAACCCTAACCCTAACCCTAACCCGAAACCTAACCCTAACCCGAAACCTAACCCTAACCCTCCCCCGAAACCTAACCTAACCCTAACCCGAACCCTAACCGTAAACCGAACCCTAACCCTAACCCTAAACCTAACCCTAAACCGAACCCTAACCCTTACCCTAACCCTTACCCTAACCCTAACCCGAACCCGAACCCTAACCCTAACCCTTAACCTAACCCTAACCCTAACCCGAAACTTAACCCGAACCCTAAACCTAACCCGAACCCTAACCATAACCCTAACCCGAACACTAACCCTAAACCGAACCATAACCCTAACCCTAACCCTAACCCTAACCCTAACCCTAACCCGAACCCTAACCCTAACCCTAACCTAACCCTAATCCGAACCCTAACACTAACCCTAACACTAACCTTAACCCTAAACCGAACCCTAAACCTAACCCTTACCCTAAACCTACCCCGAACCCGAACCCTAACACTAACCCCTAACCCGAACACTAACCCTAAACCGAACCCTAACCCTAACCCGAACCCTAACCCTAACCCGAACCCTAACCTAACCCTAATCCGAACCCTAAAGCTAACCCTAACCCTAACCCTAACACTAAACCCTAACCATAACCCGAACCCTAACCCGAACCCTAACCTGAACACTAACCCCTAACCCTAACCCGAACCCGAACCCTAACCCGAACCCTAACCCTAACCCTAACCCGAACCCGAACCCTAACCCGAACCCTAACCCTAACCCGAACCCTAACCCTAACCCTAACCCTAAACCTAACCCTAACCCGAACCCTAAACCTAACCCTAACCCTAACGCTAACCCTAACCCTAACCCGAACCCTAACCCTCACTCGAACCCTAACTCTAACCCGAACACTAAACCGAACCTTACCCGAACGCTAACCCTAACCCTAACCCGAACCGTAACCCTAACCCTAAACCTAACCCGAACCCTAACCCTAACCCTAACCCTAACCCGAACCCTAACTCTAACGCGAACCCTAAACCGAACCCTAACCCGAACCCTAAACCTAACCCTAACCCGAACCGTAACCCTAACCCTAACCCTAACCCGAACCCTAACCCTAACCCTAATCCTAAACCGAACCCTAACCCTAACCCTAACCCGACCCCTAAACCGAACCCTAACACGAACCCTAAACCTAACCCTAACCCTAACCCTAACCCGAACCCTAACCCTAACCCTAAACCGAACCCTAACCCTAACCCAAACCCTAACCCTAACCCTGACCCGACCCCTAACCCGAACCCTAACACGAACCCTAACCCTAACCCAAACCCTAACCCTAACCCTAAACCGAACTCTAACTCTAACCCGAACCCTAAATCGAACCCTAACCCGAACCCAAAACCTAACCCTAACCCGAACCGTAACCCTAACCCTAACCCTAACCCGAACCCTAACCCTAACCCTAACCCGAACCCTAACCCTAATCCTAACCCGACCCTTAACCCGAACCCTAACACGAAGCCTAAACCTAACCCTAACCCTAACCCTAACCCAAACCCTAACCCTAACCCTAACCCGAACCCTAACCCTAACCCGAACCCTAACCCGAACCCTAACCCGAACCCTAACCCTAACCCAAAACCGAACCCTAACCCTAACCTGAAACCTAACCCGAACCCTAATCCTAACCCTAACCCTAAACCTAACCCTAACCCTAACCCAAACCCGAACCCTAACCCGAACCCTACCCCTAACCCTAATCCGAACCCTAACCCTAACCCTAAACCTAACCCTAACCCGAACCCGAACCCTAACCCTAACCCGAACCGGAACCCGAACCCTAAACCTAAACCGAACCCTAACCCTAACCCGAACCCTAACCCTACCCGAAACCTAACCCTAACCCTAACCCGAACCCGAACCCTAACCCTAACCTTAACCCTAACCCGAACCCTAACCCTAACCCGAACCCTAACCCGAACCCGATCAATAACCCGAACCCGAACCCTAACCCTAACTCTAACTCTAACCCAAACCCTAAACCGAACCCTAACTCGAACCCTAAACCTAACCCGAAACCGAACCCGAACCCTACACCTAACCCTAACACGAACCCGAACCCTAAACCTAAAGCTAACCCGAACCCTAACCCTAACCCGAACCCTAACCCTAACCCTAACCCCGAACCCGGAACCTAACCCTAAACCTAACCCTAACCCGAACCCTAACCCGAACCCTAACCCGAAACCCAACCCTAACCCTAACCCGAACCCGAACCCGAACCCTAACCCTAACCCGAACCCTAACCCTAACCCGAACCTAACCATAACCCTAACCCTAACCCGACCCCTAACCCGAACCCTAACACGAAACCTAACCCTAACCCTAACCCTAACCCTAACCCGAACCCTAACCCTAAACCTAACCCGAACCCTAACCCTAACACGAACCCTAACCCTAACCCTAATCCGAACCCTAACCCTAACTCGAACCCGAACCCTAACCCTAACCCGAAACCTAAACCGAACCCAACCCTAACCCGAACCCTAACCCTAACCCGATTCCTAACCCTAACACTAACCCTAACGCGAAACCTAAACCTAACCCAAAACGTAACCCTAAACCTAACCCGAACCCTAACCAGAACCCTAACCATAACCCTAACCCGAACTCTAACCCTAACGCGAAACCTAACCCTAACCCTAACCCGAAACCTAACCCTAACCCTAACCCGACCCTAACCGTAAACTGAACCCTAACCCTAACCCTAACCCTAACACTAACCCTAACCCTAACCCGACCCCTAACCCGAACCCTAACACGAAACCTAAACCTAACCCTAACCCTAACCCGAACCCTAACCCTAACCCTAACCCGAACCCTAAACCTAACCCGAACCCTAACCCTAACCCTAACACGACCCTAACCCTAACTCGAACCCGAACCCTAACCCTAACCCGAAACCTAAACCGAACCCAACCCTAACCCGAACCCTAACCCTAACCCGAACCCTAACCCTAACCCTAACCCGAACCCTAAACCTAACCCGAACCCTAACCATAACCCTAACCCGAACCCTAACCCTAACCCTAACCCGAACCCTAACCCTAACCCTAACTCGAACACTAACTCTAACCCGAACACTAAACCAAACCCTAACCCGAAACCAAACCCTAACCCTAACCCGAACCGTAACCCTATCCCTAACCCTAACCCGAAACCTAACCCTAACCCTCACCCGATCCCTAACCCTAACCCTCACCCGAACCCTAACACTCACCCTAACCCTAACTCGAACCCTAACTCTAACCCGAACCCTAAACCAAACCCTAAGCCGAAACCTAACCCTAACCCTAACCCGAACCGTAACCCTATCCCTAACCCTAACCCGAAACCTAACCCTAACCCTAACCCGAACCCTAACCCTAACCCTAACCCGAACCCTAACCCTAACACTAACCCGAACCCTAACCCGAAACCTAACCCTAACCCTAACCCTAACCCTAACCCGAACCCTAAACCTAACCCTAACCGGAACCCTAACCCTAACCCTAACCCGAACCCCAACCCTAACCCTTTACCCGAATCCTAACCCTAACCCGAACCCTAACCCGAAACCTAACCCTAACCCTTAACCCGAACCCGAACCCTAACCCTATCCCTAACCCTAACCCGAACCCTAACCCGAACCCTAACCCGAACCCCAACCCTATCCCTAACCCGAAACCGACCCTAACCCTAACCCTAAACCGAACCCGAACCCTAACCCGAACCCTAACCCTAACCCTAACCCTAACCCGAACCCTAACCCTAACCCTAAACCGACCCATAACCCGAACCCTAACACGAACCCTAACCCTAACCTTAACCCTAACCCGAACCCTAACCCTAACCTAACCCTAATCCCAACCCTAACCCTAAACCTAACCCTAACCCTAACCCTAACACGAACCCTAAACCTAACCCTAATCCGAACCCTAACCCTAACCCGAACCTTAACCCTAACCCTAACCCGAACACTAACCCTAAACCGAAACCTAACCCTAACCCTAACCGTAACCCTAACCCGAACCCTAACCCTAACCCTAACCTAAACCTAATCCGAACCCTAACCCTAAACCTAACCCTAACCCTAACCCTAACACTAACCCTAACCCTAACCCGACCCCTAACCCGAACCCTAACACGAAACCTAAACCTAAACCTAACCCTAACCCGAACCCTAACCCTAACCCTAACACGAACCCTAAACCTAACCCGAACCCTAACCCTAACCCTAACCCGAACCCTAACCCTAACCCGAACCAGAGCCCTAACCCTAACCCGAAACCTAACCCGAACCCTAACCCTAACCCTAACCCTAAACCTAACCCTAACCCTAACCCTAACCCAAACCCGAACCCTAACCCGAACCCTACACCTAACCATAATCCGAACCCTAACCCTAACCCTAAACCTAAACCTAACCCGAACCCGAACCCTAACCCTAACCCTAACCAGAACCCGAACCCTAACCCTAACCCGAACGCTAACCCTAACCCGAACCCTAACCCTACCCGAAAACTAACCCTAACCCTAACCCGAACCCGAACCCGAAACCGAACCCTAACCCGAACCCTAACCCGAACCCTAACCCGAACCCCAACCCTAACCCTAAACCTAACCCGAATCCGAACTCGAACCCTAACCCGAACCCTAACCCTAACCCTAACCCGACCCTAACCATAACCCTAACCCTAACCCGAACCCTAACCCTAACCCTAACCCGAACCCTAACCCGAACACTAACACGAACCCTAACCCTAACCATAACCCTAACCCGAACCCTAACCCTAACCCTAACCCGAACCCTAACCCTAACCCGAACCCTAACCCTAACCCTAACCCGACCCTAACCCTAACTCGAACACGAACCCTAACCCTAACCCGAAACCTAAACCGACCCCAACCCTAACCCGAACCCTAACCCTAACCCGAACCCTAACCCTAACCCTAACCCGAACCCTAAACCTAACCCGAACCCTAAACATAACCCTAACCCGAACCCTAACCCTAACCCTAACCCGAACCCTAACCCTAACCCTAACTCGAACACTAACTCTAACACGAACACTAAACCAAACCCTAACCCGAAACCAAACACTAACCCTAACCCGAACCGTAACCCTATCCCTAACCCTAACCCGAAACCTAACCCTAACCCTCACCCGATCCCTAACCCTAACCCTCACCCGAACCCTAACCCTCACCCTAACCCTAACTCGAACCCTAACTCTAACCCGAACCCTAAACCAAACCCTAACCCGAACCCTAACCCTACCCCTAACCCGAACCGTAACCCTATCCCTAACCCTAACCCGAAACCTAACCCTAACCCTAACCCGAACCCTAACCCTAACCCTAACACGAACCCTAACCCTAACCCTAACCCGAACCCTAACCCGAAACCTAACCCTAACCCTAACCCTAACCCTAACCCGAACCCTAAACCTAACCCTAACCGGAACCCTAACCCTAACCCTAACACGAACCCGAACCCTAACCCTTTACCCGAATCCTAACCCTAACCCGAACCCTAACCCGAAACCTAACCCTAACCCTTAACCCGAACCCGAACCCTAACCCTATCCCTAACCCTAACCCGAACCCTAACCCGAACCCTCACCCGAACCCCAACCCTATCCCTAACCCGAAACCGACCCTAACCCTTACCCTAAACCGAACCCGAAACCTAACCCGAACCCTAACCCTAACCCTAACCCTAACCCGAACCCTAACCCTAACCCTAAACCGACCCATAACCCGAACCCTAACACGAACCCTAAACCTAACCCTAACCTTAACCCTAACCCGAACCCTAACCCTAACCCGAACCCTAACCCTAACCCTAACCCGAACCCTAACCCTAACCCGAAACTGAACCCTAACCCAAAACCTAACCCGAACCCAACCCTAACCCGAACCCTAACCCTAAGCCGAAACCTAACCCTAACCCTAAACTAACCCGAAACCTAAACCTAAACCGAACCCTAACCACAAACCTAACCCGAACCCAAACCCGAACCCTAAACCTAACCCTAACCCGAACTCTAACCCTAAACTGAACCCTAACCCTAACCCTAACCCGAACCCTAAACCTAACCCTAACCCGAAACCTAACCGTAACCCGAAACCTAACCCTAACCCTCACCCTAACCCGAACCCTAACCTTAAACCTAACCCGAACCCTAACCCGAACCCTAACCCTAACCCTAACCTGAACACTAACCCCTAACCCTAACCCGAATCCGAACCCTAACCCTAACCCTACCGCTAACCCTAAACCTAACCCTAACCCGAACCCTAACCCTAACCCGAACCCTAACGCGAACCGTAACCCGAACCCTAACCCTAACCCTAACCTAACCCTAATCCAAACCCTAACCCTAACCCTAAACCTAACCCTAACCCTAACCCCAAACCTAACCCTAACACTAACCCTAACCCGAACCCTAAACCTAACCCTAACCCTAACCCTAACCCAAACCCGAACCCTAACCCTAACCCCTAACCCGAACCCTAACCCTAACCCTAACCCGAACCCTAACCCTAACCCAAACCCTAACCCTAACCCGAACCCTAACCTAACCCTAATCCGAAACCTAACCCTAACCCTAACCCTAACACTAACCCCTAACCCTAACCCTAACCCTAACCCCAACACTACCCCTAACACTAACCCTAACACTAACCCGAACCCTAAACCTAACCCTAACCTTAACCCTAACCCTAACCCTAATCCGAACCCTACCCCTAACCCTAATCCGAACCCTAACCCTAACCCTAAACCTAACCCTAACCCGAACCCGAACACTAAAACTAACCCTAACCAGAACCCGAACCCTAACACAAACCCGAACCCTAACCCTGACCCGAACCCTAACACTACCCGAAACCTAACCCTAACCCGGACCCGAACCCGAACACGAACCCTAACCCTAACCCTAACCCGAACCCTAACCCTAACCCGAACCCTAACCCGAACTCGAACAATAACCCGAACCCGAACCCTAACCCTAACCCTACCTCTAACACAAACCCTAAACCGAACCCTAACTCGAACCCTAAACCTAACCCGAACACGAACCCGAATCCTAACCCTAACCCTAACACGAACCCGAACCCTAACCCTAACCCAAACCCTAACCCTAACCCTAACCCCGAACCCGGACCCTAACCCTAAACCTAACCCTAAACCGAAACCTAACCCGAACCCTAACCCGAACCCCAACCCTAACCCTAACCCGAACCCGAAACCGAACCCGAACCCTAACCCGAACCCTAACCCTAACCCGACCCTAAACCTAACCCTAACCCTAACCCGAACCCTAACACAAACCCTAACCCGACCCCTAACCCGAACCCTAACCCGAACCCTAACCCTAATCCGAACCCTAACCCTAACCCTAACCCGAACCCACACCCTAACTCGAACCCGAACCCTAACCCTAACCCGAAACCTAAACCGAACCCAACCCTAACCCGAACCCTAACCCTAACCCGATCCCTAACCCTAACACTAACCCTACCCCGAAACCTAAACCTAACCCGAACCTTAACCCTAAACCTAACCAGAACCCTAACCCGAACCCTAACCCTAACCCTAACCCGAAACCTAACCCTAACCCGAAACCTAACCCTAACCCTAACCCGAACAATAACCGTAACCCTAACCCGAACCCTAACCGTAACCCGAACCCTAACCCTAACCATAACCTTAACCCTAACGCGAACCCTAACCCTAACCATAACCCGAACCCTAACCCGAACCCTAACCCTAACCCTAACCTGAACACTAACCCCTAAACCTAACCCGAACCTTAAACCTAACCCGAACCCTAATCCTAACCCTAACCCGAACCCTAACCCGAACCCTAACCCTAACCCTAACCCTAACCCGAACCCAAAACCTACCCCTAACTCTAACCCTAATCCTAACCCTAACCCGAACGCTAACCCTAAACCGAACCCTAACCCGAACCCTAAACCGAACTCTAACCCTAACCCTAAACCTAACCCGAACCCTAACCCTAACCCGAACCCTAACCCTAACCCTAACCCTAACCCTAACCCGAACCCTAACCCGAAGCCTAACCCGAACCCTAACCCTAACCCTAACTCGAACACTAACCCGAATCCTAACCCTAACCCTAACCGGAACCCTAACCCTAACCCTAACCCGAACCCTAACCCGAACCCTAACCCTAACCCTAACCCTCACCCGAACCCCAACCCTAACCCTAAACCGAACCCTAACCCTAACCCTAACCCGAACACGAACCCTAATCCGAACCCTAACCCTAACCCTAATCCGAATCCTAAACCTAACCCTAACCCTAACCCTAACCCGAACCCTAACCCTAACACGAACCCGAACATTAACCCTAACCCTTAACCTAACCCTAACCCTAACCCGAACCTTAACCCGAACCCTAACCCTAACCCTAACCCTAACCCGAACACTAACCCTAAACCGAACCCTAACTCTAAACCTAACCCTAACCCTAACCCGAACCCTAACCCTAACCCTAACCTAACCCTTATCCGAACCCTAACCCTAACCCTAACCCTAACCCTAACACTAACACTAACCCCTAACCCTAACCCGAAACCTAACTCAAACCCTTACCCGAAACAAAACCCTAACCCCTAACCCTAACCCGAACCCGAACCTTAAACCTAACCCTAACCCTAACCCTAAACCTAACACGAACCCGAACCCTAACCCTAACTCAAACCCTAACCCTAACCCTAACCCCGAACCCGGACCCTAACCCTAAACCTAACCCTAAACCGAAACCTAACCCGAACCCTAACCCGAACCCCAACCCTAACCCTAACCCGAACCCGAAACCGAACCCGAACCCTAACCCGAACCCTAACCCTAACCCGACCCTAAACGTAACCCTAACCCTAACCCGAACCCTAACACAAACCCTAACCCGAACCCGAACCCTAACCCGAAACCTAACCCTAACCCTAACTCGAACCCTAATTCGAACCTTAACCCTAAACCTAACCAGAACCCTAACCCGAACCCTAACCCTACCCTAACCCGAAACCTAACCCTAACCCGAAACCTAACCTTAACCCTAACCCGAACACTAACCGTAACCCTAACCCGAACCCTAACCGTAACCCGAACCCTAACCCTAACCCTAACCTTAACCCTAACCCGAACCCTAACCCTAACCATAACCCGAACCCTAACCCGAACCCTAACCCTAACCCTAACCTGAACACTAACCCCTAAACCTAACCCGAACCTTAAACCTAACCCGAACCCTAATCCTAACCCTAACCCGAACCCTAACCCGAACCCTAACCCTAACCCTAACCCGAACCCAAACCCAAAACCTACCCCTATCTCTAACCCTAATCCTAACCCTAACCCGAACGCTAACCCTAACCCGAACCCTAACCCGAACCCTAAACCGAACTCTAACCCTAACCCTAAACCTAACCCGAACCCTAACCCTAACCCGAACCCTAACCCTAACCCTAACCCTAACCCGAACCCTAACCCGAAACCTAACCCGAACCCTAACCCTAACCCTAACTCGAACCCTAACCCGAATCCTAACCCTAACCCTAACCGGAACCCTAACCCTAACCCTAACCCGAACCCTAACCCGAACCCTAACCCTAACCCTAACCCTCACCCGAACCCCAACCCTAACCCTAAACCGAACCCTAACCCTAACCCTAACCCGAACACGAACCCTAACCCGAACCCTAACCCTAACCCTAATCCGAATCCTAAACCTAACCCTAACCTTAACCCTAACCCGAACCCTAACCCTAACACGAACCCGAACCTTAACCCTAACCGTTAACCTAACCCTAACCCTAACCCGAACCTTAACCCGAACCCTATACCTAACCCTAACCCGAACACTAACCCTAAACCGAACCCTACTCTAAACCTAACCCTAACCCTAACCCGAACCCTAACCCTAACCCTAACCTAAACCTTATCCGAACCCTAACCCTAACCCTAACCCTAACCCTAACCCTAACCCTAACCCTAACATTAACACTAACCCCTAACCCTAACCCGAAACCTAACTCAAACCCTTACCCGAAACAAAACCCTAACCCCTAACCCTAACCCGAACCCGAACCCTAAACCTAACCCTAACCCTAACCCTAACCCTAAACCGAACCCGAACCCTAACCCTAACCCGAACCCTAACCCTAACCCTAACCCCAACCCGAACCCTAACCCGAAACCTAACCCTAAACCTAACCCGAACCCAAACCCTAACACGAACACTAACCCTAACCCGAACTCGAACCCTAACCCTAACACTAAACGTAACCCGCACCCTAACCCTAACCCGAACCCGATCCCTAACCCTAAACCTAACCCTAAACCTAAACCTAACCCGAACCCTAACCCTAACTTGAACCCGAAACCTTACCCTAACCCTAACCCTAACCCTAACCCTAACCCCAAACCTAACCCTAACACTAACCCTAACCCTAACCCGAAACCTAACCCTAACCCTTACCCTAACCCTAACCCGAACCCGAACCCTAACACTAACCCCTAACCCGAACACTAACCCTAACCCGAAACCTAACACTAACCCGAACCCTAACCCTAACCCGAACCCTAACCTAACCCTAATCCGAACCCTAAACCTAACCCTAACCCTAACCCTAACACTAACTCCTAACCCTAACCCGAACCCTAACCCGAACCCTAACCCTAACCCTAACCCGAACCCTAACCCTAACCATAACCCGAACCCTAACCCGAAACCTAACACTAACCCTAACCCGAACCCTAACTCAAACCCTAAACCTAACCCTAACCTGAACACTAACCCCTAACCCTAACCCGAACCCGAACCCTAACCCTAACCCTAACCCTAACCCGAACCCTAACTCTAACGCGAACCCTAAACCGAACCCTAACCCGAACCCTAAAACTAACCCTAACCCGAACCGTAACCCTAACACTAACCCTAACCCGAACCCTAACCCTAACCCTAACCCTAAACCGAACCCTAACCCTAACCCTAACCCGACCCCTAACACGAACCCTAACACGAACCCTAAACCTAACCCTAACCCTAACCCTAACCCGAACACTAACCCTAACCCTAACCCGAACGCTAACCCTAAACCGAACCCTAACCCTAACCCTAAGCCGACCCCTAACCCGAACACTAACACAAACCCTAAACCTAATCCTAACCCTAAACCTAACCCGAACCCTAACTCTAACCCGAACCCTAACCCTAACCCTAAACCGAACCCTAACTCTAACCCGAACCCTAACCCGAACCCTAACCCGAACCCTAACACTAACCCTAACCCGAACCGTAACCCTAACCCTAACCCTAACCCGAACACTAACCCTAACCCTAACCCTAACCCGAACCCTAACCCTAACCCTTACCCGACCCCTAACCCGAACCCTAACACGAAGCCTAAACCTAACCCTAACCCTAACCCTAACCCAAAGCCTAACCCTAACCCTAACCCGAACCCTAAACCTAACCCGAACCCTACTCCTAACCCTAAACCGAACCCTAACCCTAACCCTAACCCGAACCCTAACCCTAACCTGAAACCTAACCGAACCCTAATCCTAATCCTAACCCTAAACCTAACCCTAAACCTAACCCTAACCCTAACCCAAACCCGAACCCTAACCCGAACCCTACCCCTAACCCTAATCCGAACCCTAACCCTAACCCTAAACCTAACACAAACCCGAACCCGAACCTTAACCCTAACCCTAACCGGAACCCGAAACCTAAACCTAAACCGAACCCTAACCCTAACCCGAACCCTAACCCTACCCGAAACCTAACCCTAACCCTAACCCGAACCCGAAGCCGAACCCTAACCCTAACCCTAAACCGAACCCTAACCCTAACCCGAACCCTAACCCGAACCCGATCAATAACCCGAACCCGAACCCTAACCCTAACCCTAACTCTAATCCAAACCCTAAACCGAACCCTAACTCGAACCCTAAACCTAACCCGAAACCGAACCCGAACACTAAAACTAACCCTAACACGAACCCGAACCCTAAACCTAAACCTAACCCGAACCCTAACCCTAACCCGAACCCTAACCCTAACCCTAACCCCGAACCGGGAACCTAACCCTAAACCTAACCCTTACCCGAACCCTAACCCGAACCCTAACCCGAACCACAACCCTAACCCTAACCCTAACCCTAACCCGAACCCGATCCCTAACCCTAACCCGAACCCTAACCCTAACCCGACCCTAAGCATAACCCTAACCCTAAACCGAACCCTAACCCTAACCCTAACCCGACCCCTAACCCGAAACCTAATACGAACCCTAACCCTAAACCTAACCCTAACCCTAAACCGAACCCTAACCCTAAACCTTACCCGAACCCTAAACCTAACCCGAACCCTAACCCTAACCCTAATCCGAACCCTAACCCTAACTCGAACCCGAACCCTAACCCTAACCCAAACCCTAACCCTAACCCGAACCCTAACCTAACCCTAATCCGAAACCTAACCCTAACCCTAACCCTAACACTAACCCCTAACCCTAACCCTAACCCTAACCCCAACACTACCCCTAACACTAACCCTAACACTAACCCGAACCCTAAACCTAACCCTAACCTTAACCCTAACCCTAACCCTAATCCGAACCCTACCCCTAACCCTAATCCGAAACCTAACCCTAACCCGAAACCTAACCTTAACCCTAACCCGAACACTAACCGTAACCCTAACCCGAAACCTAACCGTAACCCGAACCCTAACCCTAACCCTAACCTTAACCCTAAACCGAACCCTAACCCTAACCATAACCCGAACCATAACCCGAACCCTAACCCTAACCCTAACCTGAACACTAACCCCTAAACCTAACCCGAACCTTAAACCTAACCCGAACCCTAATCCTAACCCTAACCCGAACCCTAACCCGAACCCTAACCCTAACCCTAACCCTAACCCGAACCCAAAACCTACCCCTGACTCTAACCCTAATCCTAACCCTAACCCGAACGTTAACCCTAACCCGAACCCTAACCCGAACCCTAAACCGAACTCTAACCCTAACCCTAAACCTAACCCGAACCCTAACCCTAACCCGAACCCTAACCCTAACCCTAACCCTAACCCTAACCCGAACCCTAACCCGAAACCTAACCCGAACCCTAACCCTAACCCTAACTCGAACCCTAACCCGAATCCTAACCCTAAACCTAACCGGAACCCTAACCCTAACCCTAAACCGAACCCTAACCCGAAACCTAACCCTAACCCTAACCCTCACCCGAACCCCAAACCTAACCCTAAAGCGAACCCTAACCCTAACCCTAACCCGAACACGAACCCTAACCCGAACCCTAACCCTAACCCTAATCCGAATCCTAAACCTAACCCTAACCCTAACCCTAACCCGAACCCTAACCCTAACACGAACCCGAACCTTAACCCTAACCCTTAACCTAACCCTAACCCTAACCCGAACCTTAACCCGAACCCTAACCCTAACCCTAACCCTAACCCGAACACTAACCCTAAACCGAACCCTAACTCTAAACCTAACCCTAACCCTAACCCGAACCCTAACCCTAACCCTAACCTAAACCTTATCCGAACCCTAACCCTAACCCTAACCCTAACCCTAACACTAACACTAACCCCTAACCCTAACCCGAAACCTAACTCAAACACTTACCCGAAACAAAACCCTAACCCCTAACCCTAACCCGAACCCGAACCCTAAACCTAAATCTAACCCTAACCCTAACCCTAAACCGAACCCGAACCCTAACCCTAACCCGAACCCTAACCCTAACCCTAACCCCAACCTGAACCCTAACCCGAAACCTAACCCTAAACCTAACCCGAAACCAAACCCTAACACTAACCCTAACCCGAACTCGAACCCTAACCCTAAACCTAACCCGCACCCTAACCCTAACCCGAACCCGATCCCTAACCCTAAACCTAACCCTAAACCTAACCCTAACCCGAACCCTAACCCTAACTTGAACCCGAAACCTTACCCTAACCCTAACCCTAACCCTAACCCTAACCCCAAACCTAACTTTAACACTAATCCTAACCCTAACCCGAAACCTAACCCTAACCCTTACCCTAACCCTAACCCGAACCCGAACCCTAACACTAACCCCTAACCCGAACACTAACCCTAACCCGAACCCTAACACTAACCCGAACCCTAACCCTAACCCGAACCCTAACCTAACCCTAATCCGAACCCTAAACCTAACCCTAACCCTAACCCTAACACTAACTCCTAACCCTAACCCGAACCCTAACCCGAACCCTAACCCTAACCCTAACCCGAACCCTAACCCTAACCATAACCCGAACCCTAACCCGAACCCTAACACTAACCCTAACCCGAACCATAACTCAAACCCTAAACCTAACCCTAACCTGAACACTAACCCCTAACCCTAACCCGAACCCGAACCCTAACCCTAACCCTAACACTAACCCGAACCCTAACTCTAACGCGAACCCTAAACCGAACCCTAACCCGAACCCTAAAACTAACCCTAACCCGAACCGTAACTCTAACACTAACCCTAATCCGAACCCTAACCCTAACCCTAACCCTAAACCGAACCCTAACCCTAACCCTAACCCGACCCCTAACACGAACCCTAACACGAACCCTAAACCTAACCCTAACCCTAACCCTAACCCGAACACTAACCCTAACCCTAACCCGAACGCTAACCATAAACCGAACCCTAACCCTAACCCTAAGCCGACCCCTAACCCGAACCCTAACACAAACCCTAAACCTAATCCTAACCCTAAACCTAACCCGAACCCTAACTCTAACCCGAACCCTAACCCTAAACCTAACCCGAAACCTAACGTGAACCCAACCCTAAACCTAACCCGAACCCTAACCCGAACCCTAACCCTAACCCTAACCCGAACTTTAACACTAAACCGAACCCTAACCCTAACCCTAACCCGAACCCTAGCCCTAACCCTAACCCGAAACCTAACCGTAACCCGAACCCTAACCCTAACCCTAACCCGAACCCTAACCCTAACCCTAACCCGAACGCTAACCCTAACCCTTAACTTAACCCTAACCCTAATACGAACCCTAACGCTAACCCGAACCCTAACCCTAACCATAACCCTAACCCAACCCCTAACCCCTAACCCTAAACCTAACCCTAACCCTAACCCTAAAACCTAACCCTAACCCTAACCCGAACTCTAACACTAAACCGAACCCTAACCCTAACCCTAACCCGAACCCTAGCCCTAACCCTAACCCGAAACCTAACCATAACCCGAACCGTAACCCTAACCCTAACCCTAACCCTAACCCTAACCCGAACCCTAAACCTAACCCTAACCCGAACCCTAACCCGAACCCTAACCCTAACCCTAACCTGAACACTAAAACCTAACCCTAACCCGAACCCGAACCCTAACCCGAACCCTAACCCTAAACCTAACCCGAACCCTAACCCTAACCCTTAACCTAAACCTAACCCTAACCCGAACCTTAACCCGAACCCTAACCCTAACCCGAAACCTAACCCTAACCCTAACCCGAACACTAACCCTAAACCGAACCCTAACCCTAACCCTAACCCTAACCCTAATCCGAACCCTAACCCTAACACTAACCTAACCCTAATCCGAACCCTAACACTAACCCTAACACTAACCTTAACCCTAAACCGAACCCTAACCCTAACCCTTACCCTAACCCTAACCCGAACTCGAACCCTAACACTAACCCCTAACCCGAAGACTAACCCTAACCCGAACCCTAACCCTAACCCGAACCCTAACCCTAACCCGAACCCTAACCTAACCCTAATCCGAACCCTAACCCTAACACTAACCCTAACCCTAACACTAACCCCTAACCCTAACCTGAACCCTAACCCGAACCCTAACCGAAACCCTAACCCTAACCCTAACCCGAACCCTAACCCGAACCCTAAACCTAACCCTAACCTGAACACTAACCCCTAACCCTAACCCGAACCCGAACCCTAACCCGAAACCTAACCCTAACCCGAACCCGAACCCTAACCCGAAACCTAACCCTAACCCGAACCCGAACCCTAACCCTAACTCGAACCCTAACTCTAACCCGAACACTAAACCGAACCTTAACCCGAACCCTAACCCTAACCCTAACCCGAACCGTAACCCTAACCCTAACCCGAACCCGAACCCTAACCCTAAACCTAACCCGAACCCTAACTCTAACGCGAACCCTAAACCGAACCCTAACCCGAACCCTAAACCTAACCTTAAACAGAACCGTAACCCTAACCCTAACCCTAACCCGAACCCTAACCCTAACCCTAACCCTAACCCGAACCCTCACCCTAACCCTAACCCGACCCCTAACCCGACCCCTAACACGAACCCTAAACCTAAACCTAACCCTAACCCTAACCCGAACCCTAACCCTAACCCTAACCCGAACCCTAACCCTAACCCGAACCCTAACCCTAACCCTAACCCGACCCCTAACCCGAACCCTAACACGAACCCTAACCCTAACCCGAACCCTAACCCTAACCCTAAACCGAACCCTTAATCTAACCCGAAACCTAAACCGAACCCTAACCCGAACCCTAACCCTAACCCTAACCCGAACCGTAACCCTAACCCTAACCCTAACCCGAACCCTAACCCTAACCCTAACCCTAACCCGAACCCTAACACTAACCCTAACCCGACCCCTAACCCGAACCCTAACACGAAGCCTAAACCTAACCCTAACCCTAACCCTAACCCAAACCCTAACCCTAACCCTAACCCGAACCCTAACACTAACCCGAACCCTAACCCTAACCCGAACCCGAACCCTAACCCTAACCCGAACCCGAACCCTAACCCTAACCTGAAACCTAACCCGAACCCTAATCCTAACCCTAACCCTAAACCTAACCCTAACCCTAACCCAAACCCGAACCCTAACCCGAACCCTACCACTAACCCTAATCCGAACCCTAACCCTAACCCTAAACCTAACCCTAACCCGAACCCGAACCCTAACCCTAACCCTAACCGAAACCCGAACCCTAAACCTAAACCGAACCCTAACCCTAACCCGAACCCTAACCCTACCCGAAACCTAACCCTAACCCTAACCCAAACCCGATCAATAACCCGAACCCGAACCCTAACCCTAACCCTAACTCTAACCCAAACCCTAAACCGAACCCTAACTCGAACCCTAAACATAACCCGAAACCGAACCCGAAACCTAAACCTAACCCTAACACGAAACGGAACCCTAACCCTAAACCTAACCCGAACCCTAACCCTAACCCGAACCCTAACCCTAACCCTTACCCCGAACCCGGACCCTAACCCTAAACCTAACCCTAACCCGAACCCTAACCCGTACCCTAACCCGATTCCTAACCCTAACCCTAACCCGAACCCGAAACCGAACCCTAAACCTAACCCGAACCCTAAACCTAACCCGACCCTAACCATAACCCTAACCCTAACCCGAACCCTAACCCTAACCCTAACCCGACCCCTAACCCGAACCATAACACGAACCCTAACCCTAACCCTAACCCTAACCCTAAACCGAACCCTAACCCTAAACCTAACCCGAACCCTAACCCTAACCCGAACCCTAACCTAACCCTAATCCGAACCCTAACCCTAACTCGAACCCGAACCCTAACCCTAACCCGAAACCTAAACCGAACCCAACCCTAACCAGTACCCTAACCCTAACCGGATCCCTAACCCTAACACTAACCCTAACGCGAAACCTAAACCTAACACAAACCTTAACCCTAAACCTAACCCGAACCCTAACCAGAACCCTAACCATAACCCTAACCCGAACCCTAACCCTAACCCGAAACCTAACCCTAACCCTAAACGGAAACCTAACCCTAACCATAACCCGAACCCTAACCGTAAACCAAACCCTAACCCTAACCCTAAACCTAACCCTAACCCGAACCCTCACCCTAACCCTAACCCTAACCCTAACCCGAACCCTAACTCTAACCCGAACCCTAAACCGAACCCTAACCCGAACCCTAACCCTAACCCTAACCCTAACCCGAACCGGAACCCTAACCCGAACCCTAATCCTAACACTAACCCTAACCCTAACCCGAACCGTAACCCGAACCCTAACCCGAACCCTAACCCTAACCCTAACCCGAACCCTAACATTAACCCTAACCCGAACCCTAACCCGAACCCTAACCCGAACCCTAACCCTAACCCTAACCCGAACCCTAACCCGAACCCTAACCCTAACCCTTTACCCGAACCCTAACCCTAACCCGAACCCTAAACCTAACCCTAAACGGAACCCTAACCCTAACCCTAACCCGAACCCGAACCCTTACCCTTTACCCGAACCCTAACCCTAAACCGAACCCTAACCCGAACCCTAACCCTAAACCTAACCCCGAACCCGAACCCTAACCCTAACCCTAACCCTAACCCGATCCCTAACCCTAACCCTTACCCGAACCCCAACCCTAACCCTAACCCGAACCCGACCCTAACCCTAACACTAACGCGAACCCTAACCCTAACCTGAACCCTAACCCTAACCCTAACCCTAACCCGAACCCTAACCCTAACCTGACCCCGAAACCGAACCCTAACACGAACCCTAAACATAACCCTAACCCTAACCCTAACCCGAACCCTAACCCTAACTCTAACCAGAACCCTAACCCTAACCCGAACCCTAAACCTAACCCTAACCCGAACCCTAACCCTAACCCGAAACCGAACCCTAAACCTAACCCGAAACCTAACCCGAACCCAACCCTAACCCGAACCCTAACCCTAACCCGAACCCTAACCCTAACCCTAACCCTAACCCTAACCCTAACCCGAAACCTAAACCTAACCCGAACCCTAACCCTAAACCTAATACGAAACCTAACCCGAACCCTAACCCTAACCCTAACCCGAACTCTAACTTTAACCCGAACCCTAACCCAGCCCTTACCCGAACCCTAGCCCTAACCCTAACCCGAACCCTAAACGTAACCCGAACCCTATCCCTAACCCTATCCCTAACCCTAACCCGAACCCTAACCGTAACCCTAACCCGAACCCTAACCCGAAGCCTAACCCTAACCCTAACCTGAACACTAACACCTAACCCTAACCCGAACCGGAACCCTAACCCGAACCCTAACCCTAACCCTAACCCGAACCCTAACCCTAACCCTAACCCTAACCCTAACACGAACCCTAACCCTAACCCTACCTCTAACCCTAAACCTAACCCTAACCCGAAACCTAACCCTAACCCGAACCCTAACCCGAACCCTAACCCGAACCTTAACCCTAACCCTAACCTAAACCTAATCCGATACCTAACACTAAACCTAACCCTAACCGTAAACCGAACCCTAACCCCAACCCTAACCCTAACACTACCTTAACCCTAACCCGAACCCTAACCCTAACCCTAACCCTAACCCAAACACTATCCCTAACCCGAACCCTAACCTAACCCTAATCCGAAACCTAAACCTAACCCTAACCCTAACCCTAAATCTAACCCTAACCCTAACCCTAACCCTAACCCCAAACCTAACCCTAACACTAACCCTAACACTAAACCAAAACCTAACCCTAAACCTAACCCAAACCCGAACCCGAACCCTAACACTAACCCCTAAACCGAACCCTAACCCTAACCCGAACCCTAACCCTAACCCGAACCCTAACCCTAACCCTAACCCTAACCGTAAACCAAACCCTAACCCTAACCCTAAACCTAACCCTAACCCGAACCCTAACCCTAACCCTAACCCTAACCCTAACCCGAACCCTAACTCTAACCCGAACCCTAAACCGAACCCTAACCCGAACCCTAACCCTAACCCTCACCCTAACCCGAACCGGAACCCTAACCCGAACCCTAATCCTAACACTAACCCTAACCCTAACCCGAACCGTAACCCGAACCCTAACTCGAACCCTAACCCTAGCCCTAACCCGAACCCTAACCTTAACCCTAACCCGAACCCTAACCCTAACCCTAACCCGAACCCTAACCCTAACCCTTTACCCGAACCCTAACCCTAACCCGAACCCTAAACCTAACCCTAACCGGAACCCTAACCCTAACCCTAACCTGAACACGAACCATAACCCTTTACCCGAACCCTAACCCTAAACCGAACCCTAACCCGAACCCTAACCCTAAACCTAACCCCGAACCCGAACCCTAAACCTAACCCTAACCCTAACCCGAACCCTAACCCTAACCCTTACCCGAACCCCAACCCTAACCCTAACCCGAACCCGACCCTAACTCTAACCCTAACCCGAACCCTAACCCTAACCTGAACCCTAACCCTAACCCTAACCCTAACCCGAACCCTAACCCTAACCTGACCCCGAACCCGAACCCTAACACGAACCCTAAACATAACCCTAACACTAACCCTAACCCGAACCCTAACCCTAACCCTAACCAGAACCCTAACCCTAACCCGAACCCTAAACCTAACCCTAACCCGAACCCTAACCCTAACCCGAAACCGAATCCTAACCCTAACCCGAAACCTAACCCGAACCCAACCATAACCCGAACCCTAACCCTAACCCGAACCCTAACCCTAACCCTAACCCTAACCCTAACCCTAACCCGAAACCTAAACCTAACCCGAACCCTAACCCTAAAACTAACACGAACCCTAACCCGAACCCTAACCCTAACCCTAACCCGAACTCTAACTTTAACCCGAACCCTAACCCTAACCCTTACCCGAACCCTAGCCCTAACCCTAACCCGAACCCTAAACGTAACCCGAACCCTATCCCTAACCCTATCCCTAACCCTAACCCGAACCCTAACCGTAACCCTAACCCGAACCCTAACCCGAACCCTAACCCTAACCCTAACCTGAACACTAACACCTAACCCTAACCCGAACCCTAACACTAACCCGAACCCTAACCCTAACCCTAACCCGAACCCTAACCCTAACCTGAACCCGAACCCTAACCCTAACCTGAAACCTAACCCGAACCCTAATCCTAACCCTAACCCTAAACCTAACCCTAACCCTAACCCAAACCCGAACCCTAACCCGAACCCTACCACTAACCCTAATCCGAACCCTAACCCTAACCCTAAACCTAACCCTAACCCGAACCCGAACCCTAACCCTAACCCTAACCGAAACCCGAACCCTAAACCTAAACCGAACCCTAACCCTAACCCGAACCCTAACCCTACCCGAAACCTAAACCTAACCCTAACTCAAACCCTAACCCGAACCCTAACCCGAACCCGATCAATAACCCGAACCCGAACCCAAACCCTAACCCTAACTCTAACCCAAACCCTAAACCGAACCCTAACTCGAACCCTAAACATAACCCGAAACCGAACCCGAACCCTAAACCTAACCCTAACACGAACCGGAACCCTAACCCTAAACCTAACCCGAACCCTAACCCTAACCCCGAACCCGGACCCTAACCCTAAACCTAACCCTAACCCGAACCCTAACCCGAACCCTAACCCGAACCCTAACCCTAACCCTAACCCGAACCCGAAACCGAACCCTAAACCTAACCCGAACCCTTAACCTAACCCGACCCTAACCATAACCCTAACCCTAACCCGAACCCTAACCCTAACCCTAACCCGACCCCTAACCCGAACCATAACACGAACCCTAACCCTAACCCTAACCCTAACCCTAAACCGAACCCTAACCCTAAACCTAACCCGAACCCTAACCCTAACCCGAACCCTAACCTAACCCTAATCCGAACCCTAACCCTAACTCGAACCCGAACCTTAACCCTAACCCGAAACCTAAACCGAACCCAACCCTAACCAGAACCCTAACCCTAACCGGATCCCTAACCCTAACACTAACCCTAACGCGAAACCTAAACCTAACACAAACCTTAAACCTAAACCTAACCCGAACCCTAACCAGAACCCTAACCATAACCCTAACCCGAACCCTAACCCTAACCCGAAACCTAACCCTAACCGTAAACCGAAACCTAACCCTAACCATAACCCGAACCCTAACCGTAAACCAAACCCTAACCCTAACCCTAAACCTAACCCTAACCCGAACCCTCACCCTAACCCTAACCCTAACCCTAACCCGAACCCTAACTCTAACCCGAACCCTAAACCGAACCCTAACCCGAACCCTAACCCTAACCCTAACCCGAACCGGAACCCTAACCCGAACCCTAATCCTAACACTAACCCTAACCCTAACCCGAACCGAAACCCGAACCCTAACCCGAACCCTAACCCTAACACTAACCCGAACCCTAACCCTAACCTGAACCCAAACCCTAACCCTAACCCTAACCCGAACCCTAACCCTAACCTGACCCCGAACCCGAACCCTAACACGAACCCTAAACATAACCCTAACCCTAACCCTAACCCTAACCAGAACCCTAACCCTAACCCGAACCCTAAACCTAACCCTAACCCGAACCCTAACCCTAACCCGAAACCGAACCCTAACCCTAACCCGAAACCTAACCCGAACCCAACCCTAACCCGAACCCTAACCCTAACCCGAACCCTAACCCTAACCCTAACCCTAACCCTAACCCTAACCCGAAACCTAAACCTAACCCGAACCCTAACCCTAAACCTAACACGAACCCTAAACCGAACCCTAACCCTAACCCTAACCCGAACTCTAACTTTAACCCGAACCCTAACCCTAACCCTTACCCGAACCCTAGCCCTAACCCTAACCCGAACCCTAAACGTAACCCGAACCCTATCCCTAACCCTATCCCTAACCCTAACCCGAACCCTAACCGTAACACTAACCCGAACCCTAACCCGAACCCTAACCCTAACCCTAACCTGAACACTAACACATAACCCTAACCCGAACCGGAAACCTAACCCGAACCCTAACCCTAACCCTAACCCGAACCCTAACCCTAACCCTAACCCTAACCCGAACCCTAACCCTAACCCTACCTCTAACCCTAAACCTAACCCTAACCCGAACCCTAACCCTAACCTGAACCCTAACCCGAACCCTAACCCGAACATTAACCCTAACTCTAACCTAAACCTAATCCGATACCTAACACTAAACCTAACCCTAACCGTAAACCGAACCCTAACCCCAACCCTAACCCTAACACTACCTTAACCCTAACCCGAACCCTAACCCTAACCCTAACCCTAACCCAAACCCTATCCCTAACCCGAACCCTAACCTAACCCTAATCCGAAACCTAACCCTAACCCTAAACCTAAACCTAACTCTAACCCTAACCCTAACCCTAACACTAACCCCAAACCTAACCCTAACACTAACCCTAACACTAAACCAAAACCTAACCCTAAACCTAACCCAAACCCGAACCCGAACCCTAACACTATCCCCTAACCCGAACCCTAACCCTAACCCGAACCCTAACCCTAACCCGAACCCTAACCCTAACCCTAACCCTAACCGTAAACCAAACTCTAACCCTAACCCTAAACCTAACCCTAACCGAACCCTAACCCTAACCCTAACCCTAACCCTACCCCGAACCCTAACTCTAAACCGAACCCTAAACCGAACCCTAAACCGAACCCTAACCCTAACCCTAACCCGAACCGGAACCCTAACCCGAACCCTAACCCGAACCCTAACCCTAACCCTAACCCGAACCCTAACCCTAACCCTTTACCCGAACCCTAACCCTAACCCGAACCCTAAACCTAACCCTAACCGGAACCCTAACCCTAACCCTAACCCGAACCCGAACCCTAACCCTTTACCCGAACCCTAACCCTAAACCGAACCCTAACCCGAACCCTAACCCTAAACCTAACCCCGAACCCGAACCCTAACCCTAACCCTAACCCGAACCCTAACCCTAACCCTTACCCGAACCCCAACCCTAACCCTAACCCGAACCCGACCCTAACCCTAACCCTAACCCGAACCCTAACCCTAACCTGAACCCTAACCCTAACCCTAACCCTAACCGAAACCCGAACCCTAAACCTAAACCGAACCCTAACCCTAACCCGAACCCTAACCCTACCCGAAACCTAACCCTAACCCTAACCCAAACCCGAACCCGAACCCTAACCCTAACCCTAACCCGAACCCTAAACCTAACCCGAACCCTAACCCGAACCCGATCAATAACCCGAACCCTAACCCTAACCCTAACTCTAACCCAAACCCTAAACCGAACCCTAACTCGAACCCTAAACATAACCCGAAACCGAACCCGAACCCTAAACCTAACCCTAACACGAACCGGAACCCTTACCCTAAACCTAACCCGAACCCTAACCCTAACCCGAACCCTAACCCTAACCCTAACCCCGAACCCGGACCCTAACCCTAAACCTAACCCTAACCCGAACCCTAACCCGAACCCTAACCCGATCCCTAACCCTAACCCTAACCCGAACCCGAAACCGAACCCTAAACCTAACCCGAACCCTAAACCTAACCCGACCCTAACCATAACCCTAACCCTAACCCGAACCCTAACCCTAACCCTAACCCGACCCCTAACCCGAACCATAACACGAACCCTAACCCTAACCGTAACCCTAACCCTAAACCGAACCCTAACCCTAAACCTAACCCGAACCCTAACCCTAACCCGAACCCTAACCTAACCCTAATCCGAACCCTATCCCTAACTCGAACCCGAACCCTAACCCTAACCCGAAACCTAAACCAAACCCAACCCTAACCAGAACCCTAACCCTAACCGGATCCCTAACCCTAACACTAACCCTAACGCGAAACCTAAACCTAACACAAACCTTAACCCTAAACCTAACCCGAACCCTAACCAGAACCCTAACCATAACCCTAACCCGAACCCTAACTCTAACCCGAAACCTAACCCTAACCCTAAACCGAAACCTAACCCTAACCATAACCCGAACCCTAACCGTAAACCAAACCCTAACCCTAACCCTAAACCTAAACCTAACCCGAACCCTAACCCTAAACCTAAACCTAACCCTAACCCTAACCCGAACCCTAACTCTAACCCGAACCCTAAACCGAACCCTAACCCGAACCCTAACCCTAACCCTAACCCTAACCCGAACCGGAACCCTAACCCGAACCCTAATCCTAACACTAACCCTAACCCTAACCCGAACCGTAACCCGAACCCTAACCCGAACCCTAACCCTAACCCTAACCCGAACCCTAACATTAACCCTAACACGAACCCTAACCCGAACCCTAACCCGAACCCTAACCCTAACCCTAATCCGAACCCTAACCCGAACCCTAACCCTAACCCTTTACCCGAACCCTAACCCTAACCCGAACCCTAAACCTAACCCTAAACGGAACCCTAACCCTAACCCTAACCCGAACCCGAACCCTTACCCTTTACCCGAACCCTAACCCTAAACCGAACCCTAACCCGAACCCTAACCCTAAACCTAACCCCGAACCCGATCCCTAACCCTAACCCTAACCCTAACCCGAACCCTAACCCTAACCCTTACCCGAACCCCAACCCTAACCCTAACCCGAACCCGAACCCTAACCCTAACCCTAACCCTAACCCTAACCCGAACCCTAACCCTAACCCTACCTCTAACACTAAACCTAACCCTAACCCGAAACCTAACCCTAACCCGAACCCTAACCCGAACCCTAACCCGAACCTTAACCCTAACCCTAACCTAAACCTAATCCGATACCTAACACTAAACCTAACCCTAACCGTAAACCGAACCCTAACCCCAACCCTAACCCTAACACTACCTTAACCCTAACCCGAACCCTAACCCTAACCCTAACCCAAACACTATCCCTAACCCGAACCCTAACCTAACCCTAATCCGAAACCTAAACCTAACCCTAACCCTAACCCTAAATCTAACCCTAACCCTAACCCTAACCTTAACCCCAAACCTAACCCTAACACTAACCCTAACACTAAACCAAAACCTAACCCTAAACCTAACCCAAACCCGAACCAGAACCCTAACACTAACCCCTAAACCGAACCCTAACCATAACCTGAACCCTAACCCTAACCCGAACCCTAACCCTAACCCTAACCGTAAACCAAACCCTAACCCTAACCCTAAACCTAACCCTAACCCGAACCCTAAACCTAACCCTAACCCTAACCCTAACCCGAACCCTAACTCTAACCCGAACCCTAAACCGAACCCTAACCCGAACCCTAACCCTAACCCTAACCCTAACCCGAACCGGAACCCTAACCCGAACCCTAATCCTAACACTAACCCTAACCCTAACCCGAACCGTAACCCGAACCCTAACCCGAACCCTAACCCTAGCCCTAACCCGAACCCTAACCTTAACCCTAACCCGAACCCTAACCCTAACCCTAACCCGAACCCTAACCCTAACACTTTACCCGAACCCTAACCCTAACCCGAACCCTAAACCTAACCCTAACCGGAACCCTAACCCTAACCCTAACCCGAACACGAACCCTAACCCTTTACCCGAACCCTAACCCTAAACCGAACCCTAACCCGAACCCTGACCCTAACCCTAACCCGAACCCGACCCTAACTCTAACCCTAACCCGAACCCTAACCCTAACCTGAACCCTAACCCTAACCCTAACCCTAACCCGAACCCTAACCCTAACCTGACCCCGAACCCGAACCCTAACACGAACCCTAAACATAACCCTAACCCTAACCCTAACCCGAACCCTAACCCTAACCCTAACCAGAACCCTAACCCTAACCCGAACCCTAAACCTAACCCTAACCCGAACCCTAATCCTAACCCGAAACCGAATCCTAACCCTAACCCGAAACCTAACCCGAACCCAACCATAACCCGAACCCTAACCCTAACCCGAACCCTAACCCTAACCCTAACCCTAACCCTAACCCGAAACCTAAACCTAACCCGAACCCTAACCCTAAACCTAACACGAACCCTAACCCGAACCCTAACCCTAACCCTAACCCGAACTCTAACTTTAACCCGAACCCTAACCCTAACCCTTACCCGAACCCTAGCCCTAACCCTAACCCGAACCCTAAACGTAACCCGAACCCTATCCCTAACCCTATCCCTAACCCTAACCCGAACCCTAACCGTAACCCTAACCCGAACCCTAACCCGAACCCTAACCCTACCCTAACCTGAACACTAACACCTAACCCTAACCCGAACCCTAACACTAACCCGAACCCTAACCCTAACCCTAACCCGAACCCTAACCCTAACCTGAACCCGAACCCTAACCCTAACCTGAAACCTAACCCGAACCCTAATCCTAACCCTAACCCTAAACCTAACCCTAACCCTAACCCGAACCCGAACTCTAACCCGAACCCTACCACTAACCCTAATCCGAACCCTAACCCTAACCCTAAACCTAACCCTAACCCGAACCCGAACCCTAACCCTAACCCTAACCGAAACCCGAACCCTAAACCTAAACCGAACCCTAACCCTAACCCGAACCCTAACCCTACCCGAAACCTAACCCTAACCCTAACCCAAACCCGAACCCGAACCCTAACCCTAACCCTAACCCGAACCCTAACCATAACCCGATCCCTAACACGAACCCGATCAATAACCCGAACCCGAACCCTAACCCTAACACTAACTCTAACCCAAACCCTAAACCGAACCCTAACTCGAACCCTAAACATAACCCGAAACCGAACCCGAACCCTAAACCTAACCCTAACACGAACCGGAACCCTAACCCTAAACCTAACCCGAACCCTAACCCTAACCCCGAACCCGGACCCTAACCCTAAACCTAACCCTAACCCGAACCCTAACCCGAACCCTAACCCGAACCCTAACCCTAACCCTAACCCGAACCCGAAACCGAACCCTAAACCTAACCCGAACCCTAAACCTAACCCGACCCTAACCATAACCCTAACCCTAACCCGAACCCTAACCCTAACCCTAACCGGACCCCTAACCCGAACCATAACACGAACCCTAACCCTAACCCTAACCCTAACCCTAAACCGAACCCTAACCCTAAACCTAACCCGAACCCTAACCCTAACCCGAACCCTAACCTAACCCTAATCCGAACCCTAACCCTAACTCGAACCCGAACCCTAACCCTAACCCGAAACCTAAACCGAACCCAACCCTAACCAGAACCCTAACCCTAACCGGATCCCTAACCCTAACACTAACCCTAACGCGAAACCTAAACCTAACACAAAACTTAACCCTAAACCTAACCCGAACCCTAACCAGAACCCTAACCATAACCCTAACCCGAACCCTAACCCTAACCCGAAACCTAACCCTAACCCTAAACCGAAACCTAACCCTAACCATAACCCGAACCCTAACCGTAAACCAAACCCTAACCCTAACCCTAAACCTAACCCTAAACCGAACCCTCACCCTAACCCTAACCCTAACACTAACCCGAACCCTAACTCTAACCCGAACCCTAAACCGAACCCTAACCCGAACCCTAACCCTAACCCTAACCCTAACCCGAACCGGAACCCTAACCCGAACCCTAATCCTAACACTAACCCTAACCCTAAACCGAACCGAAACCCGAACCCTAACCCGAACCCTAACCCTAACACTAACCCGAACCCTAACCCTAACCTGAACCCAAACCCTAACCCTAACCCTAACCCGAAACCTAACCCTAACCTGACCCCGAACCCGAACCCTAACACGAACCCTAAACATAACCCTAAACCTAACCCTAACCCTAACCAGAACCCTAACCCTAACCCGAACCCTAAACCTAACCCTAACCCGAACCCTAACCCTAACCCGAAACCGAACCCTAACCCTAACCCGAAACCTAACCCGAACCCAACCCTAACCCGAACCCTAACCCTAACCCGAACCCTAACCCTAACCCTAACCCTAACTCTAACCCTAACCCTAACCCTAACCCGAAACCTAAACCTAACCCGAACCCTAACCCTAAACCTAACACGAACCCTAAACCGAACCCTAACCCTAACCCTAACCCGAACTCTAACTTTAACCCGAACCCTAACCCTAACCCTTACCCGAACCGTAGCCCTAACCCTAACCCGAACCCTAAACGTAACCCGAACCCTATCCCTAACCCTATCCCTAACCCTAACCCGAACCCACCGTAACACTAACCCGAACCCTAACCCGAACCCTAACCCTAACCCTAACCTGAACACTAACACCTAACCCTAACCCGAACCGGAACCCTAACCCGAACCCTAATCCTAACACTAACCCTAACCCTAACCCGAACCGTAACCCGAACCCTAACCCGAACCCTAACCCTAACCCTAACCCGAACCCTAACATTAACCCTAACCCGAACCCTAACCCGAACCCTAACCCGAACCCTAACCCTAACCCTAATCCGAACCCTAACCCGAACCCTAACCCTAACCCTTTACCCGAACCCTAACCCTAACCCGAACCCTAAACCTAACCCTAAACGGAACCCTAACCCTAACCCTAACCCGAACCCGAACCCTTACCCTTTACCCGAACCCTAACCCTAAACCGAACCCTAACCCGAACCCTAACCCTAAACCTAACCCCGAACCCGATCCCTAACCCTAACCCTAACCCTAACCCGAACCCTAACCCTAACCCTTACCCGAACCCCAACCCTAACCCTAACCCGAACCCGACCCTAACCCTAACACTAACCCGAACCCTAACCCTAACCTGAACCCTAACCCTAACCCTAACCCTAACCCGAACCCTAACCCTAACCTGACCCCGAACCCGAACCCTAACACGAACCCTAAACATAACCCTAACCCTAACCCTAACCCGAACCCTAACCCTAACCCTAACCAGAACCCTAACCCTAACCCGAACCCTAAACCTAACCCTAACACGAACCCTAACCCTAACCCGAAACCGAACCCTAACCCTAACCCGAAACCTAACCCGAACCCAACCTTAACCCGAACCCTAACCCTAACCCGAACCCTAACCCTAACCCTAACCCTAACCCTAACCCTAACCCGAAACCTAAACCTAACCCGAACCCTAAACCTAAACCTAACACGAACCCTAACCCGAACCCTAACCCTAACCCTAACCCGAACTCTAACTTTAACCCGAACCCTAACCCTAACCCTTACCCGAACCCTAGCCCTAACCCTAACCCGAACCCTAAACGTAACCCGAACCCTATCCCTAACCCTATCCCTAACCCTAACCCGAACCCTAACCGTAACCCTAACCCGAACCCTAACCCGAAGCCTAACCCTAACCCTAACCTGAACACTAACACCTAACCCTAACCCGAACCGGAACCCTAACCCGAACCCTAACCCTAACCCTAACCCGAACCCTAACCCTAACCCTAACCCTAACCCTAACCCGAACCCTAACCCTAACCCTACCTCTAACACTAAACCTAACCCTAACCCGAAACCTAACCCTAACCCGAACCCTAACCCGAACCCTAACCCGAACCTTAACCCTAACCCTAACCTAAACCTAATCCGATACCTAACACTAAACCTAACCCTAACCGTAAACCGAACCCTAACCCCAACCCTAACCCTAACACTACCTTAACCCTAACCCGAACCCTAACCCTAACCCTAACCCTAACCCAAACACTATCCCTAACCCGAACCCTAACCTAACCCTAATCCGAAACCTAAACCTAACCCTAACCCTAACCCTAAATCTAACCCTAACCCTAACCCTAACCTTAACCCCAAACCTAACCCTAACACTAACCCTAACACTAAACCAAAACCTAACCCTAAACCTAACCCAAACCCGAACCAGAACCCTAACACTAACCTCTAAACCGAACCCTAAACATAACCCGAACCCTAACCCTAACCCGAACCCTAACCCTAACCCTAACCGAAAACCAAACCCTAACCCTAACCCTAAACCTAACCCTAACCCGAACCCTAAACCTAACCCTAACCCTAACCCTAACCCGAACCCTAACTCTAACCCGAACCCTAAACCGAACCCTAACCCGAACCCTAAACCTAACCCTAACCCTAACCCGAACCGGAACCCTAACCCGAACCCTAATCCTAACACTAACCCTAACCCTAACCCGAACCGTAACCCGAACCCTAACCCGAACCCTAACCCTAGCCCTAACCCGAACCCTAACCTTAACCCTAACCCGAACCCTAAACCTAACCCTAACCCGAACCCTAACCCTAACACTTTACCCGAACCCTAACCCTAACCCGAACCCTAAACCTAACCAAAAACCGGAACCCTAACCCTAACCCTAACCCGAACACGAACCCTAACCCTTTACCCGAACCCTAACCCTAAACCGAACCCTAACCCGAACCCTAACCGTAACCCTAACCCGAACCCTAACCCGAACCCTAACCCTAACCCTAACCTGAACACTAACACCTAACCCTAACCCGAACCCTAACACTAACCCGAACCCTAACCCTAACCCTAACCCGAACCCTAACCCTAACCTGAACCCGAACCCTAACCCTAACCTGAAACCTAACCCGAACCCTAATCCTAACCCTAACCCTAAACCTAACCCTAACCCTAACCCGAACCCGAACCCTAACCCGAACCCTACCACTAACCCTAATCCGAACCCTAAACCTAACCCTAAACCTAACCCTAACCCGAACCCGAACCCTAACCCTAACCCTAACCGAAACCCGAACCCTAAACCTAAACCGAACCCTAACCCTAACCCGAACCCTAACCCTACCCGAAACCTAACACTAACCCTAACCCAAACCCGAACCCGAAACCTAACCCTAACCCTAACCCGAACCCTAACCATAACCCGAACCCTAACCCGAACCCGATCAATAACCCGAACCCGAACCCTAACCCTAACACTAACTCTAACCCAAACCCTAAACCGAACCCTAACTCGAACCCTAAACATAACCCGAAACCGAACCCGAACCCTAAACCTAACCCTAACACGAACCGGAACCCTAACCCTAAACCTAACCCGAACCCTAACCCTAACCCCGAACCCGGACCCTAACCCTAAACCTAACCCTAACCCGAACCCTAACCCGAACCCTAACCCGAACCCTAACCCTAACCCTAACCCGAACCCGAAACCGAACCCTAAACCTAACCCGAACCCTAAACCTAACCCGACCCTAACCATAACCCTAACCCGAAACCGAACACTAACCCTAACCCGAAACCTAAACCTAACACTAACCCTAACCCTAAACCGAACCGAAACCCGAACCCTAACCCGAACCCTAACCCTAACACTAACCCGAACCCTAACCCTAACCTGAACCCAAACCCTAACCCTAACCCTAACCCGAACCCTAACCCTAACCTGACCCCGAACCCGAACCCTAACACGAACCCTAAACATAACCCTAAACCTAACCCTAACCCTAACCAGAACCCTAACCCTAACCCGAACCCTAAACCTAACCCTAACCCGAACCCTAACCCTAACCCGAAACCGAACCCTAACCCTAACCCGAAACCTAACCCGAACCCAACCCTAACCCGAACCCTAACCCTAACCCGAACCCTAACCCTAACCCTAACCCTAACTCTAACCCTAACCCTAACCCTAACCCGAAACCTAAACCTAACCCGAACCCTAACCCTAAACCTAACACGAACCCTAACCCGAACCCTAACCCTAACCCTAACCCGAACTCTAACTTTAACCCGAACCCTAACCCTAACCCTTACCCGAACCGTAGCCCTAACCCTAACCCGAACCCTAAACGTAACCCGAACCCTATCCCTAACCCTATCCCTAACCCTAACCCGAACCCTAACCGTAACACTAACCCGAACCCTAACCCGAACCCTAACCCTAACCCTAACCTGAACACTAACACCTAACCCTAACCCGAACCGGAACCCTAACCCGAACCCTAAACCTAACCCTAACCCGAACCCTAACCCTAACTCGAACCCTAACCCGAACCCTAACCCTAACCCTACCTCTAACCCTAAACCTAACCCTAACCCGAACCCTAACCCTAACCCGAACCCTAACCCGAACCCTAAACCGAACCTTAACCCTAACTCTAACCTAAACCTAATCCGATACCTAACACTAAACCTAACCCTAACCATAAACCGAACCCTAACCCCAACCCTAACCCTAACACTACCTTAACCCTAACCCGAACCCTAACCCTAACCCTAACCCTAACCCAAACCCTATCCCTAACCCGAACCCTAACCTAACCCTAATCCGAAACCTAACCCTAACCCTAACCCTAAACCTAACTCTAACCCTAACCCTAACCCTAACCCTAACCCCAAACCTAACCCTAACACTAACCCTAACACTAAACCAAAACCTAACCCTAAACCTAACCCAAACCCGAACCCGAACCCTAACACTAACCCCTAACCCGAACCCTAACCCTAACCCGAACCCTAACCCTAACCCGAACCCTAACCCTAACCCTAACCCTAACCGTAAACCAAACCCTAACCCTAACCCTAAACCTAACCCTAACCGGAACCCTAACCCTAACCCTAACCCTAACCCTAACCCGAACCCTAACTCTAACCCGAACCCTAAACCGATCCCTAACCCGAACCCTAACCCTAACCCTAACCCTAACCCGAACCGGAACCCTAACCCGAACCCTAACCCGAACCCTAACGCTAACCCTAACCCGAACCCTAACCCTAACCCTTTACCCGAACCCTAACCCTATCCCGAACCCTAAACCTAACCCTAACCGGAACCCTAACCCTAACCCTAACCCGAACCCGAACCCTAACACTTTACCCGAACCCTAACCCTAAACCGAACCCTAACCCGAACCCTAACCCTAAACCTAACCCCGAACCCGAACCCTAACCCTAACCCTAACCCTAACCCGAACCCTAACCCTAACCCTTACCCGAACCCCAACCCTAACCCTAACCCGAACCCGACCCTAACCCTAACCCTAACCCGAACCCTAACCCTAACCTGAACCCTAACCCTAACCCTAACCCTAACCCGAACCCTAACCCTAACCTGACCCCGAACCCGAACCCTAACACGAACCCTAAACATAACCCTAACCCTAACCCTAACCCGAACCCTAACCCTAACCCTAACCAGAACCCTAACCGTAACCCGAACCCTAAACCTAACCCTAACCCGAACCCTAACCCTAACCCGAAACCGAAACCTAACCCTAACCCGAAACCTAACCCGAACCCAACCATAACCCGAACCCTAACCCTAACCCGAACCCTAACCCTAACCCTAACCCTAACCCTAACCCGAAACCTAAACCTAACCCGAACCCTAACCCTAAACCTAACACGAACCCTAACCCGAACCCTAACCCTAACCCTAACCCGAACTCTAACTTTAACCCGAACCCTAACCCTAACCCTTACCGAACCCTAGCCCTAACCCTAACCCGAACCCTAAACGTAACCCGAACCCTATCCCTAACCCTATCCCTAACCCTAACCCGAACCCTAACCGTAACCCTAACCCGAACCCTAACCCGAACCCTAACCCTAACCCTAACCTGAACACTAACACCTAACCCTAACCCGAACCGGAACCCTAACCCGAACCCTAACCCTAACCCTAACCCGAACCCTAACCCTAACCCTAACCCGAACCCTAACTCGAACCCTAACCCGAACCCTAAACCTAATCCTAACTCGAACCCTAACCCTAACCATAACCCGAACCCTAACCCGAAACCTAACCCTAACCCTAACCCGAACCCTCCCCCGAACCCTAACCCTAACCTAAACACTAACCCCTAACCCTAACCCGAACTCGAACACTAACCCGAACCCTA
This sequence comes from Urocyon cinereoargenteus, assembly GCA_032313775.1. Classification (NCBI taxonomy): domain Eukaryota; kingdom Metazoa; phylum Chordata; class Mammalia; order Carnivora; family Canidae; genus Urocyon; species Urocyon cinereoargenteus. Next base: position 539,670 of record JAVLSZ010000047.1, on the reverse strand, counting down.
ACCCTAACCCGAACCCGAACCCGAAACCTAACCCTAACCCTAACACGAAACCTAACCCGAACCCTAACCCTAACCCTAACCCGAAACCTAACCCTAACCCTAACCCTAACCCAAACCCGAACACTAACTCTAAACCGAACCCTAAACCGAACCCTAAACCGAACCCTAACACTAACCCTAAACCTAACCCGAACTGTAACCCTAACCCGAACCCTAACCCTAACCCTAACCCTAAACCCGAACCCTAACCCTAACCCTAACCCCAACCCTAAACCTAACCCTAACCCTAACCCTAACCCAAACACTAAACCTAACCCTAACCGGAACCCTAACCCCAACCCTAACCCGAACCCGAACCCTTACCCTTTACCCGAATCCTAACCCTAACCCGAACCCTAACCCGAACCCTAACCCTAAACCTAACCCCGAACCCGAACCCTAACCCTAACCCTAACCCTAACCCGAACCCTAACCCGAACCCTAACCCGAACCCCAACCCTAACCCTAACCCGAAACCGAACCTAACCCTAACCCTTACCCGAACCCTAACCCTAACCCGAAACCTAACCCTAACCCTAACCCTAACCCGAACCCTAACCCTAACCTGACCCCGAACCCGAACCTTAACCCTAACCCTAAACCTAAACCTAACCCTAACCCTAACCCGAACCCTAACCCTAACCCTAACCCGAACCCTAACCCTAACCCGAACCCTAACCCTAACCCTAACCCGAACCCTAACCCGAAACCTAACCCTAAACCTTAACCCGAACCCGAACCCTAACCCTATCCCTAACCCTAACCCGAACCCTAACCCGAACCCTAACCCGAACCCCAACCCTATCCCTAACCCGAAACCGACCCTAACCCTAACCCTAAACCGAACCCGAACCCTAACCCGAACCCTAACCCTAACCCTAACCCTAACCCGAACCCTAACCCTAACCCTAAACCGACCCATAACCCGAACCCTAACACGAACCCTAAACCTAACCCTAACCTTAACCCTAATCCGAACCCTAACCCTAACCCTAACCCGAACCCTAACCCTAACCCGAACCCTAACCCTAACCCTAACCCGAACACTAACCCTAACCCGAAACTGAACCCTAACACAAAACCTAACCCGAACCCAACCCTAACCCGAACCCTAACCCTAAGCCAAACCTAACCCTAACCCTAAACTAACCCGAAACCTAAACCTAAACCGAACCCTAACCACAAACCTAACCCGAACCCAAACCCGAACCCTAACCCTAACCCTAACCCGAACTCTAACCCTAAACCGAACCCTAACCCTAACCCTAACCCGAACCCTAAACCTAACCCTAACCCGAAAACTAACCGTAACCCGAACCCTAACCCTAACCCTAACCCTAACCCGAACCCTAACCCTAAACCTAACCCGAACCCTAACCCGAACCCTAACCCTAACCCTAACCTGAACACTAACCCCTAACCCTAACCCGAATCCGAACCCTAACCCTAACCCTACCGCTAACCCTAAACCTAACCCTAACCCGAAACCTAACCCTAACCCGAACCCTAACGCGAACCCTAACCCGAACCCTAACCCTAACCCTAACCTAACCCTAATCCAAACCCTAACCCTAACCCTAAACCTAACCCTAACCCTAACCCCAAACCTAACCCTAACACTAACCCTAACCCGAGCCCTAAACCTAACCCTAACCCTAACCCTAACCCAAACCCGAACCCTAACCCTAACCCCTAACCCGAACCCTAACCCTAACCCGAACCCTAACCCTAACCCAAACCCTAACCCTAACCCGAACCCTAACCTAACCCTAATCCGAAACCTAACACTAACCCTAACCCTAACACTAACCCCTAACCCTAACCCTAACCCTAACCCCAACACTACCCCTAACACTAACCCTAACACTAACCCGAACCCTAAACCTAACCCTAACCTTAACCCTAACCCTAACCCTAATCCGAACCCTACCCCTAACCCTAATCCGAACCCTAACCCTAACCCTAAACCTAACCCTAACCCGAACCCGAACACTAAAACTAACCCTAACCAGAACCCGAACCCTAACTCGAACCCTAACCCGAACCCTAAACCTAATCCTAACTCGAACCCTAACCCTAACCATAACCCGAACCCTAACCCGAACCCTAACCCTAACCCTAAACCGAACCCTCCCCCGAACCCTAACCCTAACCTAAACACTAACCCCTAACCCTAACCCGAACTCGAACACTAACCCGAACCCTAACCCTAACCCGAACCCGAACCAGAAACCTAACCCTAACCCTAACACGAACCCTAAACCTAACCCTAACCCGAACCCTAACCCTAACCCGAAACCGAACCCTAACCCTAACCCGAAACCTAACCCGAACCCAACCCTAACCCGAACCCTAACCCTAACCCGAACCCTAACCCTAACCCTAACCCTAACTCTAACACTAACCCTAACCCTAACCCGAAACCTAAACCTAACCCGAACCCTAACCCTAAACCTAACACGAACCCTAAACCGAACCCTAACCCTAACCCTAACCCGAACTCTAACTTTAACCCGAACCCTAACCCTAACCCTTACCCGAACCGTAGCCCTAACCCTAACCCGAACCCTAAACGTAACCCGAACCCTATCCCTAACCCTATCCCTAACCCTAACCCGAACCCTAACAGTAACACTAACCCGAACCCTAACCCGAACCCTAACCCTAACCCTAACCTGAACACTAACACCTAACCCTAACCCGAACCGGAACCCTAACCCGAACCCTAACCCTAACCCTAACCCGAACCCTAACCCTAACCCTAACCCTAACCCGAACCCTAACCCTAACCCTACCTCTAACCCTAAACCTAACCCTAACCCGAACCCTAACCCTAACCCGAACCCTAACCCGAACCCTAACCCGAACCTTAACCCTAACTCTAACCTAAACCTAATCCAATACCTAACACTAAACCTAACCCTACCCGTAAACCGAACCCTAACCCCAACCCTAACCCTAACACTACCTTAACCCTAACCCGAACCCTAACCCTAACCCTAACCCTAACCCAAACCCTATCCCTAACCCGAACCCTAACCTAACCCTAATCCGAAACCTAACCCTAACCCTAACCCTAAACCTAACTCTAACCCTAACCCTAACCCTAACCCTAACCCCAAACCTAACCCTAACACTAACCCTAACACTAAACCAAAACCTAGCCCTAAACCTAACCCAAACCCGAACCCGAACCCTAACACTAACCCCTAACCCGAACCCTAACCCTAACCCGAACCCTAACCCTAACCCGAACCCTAACCCTAACCCTAACCCTAAACCGAACCCTCCCCCGAACCCTAACCCTAACCTAAACACTAACCCCTAACCCTAACCCGAACTCGAACACTAACCCGAACCCTAACCCTAACCCGAACCCGAACCAGAAACCTAACCCTAACCCTAACACGAACCCTAAACCTAACCCTAACCCGAACCCTAACCCTAACCCGAAACCGAACCCTAACCCTAACCCGAAACCTAACCCGAACCCAACCCTAACCCGAACCCTAACCCTAACCCGAACCCTAACCCTAACCCTAACCCTAACTCTAACACTAACCCTAACCCTAACCCGAAACCTAAACCTAACCCGAACCCTAACCCTAAACCTAACACGAACCCTAAACCGAACCCTAACCCTAACCCTAACCCGAACTCTAACTTTAACCCGAACCCTAACCCTAACCCTTACCCGAACCGTAGCCCTAACCCTAACCCGAACCCTAAACGTAACCCGAACCCTATCCCTAACCCTATCCCTAACCCTAACCCGAACCCTAACAGTAACACTAACCCGAACCCTAACCCGAACCCTAACCCTAACCCTAACCTGAACACTAACACCTAACCCTAACCCGAACCGGAACCCTAACCCGAACCCTAACCCTAACCCTAACCCGAACCCTAACCCTAACCCTAACCCTAACCCGAACCCTAACCCTAACCCTACCTCTAACCCTAAACCTAACCCTAACCCGAACCCTAACCCTAACCCGAACCCTAACCCGAACCCTAACCCGAACCTTAACCCTAACTCTAACCTAAACCTAATCCAATACCTAACACTAAACCTAACCCTACCCGTAAACCGAACCCTAACCCCAACCCTAACCCTAACACTACCTTAACCCTAACCCGAACCCTAACCCTAACCCTAACCCTAACCCAAACCCTATCCCTAACCCGAACCCTAACCTAACCCTAATCCGAAACCTAACCCTAACCCTAACCCTAAACCTAACTCTAACCCTAACCCTAACCCTAACCCTAACCCCAAACCTAACCCTAACACTAACCCTAACACTAAACCAAAACCTAGCCCTAAACCTAACCCAAACCCGAACCCGAACCCTAACACTAACCCTAACCCGAACCCTAACCCTAACCCGAACCCTAACCCTAACCCGAACCCTAACCCTAACCCTAACCCTAACCGTAAACCAAACCCTAACCCTAACCCTAAAACTAACCCTAACCCGAACCCTAACCCTAACCCTAACCCTAACCCTAACCCTAACCCGAACCCTAACTCTAACCCGAACCCTAAACCGAACCCTAACCCGAACCCTAACCCTAACCCTAACCCTAACCCGAACCGGAACCCTAACCCGAACCCTAACCCGAACCCTAACCCTAACCCTAACCCGAACCCTAACCCTAACCCTTTACCCGAACCCTAACCCTAACCCGAACCCTAAACCTAACCCTAACCGGAACCCTAACCCTAACCCTAACCCGAACCCGAACCCTAACCCTTTACCCGAACCCTAACCCTAAACCGAACCCTAACCCGAACCCTAACCCTAAACCTAACCCCCAACCCGAACCCTAACCCTAACCCTAACCCTAACCCGAACCCTAACCCTAACCCTTACCCGAACCCCAACCCTAACCCTAACCCGAACCCGACCCTAACCCTAACCCTAACCCGAACCCTAACCCTAACCTGAACCCTAACCCTAACCCTAACCCTAACCCGAACCCTAACCCTAACCTGACCCCGAACCCGAACCCTAACACAACCCTAAACATAACCCTAACCCTAACCCTAACCCGAACCCTAACCCTAACCCTAACCAGAACCCTAACCCTAACCCGAACCCTAAACCTAACCCTAACCCGAACCCTAACCCTAACCCGAAACCGAAACCTAACCCTAACCCGAAACCTAACCCGAACCCAACCATAACCCGAACCCTAACCCTAACCCGAACCCTAACCCTAACCCTAACCCTAACCCTAACCCTAACCCTAACCCTAACCCGAAACCTAAACCTAACCCGAACCCTAACCCTAAACCTAACACGAACCCTAACCCGAACCCTAACCCTAACCCTAACCCGAACTCTAACTTTAACCCGAACCCTAACCCTAACCCTTACCCGAACCCTAGCCCTAACCCTAACCCGAACCCTAAACGTAACCCGAACCCTATCCCTAACCCTATCCCTAACCCTAACCCGAACCCTAACCGTAACCCTAACCCGAACCCTAACCCGAACCCTAACCCTAACCCTAACCTGAACACTAACACCTAACCCTAACCCGAACCGGAACCCTAACCCGAACCCTAACCCTAACCCTAACCCGAACCCTAACCCTAACCCTAACCCGAACCCTAACTCGAACCCTAACCCGAACCCTAAACCTACTCCTAACTCGAACCCTAACCCTAACCATAACCCGAACCCTAACCCGAACCCTAACCCTAACCCTAACCCGAACCCTCCCCCGAACCCTAACCCTAACCTAAACACTAACCCCTAACCCTAACCCGAACTCGAACACTAACCCGAACCCTAACCCTAACCCGAACCCGAACCCGAAACCTAACCCTAACCCTAACACGAAACCTAACCCGAACCCTAACCCTAACCCTAACCCGAACCCTAACCCTAACCCTAACCCTAACCCAAACCCGAACACTAACTCTAACCCGAACCCTAACCCTAACCCTTACCCGAACCCTAGCCCTAACCCTAACCCTAACCCTAAACCCGAACCCTAACCCTAACCCTAACCCCAACCCTAACCCTAACCCTAACCCTAACCCTAACCCAAACACTAAACCTAACCCTAACCGGAACCCTAACCCCAACCCTAACCCGAACCCGAACCCTAACCCTTTACCCGAATCCTAACCCTAACCCGAACCCTTACCCGAACCCTAACCCTAAACCTAACCCCGAACCCGAACCCTAACCCTAACCCTAACCCTAACCCTAACCCGAAACCGAACCTAACCCTAACCCTTACCCGAACCCTAACCCTAACCCGAAACCTAACCCTAACCCTAACCCTAACCCGAACCCTAACCCTAACCTGACCCCGAACCCGAACCTTAACCCTAACCCTAAACCTAAACCTAACCCTAACCCTAACCCGAACCCTAACCATAACCCTAACCCGAACCCTAACCCTAACCCGAACCCTAACCCTAACCCTAACCCGAACCCTAACCCGAAACCTAACCCTAACACTTAACCCGAACCCGAACCCTAACCCTATCCCTAACCCTAACCCGAACCCTAACCCGAACCCTAACCCGAACCCCAACCCTATCCCTAACCCGAAACCGACCCTAAACCTAACCCTAAACCGAACCCGAACCCTAACCCGAACCCTAACCCTAACCCTAACCCTAACCCGAACCCTAACCCTAACCCTAAACCGACCCATAACCCGAACCCTAACACGAACCCTAAACCTAACCCTAACCTTAACCCTAACCCGAACCCTAACCCTAACCCTAACCCGAACCCTAACCCTAACCCGAACCCTAACCCTAACCCTAACCCGAACCCTAACCCTAACCCGAAACTGAACCCTAACACAAAACCTAACCCGAACCCAACCCTAACCCGAACCCTAACCCTAAGCCGAAACCTAACCCTAACCCTAAACTAACCCGAAACCTAAACCTAAACCGAACCCTAACCACAAACCTAACCCGAACCCAAACCCGAACCCTAACCCTAACCCTAACCCGAACTCTAACCCTAAACCGAACCCTAACCCTAACCCTAACCCGAACCCTAAACCTAACCCTAACCCGAAAAATAACCGTAACCCGAACCCTAACCCTAACCCTAACCCTAACCCGAAACCTAACCCTAAACCTAACCCGAACCCTAACCCGAACCCTAACCATAACCCTAACCTGAACACTAACCCCTAACCCTAACCCGAATCCGAACCCTAACCCTAACCCTACCGCTAACCCTAAACCTAACCCTAACCCGAAACCTAACCCTAACCCGAACCCTAACGCGAACCCTAACCCGAACCCTAACCCTAACCCTAACCTAACCCTAATCCAAACCCTAACCCTAACCCTAAACCTAACCCTAACCCTAACCCCAAACCTAACCCTAACACTAACCCTAACCCGAACCCTAACCCTAACCCTAACCCGAACCCTAACTCGAACCCTAACCCGAACCCTAAACCTACTCCTAACTCGAACCCTAACCCTAACCATAACCCGAACCCTAACCCGAACCCTAACCCTAACCCTAACCCGAACCCTCCCCCGAACCCTAACCCTAACCTAAACACTAACCCCTAACCCTAACCCGAACTCGAACACTAACCCGAACCCTAACCCTAACCCGAACCCGAACCCGAAACCTAACCCTAACCCTAACACGAAACCTAACCCGAACCCTAACCCTAACCCTAACCCGAACCCTAACCCTAACCCTAACCCTAACCCAAACCCGAACACTAACTCTAACCCGAACCCTAACCCTAACCCTTACCCGAACCCTAGCCCTAACCCTAACCCTAACCCTAAACCCGAACCCTAACCCTAACCCTAACCCCAACCCTAACCCTAACCCTAACCCTAACCCTAACCCAAACACTAAACCTAACCCTAACCGGAACCCTAACCCCAACCCTAACCCGAACCCGAACCCTAACCCTTTACCCGAATCCTAACCCTAACCCGAACCCTAACCCGAACCCTAACCCTAAACCTAACCCCGAACCCGAACCCTAACCCTAACCCTAACCCTAACCCTAACCCGAAACCGAACCTAACCCTAACCCTTACCCGAACCCTAACCCTAACCCGAAACCTACCCCTAACCCTAACCCTAACCCGAACCCTAACCCTAACCTGACCCCGAACCCGAACCTTAACCCTAACCCTAAAACTAAACCTAACCCTAACCCTAACCCGAACCCTAACCCTAACCCTAACCCGAACCCTAACCCTAACCCGAACCCTAACCCTAACCCTAACCCGAACCCTAACCCGAAACCTAACCCTAACACTTAACCCGAACCCGAACCCTAACCCTATCCCTAACCCTAACCCGAACCCTAACCCGAACCCTAACCCGAACCCCAACCCTATCCCTAACCCGAAACCGACCCTAACCCTAACCCTAAACCGAACCCGAACCCTAACCCTAACCCTAACCCTAACCCGAACCCTAACCCTAACCCTAAACCGACCCATAACCCGAACCCTAACACGAACCCTAAACCTAACCCTAACCTTAACCCTAACCCGAACCCTAACCCTAACCCTAACCCGAACCCTAACCCTAACCCGAACCCTAACCCTAACCCTAACCCGAACCCTAACCCTAACCCGAAACTGAACCCTAACACAAAACCTAACCCGAACCCAACCCTAACCCGAACCCTAACCCTAAGCCGAAACCTAACCCTAACCCTAAACTAACCCGAAACCTAAACCTAAACCGAACCCTAACCACAAACCTAACCCGAACCCAAACCCGAACCCTAACCCTAACCCTAACCCGAACTCTAACCCTAAACCGAACCCTAACCCTAACCCTAACCCGAACCCTAAACCTAACCCTAACCCGAAAACTAACCGTAACCCGAACCCTAACCCTAACCCTAACCCTAACCCGAAACCTAACCCTAAACCTAACCCGAACCCTAACCCGAACCCTAACCCTAACCCTAACCTGAACACTAACCCCTAACCCTAACCCGAATCCGAACCCTAACCCTAACCCTACCGCTAACCCTAAACCTAACCCTAACCCGAAACCTAACCCTAACCCGAACCCTAACGCGAACCCTAACCCGAACCCTAACCCTAACCCTAACCTAACCCTAATCCAAACCCTAACCCTAACCCTAAACCTAACCCTAACCCTAACCCCAAACCTAACCCTAACACTAACCCTAACCCGAACCCTAAACCTAACCCTAACCCTAACCCTAACCCAAACCCGAACCCTAACCCTAACCCCTAACCCGAACCCTAACCCTAACCCGAACCCTAACCCTAACCCAAACCCTAACCCTAACCCGAACCCTAACCTAACCCTAATCCGAAACCTAACACTAACCCTAACCCTAACACTAACCCCTAACCCTAACCCTAACCCTAACCCCAACACTACCCCTAACACTAACCCTAACACTAACCCGAACCCTAAACTTAACCCTAACCTTAACCCTAACCCGAACCCTAATCCGAACCCTACCCCTAACCCTAATCCGAAACCTAACCCTAACCCTAAACCTAACCCTAACCCGAACCCGAACACTAAAACTAACCCTAACCAGAACCCGAACCCTAACTCGAACCCTAACCCGAACCCTAAACCTAATCCTAACTCGAACCCTAACCCTAACCATAACCCGAACCCTAACCCGAACGCTAACCCTAACCCTAACCCGAACCCTCCCCCGAACCCTAACCCTAACCTAAACACTAACCCCTAACCCTAACCCGAACTCGAACACTAACCCGAACCCTAACCCTAACCCGAACCCGAACCAGAAACCTAACCCTAACCCTAACACGAACCCTAACCCGAACCCTAACCCTAACCCTAACCCGAACCCTAACCCTAACCCTAACCCTAACCCAAACCCGAACACTAACTCTAACCCGAACCCTAAACCGAACCCTAACCCGAACCCTAACACTAACCCTAAACCTAACCCGAACTGTAACCCTAACCCGAACCCTAACCCTAACCCTAACCCTAAACCCGAACCCTAACCCTAACCCTAACCCAAACCCTAACCCTAACCCTAACCCTAACCCTAACCCAAACACTAAACCTAACCCTAACCGGAACCCTAACCCCAACCCTAACCCGAACCCGAACCCTAACCCTTTACCCGAATCCTAACCCTAACCCGAACCCTAACCCGAACCCTAACCCTAAACCTAACCCCGAACCCGAACCCAAACCTTAACCCTAACCCTAACCCGAACCCTAACCCGAACCCTAACCCGAACCCCAACCCTAACCCTAACCCGAAACCGAACCTAACCCTAACCCTTACCCGAACCCTAACCCTAACCCGAAACCTAACCCTAACCCTAACCCTAACCCGAACCCTAACCCTATCCTGACCCCGAACCCGAACCTTAACCCTAACCCTAAACCTAAACCTAACCCTAACCCTAACCCGAACCCTAACAGTAACCCTAACCCGAACCCTAACCCTAACCCGAACCCTAACCCTAACCCTAACCCGAACCCTAACCCGAAACCTAACCCTAACCCTTAACCCGAACCCGAACCCTAACCCTATCCCTAACCCTAACCCGAACCCTAACCCGAACCCTAACCCGAACCCCAACCCTATCCCTAACCCAAAACCGACCCTAACCCTAACCCTAAACCGAACCCGAACCCTAACCCGAACCCTAACCCTAACCCTAACCCTAACCCGAACCCTAACCCTAACCCTAAACCGACCCATAACCCGAACCCTAACACGAACCCTAAACATAACCCTAACCCTAACCCTAACCCGAACCCTAACCCTAACTCTAACCCGAACCCTAACCCTAACCCGAACCCTAACCCTAACCCGAAACTGAACCCTAACCCAAAACCTAACCCGAACCCAACCCTAACCCGAACCGTAACCCTAAGCCGAAACCTAACCCTAACCCTAAACTAACCCGAAACCTAAACCTAAACCGAACCCTAACCACAAACCTAACCCGAACCCAAACCCGAACCCTAACCCTAACCCTAACCCGAACTCTAACCCTAAACCGAACCCTAACCCTAACCCTAACCCGAACCCTAAACCTAAACCTAACCCGAAACCTAACCGTAACCCGAACCCTAACCCTAACCCTAACCCTAACCCGAACCCTAACCCTAAACCTAACCCGAACCCTAACCCGAACCCTAACCCTAACCCTAACCTGAACACTAACCCCTAACCCTAACCCGAATCCGAACCCTAACCCTAACCCTACCGCTAACCCTAAACCTAACCCTAACCCGAAACCTAACCCTAACCCGAACCCTAACGCGAACCCTAACCCGAACTCTAACCCTAACCCTAACCTAACCCTAATCCAAACCCTAACCCTAACCCTAAACCTAACCCTAACCCTAACCCCAAACCTAACCCTAACACTAACCCTAACCCGAACCCTAAACCTAACCCTAACCCTAACCCTAACCCAAATCCGAACCCTAACCCTAACCCCTAACCCGAACCCTAACCCTAACCCGAACCCTAACCCTAACCCAAACCCTAACCCTAACCCGAACCCTAACCTAACCCTAATCCGAAACCTAACCCTAACCCTAACCCTAACACTAACCCCTAACCCTAACCCTAACCCTAACCCCAACACTACACCTAACACTAACCCTAACACTAACCCGAACCCTAAACCTAACCCTAACCTTAACCCTAACCCTAACCCTAATCCGAACCCTACCCCTAACCCTAATCCGAACCCTAACCCTAACCCTAAACCTAACCCTAACCCGTACCCGAACACTAAAACTAACCCTAACCAGAACCCGAACCCTAACACAAACCCGAACCCTAACCCTAACCCGAACCCTAACACTACCCGAAACCTCACCCTAACCCGGACCCGAACCCGAAACCGAACCCTAACCCTAACCCTAACCCGAACCCTAACCCTAACCCGAACCCTAACCCGAACTCGAACAGTAAACCGAACCCGAACCCTAACCCTAACCCTACCTCTAACCCAAACCCAAACCGAACCCTAACTCGAACCCTAAACCTAACCCGAACCCGAACCCGAATCCTAACCCTAACCCTAACACGAACCCGAACCCTAACCCTAACCCAAAACCTAACCCTAACCCTAATCCCGAACCCGGACCCTAACCCTAAACCTAACCCTAAACCGAAACCTAACCCGAACCCTAACCCGAACCCCAACCCTAACCCTAACCCGAACCCGAACCCGAACCCTAACCCGAACCCTAACCCTAACCCGACCCTAAACCTAACCCTAACCCTAACCCGAACCCTAACACAAACCCTAACCCGACCCCTAACCCGAACCCTAACCCGAACCCTAACCCTAATCCGAACCCTAACCCTAACCCTAACCCGAACCCACACCCTAACTCGAACCCGAACCCTAACCCTAACCCGAAACCTAAACCGAACCCAACCCGAACCCGAACCCTAACCCAAACCCGATCCCTAACCCTAACACTAACCCTACCCCGAAACCTAAACCTAACCCGAACCTTAACCCTAAACCTAACCAGAACCCTAACCCGAACCCTAACCCGAACCCCAAGCCTAACCCTAACCCGAAACCGAACCTAACCGTAACCCTTACCAGAACCCTAACCCTAACCCGAAACCTAACCCTAACCCTAACCCTAACCCGAAACCTAACCCTAACCTGACCCCGAACCCGAACCTTAAACCTAACCCTAAACCTAAACCTAACCCTAACCCTAACCCGAAACCTAACCCTAACCCTAACCCGAACCCTAACCCTAACCCGAACCCTAACCCTAACCCTAACCCGAACCCTAACCCGAAACCTAACCCTAACCCTTAACCCGAACCCGAACCCTAACCCTATCCCTAACCCTAAACCGAACCCTAACCCGAACCCTAACCCGAACCCCAACCCTATCCCTAACGGGAAACCGACCCTAACCCTAACCCTAAACCGAACCCGAACCCTAACCCGAACCCTAACCCTAACCCTAACCCTAACCCGAACCCTAACCCTAACCCTAAACCGACCCATAACCCGAACCCTAACACGAACCCTAAACCTAACCCTAACCTTAACCCTAACCCGAACCCTAACCCTAACCCTAACCCGAACCCTAACCCTAACCCGAACCCTAACCCTAACCCTAACCCGAACCCTAACCCTAACCCGAAACTGAACCCTAACCCAAAACCTAACCCGAACCCAACCCTAACCCGAACCCTAACCCTAAGCCGAAACCTAACCCTAACCCTAAACTAACCCGAAACCTAAACCTAAACCGAACCCTAACCACAAACCTAACCCGAACCCAAACCCGAACCCTAACCCTAACCCTAACCCGAACTCTAACCCTAAACCGAACCCTAACCCTAACCCTAACCCGAACCCTAAACCTAACCCTAACCCGAAACCTAACCGTAACCCGAACCCTAACCCTAACCCTAACCCTAACCCGAACCCTAACCCTAAACCTAACCCGAACCCTAACCCGAACCCTAACCCTAACCCTAACCTGAACACTAACCCCTAACCCTAAACCGAATCCGAACCCTAACCCTAACCCTACCGCTAACCCTAAACCTAACCCTAACCCGAAACCTAACCCTAACCCGAACCCTAACGCGAACCCTAACCCGAACCCTAACCCTAACCCTAACCTAACCCTAATCCAAACCCTAACCCTAACCCTAAACCTAACCCTAACCCTAACCCCAACCTAACCCTAACACTAACCCTAACCCGAACCCTAAACCTAACCCTAACCCTAACCCTAACCCAAACCCGAACCCTAACCCTAACCCCTAACCCGAACCCTAACCCTAACCCGAACCCTAACCCTAACCCAAACCCTAACCCTAACCCGAACCCTAACCTAACCCTAATCCGAAACCTAACCCTAACCCTAACCCTAACACTAACCCCTAACCCTAACCCTAACCCTAACCCCAACACTACCCCTAACACTAACCCTAACACTAACCAGAACCCTAAAACTAACCCTAACCTTAACCCTAACCCTAACCCTAATCCGAACCCTACCCCTAACCCTAATCCGAACCCTAACCCTAACCCTAAACCTAACCCTAACCCGAACCTGAACACTAAAACTAACCCTAACCAGAACCCGAACCCTAACTCGAACCCTAACCCGAACCCTAAACCTAATCCTAACGCGAACCCTAACCCTAGCCATAACCCGAACCCTAACCCGAACCCTAACCCTAACCCTAACCCGAACCCTCCCCCGAACCCTAACCCTAACCTAAACACTAACCCCAAACCCTAACCCGAACTCGAACACTAACCCGAACCCTAACCCTAACCCGAACCCGAACACGAAACCTAACCCTAACCCTAACACGAACCCTAAACCGAACCCTAACCCTAACCCTAACCCGAACCCTAACCCTAACGCTAACCCTAACCCAAACCCGAACACTAACTCTAACCCGAACCCTAAACCGAACCCTAACCCGAACCCTAACACTAACCCTAAACCTAACCCGAACTGTAACCCTAACCCGAACCCTAACCCTAACCCTAACCCTAAACCCGAACCCTAACCCTAACCCTAACCCAAACCCTAACCCTAACCCTAACCCTAACCCAAACACTAAACCTAACCCTAACCGGAACCCTAACCCCAACCCTAACCCGAACCCGAACCCTAACCCTTTACCCGAATCCTAACCCTAACCCGAACCCTAACCCGAACCCTAACCCTAAACCTAACCCCGAACCCGAACCCTAACACTAACCCTAACCCTAACCCGAACCCTAACCCGAACCCTAACCCGAAACCCAACCCTAACCCTAACCGGAAACCGAACCTAACCCTATCCCTTACCCGAACCCTAACCCTAACCCGAAACCTAACCCTAACCCTAACCCTAACCCGAACCCTAACCCTAAACTGACCCCGAACCCGAACCTTAACCCTAACCCTAACCCTAACCCGAACCCTAACCCGAAACCTAACCCTAACCCTTAACCCGAACCCGAACCCTAACCCTATCCCTAACCCTACCCGAACCCTAACCCGAACCCTAACCCGAACCCCAACCCTATCCCTACCCGAAACCGACCCTAACCCTAACCCTAAACCGAACCCGAACCCTAACCCGAACCCTAACCCTAACCCTAACCCTAACCTGAACCCTAACCCTAACCCTAAACCGACCCATAACCCGAACCCTAACACGAACCCTAAACCTAACCCTAACCTTAACCCTAACCCGAACCCTAACCCTAACCCTAACCCGAACCCTAACCCTAACCCAAACCCTAACCCTAACCCTAACCCGAACCCTAACCCTAACCCGAAACTGAACCCTAACCCAAAACCTAACCCGAACCCAACCCTAACCCGAACCGTAACCCTAAGCCGAAACCTAACCCTAACCCTAAACTAACCCGAAACCTAAACCTAAACCGAACCCTAACCACAAACCTAACCCGAACCCAAACCCGAACCCTAACCCTAACCCTAACCCGAACTCTAACCCTAAACCGAACCCTAACCCTAACCCGAACCCTAAACCTAACCCTAACCCGAAACCTAACCGTAACCCGAACCCTAACCCTAACCCTAACCCTAACCCGAACCCTAACCCTAAACCTAACCCGAACCCTAACCCGAACCCTAACCCTAACCCTAACCTGAACACTAACCCCTAACCCTAACCCGAATCCGAACCCTAACCCTAACCCTACTGCTAACCCTAAACCTAACCCTAACCCGAAACCTAACCCTAACCCGAACCCTAACGCGAACCCTAACCCGAACCCTAACCCTAACCCTAACCTAACCCTAATCCAAACCCTAACCCTAACCCTAAACCTAACCCTAACCCTAACTCCAAACCTAACCCTAACACTAACCCTAACCCGAACCCTAAACCTAACCCTAACCCTAACCCTAACCCAAACCCGAACCCTAACCCTAACCCCTAACCCGAACCCTAACCCTAACCCGAACCCTAACCCTAACCCAAACCCTAACCCTAACCCGAACCCTAACCTAACCCTAATCCGAAACCTAACCCTAACCCTAACCCTAACACTAACCCCTAACCCTAACCCTAACCCTAACCCCAACACTACCCCTAACACTAACCCTAACACTAACCCGAACCCTAAACCTAACCCTAACCTTAACCCTAACCCTAATCCGAACCCTACCCCTAACCCTAATCCGAACCCTAACCCTAACCCTAAACCTAACCCTAACCCGTACACGAACACTAAAACTAACCCTAACCAGAACCCGATCCCTAACACAAACCCGAACCCTAACCCTAACCCGAACCCTAAAACTACCCGAAACCTAACCCTAACCCGGACCCGAACCCGAACCCGAACCCTAACCCTAACCCTAACCCGAACCCTAACCCTAACCCGAACCCTAACCCGAACTCGAACAATAACCCGAACCCGAACCCTAACCCTAACCCTACCTCTAACCCAAACCCTAAACCGAACCCTAACTCGAACCCTAAACCAACCCGAACACGAACCCGAATCCTAACCCTAACCCTAACACGAACCCGAACCCTAACCTTAACCCAAAACCTAACCCTAACCCTAACCCCGTACCCGGACCCTAACCCTAAACCTAACCCTAAACCGAAACCTAACCCGAACCCTAACCCGAACCCCAACCCTAACCCTAACCCGAACCCGAACCCGAACCCTAACCCGAACCCTAACCCTAACCCGACCCTAAACCTAACCCTAACCCTAACCCGAACCCTAACACAAACCCTAACCCGACCCCTAACCCGAACCCTAACCCGAACCCTAACCCTAATCCGAACCCTAACCCTAACCCTAACCCGAACCCACACCCTAACTCGAACCCGAACCCTAACCCTAACCCGAAACCTAAACCGAACCCAACCCGAACCCGAACCCTAACCCTAACCCGATCCCTAACCCTAACACTAACCCTAACCCGAAACCTAAACCTTACCCGAACCTTAACCCTAAACCTAACCAGAACCCTAACCCGAACCCTAACCCTAAATCTAACCCGAAACCTAACCCTAACCCGAAACCTAACCCTAACCCTAACCTGAACACTATCCGTAACCCTAACCCGAACCCTAACCGTAACCCGAACCCTAACCCTAACCCTAACCTTAACCCTAACGCGAACCCTAACCCTAACCATAACCCGAACCCTAACCCGAACCCTAACCCTAACCCTAACCTGAACACTAACCCCTAAACCTAACCCGAACCTTAAACCTAACCCGAACCCTAACCCTAACCCTAACCCGAACCCTAACCCGAATCCTAACCCTAACCCTAACCGGAACCCTAACCCTAACCCTAACCCGAACCCTAACCCGAACCCTAACCCTAACCCTAACCCTCACCCGAACCCCAACCCTAACCCTAAACCGAACCCTAACCCTAACCCGAACCCTAACCCTAACCCGAACCCTAACACTAACCCTAATCCGAATCCTAAACCTAACCCTAACCCTAACCCTAACCCGAACCCTAACCCTAACACGAACCCGAACCTTAACCCTAACCCTTAACCTAACCCTAACCCTAACCCTAACCCGAACCTTAACCCGAACCCTAACCCTAACCCTAACCCTAACCCGAACACTAACCCTAAACCGAACCCTAACTCTAAACCTAACCCTAACCCTAACCCGAACCCTAACCCTAACCCTAACCTAACCCTTATCCGAACCCTAACCCTAACCCTAACCCTAACCCTAACACTAACACTAACCCCTAACCCTAACCCGAAACCTAACTCAAACCCTTACCCGAAACAAAACCCTAACCCCTAACCCTAACCCGAACCCGAACCTTAAACCTAACCCTAACCCTAACCCTAACCCTAACACGAACCCGAACCCTAACCCTAACCCAAACCCTAACCCTAACCCTAACCCCGAACCCGGACCCTAACCCTAAACCTAACCCTAAACCGAAACCCAACCCGAACCCTAACCCGAACCCCAACCCTAACCCTAACCCGAACCCGAACCCGAACCCGAACCCTAACCCGAACCCTAACCCTAACCCGACCCTAAACCTAACCCTAACCCTAACCCGAACCCTAACACAAACCCTAACCCGAACCCAAACCCTAACCCGAAACCTAACCCTAACCCGAAACCTAACCTTACACCTAACCCGAACACTAACCGTAACCCTAACCCGAACCCTAACCGTAACCCGAACCCTAACCCTAACCCTAACCTTAACCCTAACCCGAACCCTAACCCTAACCATAACCCGAACCCTAACCCGAACCCTAACCCTAACCCTAACCCGAACCCTAACCCGAACCCTAACCCTAACCCTAACCCTCACCCGAACCCCAACCCTAACCCTAAACCGAACCCTAACCCTAACCCGAACCCTAACCCTAACCCGAACCCTAACACT
Source organism: Urocyon cinereoargenteus (assembly GCA_032313775.1). Taxonomy (NCBI): domain Eukaryota; kingdom Metazoa; phylum Chordata; class Mammalia; order Carnivora; family Canidae; genus Urocyon; species Urocyon cinereoargenteus. Next base: position 521,231 of record JAVLSZ010000047.1, on the reverse strand, counting down.
AACCCTAATCCGAATCCTAAACCTAACCCTAACCCTAACCCTCACCCGAACCCCAACCCTAACCCTAAACCGAACCCTAACCCTAACCCTAACCCGAACACGAACCCTAACCCGAACCCTAACCCTAACCCTAATCCGAATCCTAAACCTAACCCTAACCCTAACCCTAACCCGAACCCTAACCCTAACACGAACCCGAACCTTAACCCTAACCCTTAACCTAACCCTAACCCTAACCCGAACCTTAACCCGAACCCTAACCCTAACCCTAACCCGAACACTAACCCTAAACCGAACCCTACTCTAAACCTAACCCTAACCCTAACCCGAACCCTAACCCTAACCCTAACCTAAACCTTATCCGAACCCTAACCCTAACCCTAACCCTAACCCTAACACTAACACTAACTCCTAACCCTAACCCGAAACCTAACTCAAACCCTTACCCGAAACAAAACCCTAACCCCTAACCCTAACCCGAACCCGAACCCTAAACCTAACCCTAACCCTAACCCTAACCCTAAACCGAACCCGAACCCTAACCCTAACCCGAACCCTAACCCTAACCCTAACCCCAACCCGAACCCTAACCCGAAACCTAACCCTAAACCTAACCCGAACCCAAACCCTAACACGAACACTAACCCTAACCCGAACTCGAACCCTAACCCTAAACCTAAACGTAACCCGCACCCTAACCCTAACCTGAACCCGATCCCTAACCCTAAACCTAACCCTAAACCTAAACCTAACCTGAACCCTAACCCTAACTTGAACCCGAAACCTTACCCTAACCCTAACCCTAACCCTAACCCCAAACCTAACCCTAACACTAACCCTAACCCTAACCCGAAACCTAACCCTAACCCTTACCCTAACCCTAACCCGAACCCGAACCCTAACACTAACCCCTAACCCGAACACTAACCCTAACCCGAAACCTAACACTAACCCGAACCCTAACCCTAACCCGAACCCTAACCTAACCCTAATCTGAACCCTAAACCTAACCCTAACCCTAACCCTAACACTAACTCCTAACCCTAACCCGAACCCTAACCCGAACCCTAACCCTAACCCTAACCCGAACCCTAACCCTAACCATAACCCGAACCCTAAACCGAACCCTAACACTAACCCTAACCCGAACCCTAACTCAAACCCTAAACCTAACCCTAACCTGAACACTAACCCCTAACCCTAACCCGAACCCGAACCCTAACCCTAACCCTAACCCTAACCCGAACCCTAACTCTAACGCGAACCCTAAACCGAACCCTAACCCGAACCCTAAAACTAACCCTAACCCGAACCGTAACCCTAACACTAACCCTAACCCGAACCCTAAACCTAACCCTAACCCTAAACCGAACCCTAACCCTAACCCTAACCCGACCCCTAACACGAACCCTAACACGAACCCTAAACCTAACCCTAACCCTAACCCTAACCCGAACACTAACCCTAACCCTAACCCGAACGCTAACCCTAAACCGAACCCTAACCCTAACCCTAAGCCGACCCCTAACCCGAACCCTAACACAAACCCTAAACCTAATCCTAACCCTAAACCTAACCCGAACCCTCACTCTAACCCGAACCCTAACCCGAACCCTAAACCGAACCCTAACTCTAACCCGAACCCTAAACCGAACCCTAACCCGAACCCTAACACTAACCCTAACCCGAATCGTAAACCTAACCCTAACCCTAACCCGAACACTAACCCTAACCCTAACCCTAACCCGAACCCTAACCCTAACCCTTACCCGACCCCTAACCCGAACCGAACACGAAGCCTAAACCTAACCCTAACCCTAACCCTAACCCAAAGCCTAACCCTAACCCTAACCCGAACCCTAAACCTAACCCGAACCCTACTCCTAACCCTAAACCGAACCCTAACCCTAACCCTAACCCGAACCCTAAACCTAACCTGAAACCTAACCCGAACCCTAATCCTAATCCTAACCCTAAACCTAACCTAAACCTAACCCTAACCCTAACCCAAACCCGAACCCTAACCCGAACCCTACCCCTAACCCTAATCCGAACCCTAACCCTAACCCTAAACCTAACCCAAACCCGAACCCGAACCCTAACCCTAACCCTAACCGGAACCCGAAACCTAAACCTAAACCAAACCCTAACCCTAACCCGAACCCTAACCCTACCCGAAACCTAACCCTAAACCAAACCCGAACCCGAAGCCGAACCCTAACCCTAACCCTAACCCGAACCCTAACCCTAACCCGAACCCTAACCCGAACCCGATCAATAACCCGAACCCGAACCCTAACCCTAACCCTAACTCTAATCCAAACCCTAAACCGAACCCTAACTCGAACCCTAAACCTAACCCGAAACCGAACCCGAACACTAAACCTAACCCTAACACGAACCCGAACCCTAAACCTAAACCTAACCCGAACCCTAACCCTAACCCGAACCCTAACCCTAACCCTAACCCCGAACCGGGAACCTAACCCTAAACCTAACCCTAACCCGAACCCTAACCCGAACCCTAACCCGAACCACAACCCTAACCCTAACCCTAACCCGAACCCGATCCCTAACCCTAACCCGAACCCTAACCCTAACCCGACCCTAACCATAACCCTAACCCTAAACCGAACCCTAACCCTAACTCTAACCCGACCCCTAACCCGAAACCTAATACGAACCCTAACCCTAAACCTAACCCTAACCCTAAACCGAACCCTAACCCTAAACCTTACCCGAACCCTAACCCTAACCCGAACCCTAACCCTAACCCTAATCCGAATCCTAACCCTAACTCGAACCCGAACCCTAACCCTAACCCAAACCCTAACCCTAACCCGAACCCTAACCTAACCCTAATCCGAAACCTAACCCTAACCCTAACCCTAACACTAACCCCTAACCCTAACCCTAACCCTAACCCTAACCCCAACACTACCCCTAACACTAACCCTAACACTAACCCGAACCCTAAACCAAACCCTAACCTTAACCCTAACCCTAACCCTAATCCGAACCCTACGCCTAACCCTAATACGAAACCTAACCCTAACCCGAAACCTAACCTTAACCCTAACCCGAACACTAACCGTAACCCTAACCCGAACCCTAACCGTAACCCGAACCCTAACCCTAACACTAACCTTAACCCTAAACCGAACCCTAACCCTAACCATAACCCGAACCCTAACCCGAACCCTAACCCTAACCCTAACCTGAACACTAACCCCTAAACCTAACCCGAACCTTAAACCTAACCCGAACCCTAAACCTAACCCTAACCCTAACACGAACCCGAACCCTAACCCTAACCCAAACCCTAACCCTAACCCTAACCCCGAACCCGGACCCTAACCCTAAACCAAACCCTAAACCGAAACCTAACACGAACCCTAACCCGAACCCCAACCCTAACCCTAACCCGAACCCGAAACCGAACCCGAACCCTAACCCGAACCCTAACCCTAACCCGACCCTAAACCTAACCCTAACCCTAACCCGAACCCTAACACAAACCCTAACCCGACCCCTAACCCGAACCCTAACCCGAACCCTAACCCTAATCCGAACCCTAACCCTAACCCTAACCCGAACCCACACCCTAACTCGAACCCGAAACCTAACCCTAACCCGAAACCGGCCCCTAACCCGAACCCTAATACGAACCCTAACCCTAAACCTAACCCTAACCCTAAACCGAACCCTAACCCTAAACCTTACCCGAACCCTAACCCTAACCCGAACCCTAATGCTAACCCTAATCCGAACCCTAACCCTAACTCGAACCCGAACCCTAACCCTAACCCGAAACCTAAACGGAACCCAACACTAACCCGAAACCTAACCCTAACCCGATCCCTAACCCTAACACTAACCCTAACGCGAAACCTAAACCTAACCCAAACCTTAACCCTAAACCTAACCCGAACCCTAACCAGAACCCTAACCATAACCCTAACCCGAACCCTAACCCTAACCCGAAACCTAACCCTAACCCTAACCCGAAAACTAACCCTAACCCTAACCCGAACCCTAACCCTAACACGAACCCGAACCTTAACCCTAACCCTTAACCTAACCCTAACCCTAACCCGAACCTTAACCCGAACCCTAACCCTAACCCTAACCCGAACACTAACCCTAAACCGAACCCTACTCTAAACCTAACCCTAACCCTAACCCGAACCCTAACCCTAACCCTAACCTAAACCTTATCCGAACCCTAACCCTAACCCTAACCCTAACCCTAACACTAACACTAACTCCTAACCCTAACCCGAAACCTAACTCAAACCCTTACCCGAAACAAAACCCTAACCCCTAACCCTAACCCGAACCCGAACCCTAAACCTAACCCTAACCCTAACCCTAACCCTAAACCGAACCCGAACCCTAACCCTAACCCGAACCCTAACCCTAACCCTAACCCCAACCCGAACCCTAACCCGAAACCTAACCCTAAACCTAACCCGAACCCAAACCCTAACACGAACACTAACCCTAACCCGAACTCGAACCCTAACCCTAAACCTAAACGTAACCCGCACCCTAACCCTAACCTGAACCCGATCCCTAACCCTAAACCTAACCCTAAACCTAAACCTAACCTGAACCCTAACCCTAACTTGAACCCGAAACCTTACCCTAACCCTAACCCTAACCCTAACCCCAAACCTAACCCTAACACTAACCCTAACCCTAACCCGAAACCTAACCCTAACCCTTACCCTAACCCTAACCCGAACCCGAACCCTAACACTAACCCCTAACCCGAACACTAACCCTAACCCGAAACCTAACACTAACCCGAACCCTAACCCTAACCCGAACCCTAACCTAACCCTAATCTGAACCCTAAACCTAACCCTAACCCTAACCCTAACACTAACTCCTAACCCTAACCCGAACCCTAACCCGAACCCTAACCCTAACCCTAACCCGAACCCTAACCCTAACCATAACCCGAACCCTAAACCAAACCCTAACACTAACCCTAACCCGAACCCTAACTCAAACCCTAAACCTAACCCTAACCTGAACACTAACCCCTAACCCTAACCCGAACCCGAACCCTAACCCTAACCCTAACCCTAACCCGAACCCTAACTCTAACGCGAACCCTAAACCGAACCCTAACCCGAACCCTAAAACTAACCCTAACCCGAACCGTAACCCTAACACTAACCCTAACCCGAACCCTAAACCTAACCCTAACCCTAAACCGAACCCTAACCCTAACCCTAACCCGACCCCTAACACGAACCCTAACACGAACCCTAAACCTAACCCTAACCCTAACCCTAACCCGAACACTAACCCTAACCCTAACCCGAACGCTAACCCTAAACCGAACCCTAACCCTAACCCTAAGCCGACCCCTAACCCGAACCCTAACACAAACCCTAAACCTAATCCTAACCCTAAACCTAACCCGAACCCTCACTCTAACCCGAACCCTAACCCGAACCCTAAACCGAACCCTAACTCTAACCCGAACCCTAAACCGAACCCTAACCCGAACCCTAACACTAACCCTAACCCGAATCGTAAACCTAACCCTAACCCTAACCCGAACACTAACCCTAACCCTAACCCTAACCCGAACCCTAACCCTAACCCTTACCCGACCCCTAACCCGAACCGAACACGAAGCCTAAACCTAACCCTAACCCTAACCCTAACCCAAAGCCTAACCCTAACCCTAACCCGAACCCTAAACCTAACCCGAACCCTACTCCTAACCCTAAACCGAACCCTAACCCTAACCCTAACCCGAACCCTAAACCTAACCTGAAACCTAACCCGAACCCTAATCCTAATCCTAACCCTAAACCTAACCTAAACCTAACCCTAACCCTAACCCAAACCCGAACCCTAACCCGAACCCTACCCCTAACCCTAATCCGAACCCTAACCCTAACCCTAAACCTAACCCAAACCCGAACCCGAACCCTAACCCTAACCCTAACCGGAACCCGAAACCTAAACCTAAACCAAACCCTAACCCTAACCCGAACCCTAACCCTACCCGAAACCTAACCCTAAACCAAACCCGAACCCGAAGCCGAACCCTAACCCTAACCCTAACCCGAACCCTAACCCTAACCCGAACCCTAACCCGAACCCGATCAATAACCCGAACCCGAACCCTAACCCTAACCCTAACTCTAATCCAAACCCTAAACCGAACCCTAACTCGAACCCTAAACCTAACCCGAAACCGAACCCGAACACTAAACCTAACCCTAACACGAACCCGAACCCTAAACCTAAACCTAACCCGAACCCTAACCCTAACCCGAACCCTAACCCTAACCCTAACCCCGAACCGGGAACCTAACCCTAAACCTAACCCTAACCCGAACCCTAACCCGAACCCTAACCCGAACCACAACCCTAACCCTAACCCTAACCCGAACCCGATCCCTAACCCTAACCCGAACCCTAACCCTAACCCGACCCTAACCATAACCCTAACCCTAAACCGAACCCTAACCCTAACTCTAACCCGACCCCTAACCCGAAACCTAATACGAACCCTAACCCTAAACCTAACCCTAACCCTAAACCGAACCCTAACCCTAAACCTTACCCGAACCCTAACCCTAACCCGAACCCTAACCCTAACCCTAATCCGAATCCTAACCCTAACTCGAACCCGAACCCTAACCCTAACCCAAACCCTAACCCTAACCCGAACCCTAACCTAACCCTAATCCGAAACCTAACCCTAACCCTAACCCTAACACTAACCCCTAACCCTAACCCTAACCCTAACCCTAACCCCAACACTACCCCTAACACTAACCCTAACACTAACCCGAACCCTAAACCAAACCCTAACCTTAACCCTAACCCTAACCCTAATCCGAACCCTACGCCTAACCCTAATACGAAACCTAACCCTAACCCGAAACCTAACCTTAACCCTAACCCGAACACTAACCGTAACCCTAACCCGAACCCTAACCGTAACCCGAACCCTAACCCTAACACTAACCTTAACCCTAAACCGAACCCTAACCCTAACCATAACCCGAACCCTAACCCGAACCCTAACCCTAACCCTAACCTGAACACTAACCCCTAAACCTAACCCGAACCTTAAACCTAACCCGAACCCTAAACCTAACCCTAACCCTAACACGAACCCGAACCCTAACCCTAACCCAAACCCTAACCCTAACCCTAACCCCGAACCCGGACCCTAACCCTAAACCAAACCCTAAACCGAAACCTAACACGAACCCTAACCCGAACCCCAACCCTAACCCTAACCCGAACCCGAAACCGAACCCGAACCCTAACCCGAACCCTAACCCTAACCCGACCCTAAACCTAACCCTAACCCTAACCCGAACCCTAACACAAACCCTAACCCGACCCCTAACCCGAACCCTAACCCGAACCCTAACCCTAATCCGAACCCTAACCCTAACCCTAACCCGAACCCACACCCTAACTCGAACCCGAAACCTAACCCTAACCCGAAACCGGCCCCTAACCCGAACCCTAATACGAACCCTAACCCTAAACCTAACCCTAACCCTAAACCGAACCCTAACCCTAAACCTTACCCGAACCCTAACCCTAACCCGAACCCTAACGCTAACCCTAATCCGAACCCTAACCCTAACTCGAACCCGAACCCTAACCCTAACCCGAAACCTAAACGGAACCCAACACTAACCCGAAACCTAACCCTAACCCGATCCCTAACCCTAACACTAACCCTAACGCGAAACCTAAACCTAACCCAAACCTTAACCCTAAACCTAACCCGAACCCTAACCAGAACCCTAACCATAACCCTAACCCGAACCCTAACCCTAACCCGAAACCTAACCCTAACCCTAACCCGAAAACTAACCCTAACCCTAACCCGAACCCTAATCGTAAACCGAACCCTAACCCTAACCCTAAACCTAACCCTAAACCGAACCCTAACCCTAACCCTAACCCGAACCCTAAACCGAAACCTAACCCTAACCAAACCTGAACACTAACCCCTAAACCTAACCCGAACCCTAACCCTAGCCGAACCCTAACCCTAACCCTAACCCGAACCCTAAGCCTAACCCGAACCTTAACCCTAACCCGAACCCTAACCCGAACCCTAAACCGAACCCTAACCCTAACCCTAACCCGAACCCTAACCCTAACCCGAACACTAACCCTAAACCTAACCCTAACCCTAACCCGAACCCTAACCCGAAACCTAACCCGAACCCTAACCCTAACACTAACTCGAACCCTAACCCGAAACCTAACCCTAAACCCAACGCGAACCCTAACCCTAACCCTAACCCGAACCCTAACCCGAACCCAAAACTAACCCTAACCCTCACCCGAAACCTAACCCTAACCCTAAACCGAACCCTAACCCGAACCCTAACCCTAACGCTAATCCGAATCCTAACCCTAACCCTAACCCTAAACCTAACCCGAACCCTAACCCTAACCCGAACCCGAACCCTAACCCTAACCCTAACCCTAACCCTAAACCGAACCTTAACCCGAACCCTAACCCTAACCCGAACCCTAACCCTAACCCTAACCCGAACACTAACCCTAACCCGAACCCTAACCCTAACCCTAACCCTAACCCGAACCCTAACCCTAACCCTAACCTAACCCTAAAACGAACCCTAACCCTAATCCTAACCCTAACCCTAACCCTAACACTAACCCCTAACCCTAACCCGAAACCTAAACCTAACTCTTACCCGAACCCGAACCCTAACCCCTAGCCCTAACCCGAACCCGAACCCTAAACCTAAACCTAACCCTAACCCTAACCCTAAAACGAACCCGAACCCTAACCTGAACCCTAACCCTAACCCTCACCCGAACCCTAACCCTAACCCTAACCCGAAACCGATCCCTAACCCTAACCCTAACCCTAAACCTAACCCTAACCCGAACCCTCACCCTAACCCGAACCCGAAACCTAACCATAACCCTAACCCTTACCCTAACCCTAACCCCAAACCTAACCCTAAAACTAACCCTAACCCTAAAACGAACTCTAACCCTAACCCTAACCTTAACCCTAACCCGAACCCGAACCCTAACACTAACCCCTAACCCGAACACTAACCCTAACCCGAACCCTAACCCTAACCCGAACCCTAACCCTAACCCGAACGCTAACCTAACCCTAATCTGAACCCTAACCCTAACCCTAACCCTAACCCTAACATTAACACCTAACCCTAAACCGAACCCTAACTCGACCCTAACCTGAACCCTAAAACTAATCCTAACCCGAACCCTAACCCTAACCATAACCCGAACTCTAAACCGAACCCTAACCCTAACCCTAACCTGAACACTAACCCTTAACCCTAACCCGAATTCGAACCCTAACCCGAACCCTAACACTAACCCTAACCCGAACCCGAACCCTAACCCTAACCCGAACCCTAACCCTAACCCTAACCTGAACCCTAACCCTAACCCTAACCCTAACACTAAACCGAACCCTAAATCTAACCCGAACCCTAAACCGAACCCTAACCCGAACCCTAACCCTAACCCTAACCCTAACCCGAACCGTAACCCTAACCCGAACCCTATTCCTAACACTAACCCTAACCCTAACCCGATCTGTAACCCGAACCCTAACACGAACTCTAACCCTAACCCTAACCCGAACCCTAACCTTAACCCTAACCCGAACCCAAACCGAACCCTAACCAGAACCCTAACCCTAACCCTAACCCGAACCCTAACCCGAACCCTAACCCTAACCCTTTACCCGAACCCTAACCCTAACCCGAACGCTAAACCTAACCCTAACCGGAACCCTAACCCTAACCCTAACCCGAACCCGAACCCTAACCCTTTACCCGAAACCTAACCCTAAACCGAACCCTAACCCGAACCCTAACCCTAAACCTAACCCCGAACCCGAACCCTAACCCTAACCCTAACCCTAACCCGAACCCTAACCCTAACCCTTACCCGAACCCCAACCCTAACCCTAACCCGAACCCGACCCTAACCCTAACCCTAACCCGAACCCTAACCCTAACCTGAACCCTAACCCTAACCCTAACCCTAACCCGAACCCTAACCCTAACCTGACCCCGAACCCGAACCCTAACACGAACACTAAACCTAACCCTAACCCTAACCCGAACCCCGAACCCGGAACCTAACCCTAAACCTAACCCTATCGCAAACCCTAACCCGAACCCTAACCCGAAACCCAACCCTAACCCGAACCCGAACCCGAACCCTAAACCTAACCCGACCCTAACCATAACCCTAACCCTAACCCGAACCCTAAACCTAAACCTAACCCGACCCCTAACCCAAAACCTAACACGAACCCTAACCCTAACCCTAACCCTAACCCTAACCCGAACCCTAACCCTAAACCTAACTCGAACACTAACCCAAACCCGAACCCTAACCCTAACCCTAACCCGAACCCTACCCTACCTCGAACCCGAACCCTAACCCTAACCCGAAACCTAAACCGAACCCAACCCTAACCCGAACCCTAACCCTAACCCGATCCCTAACCCTAACACTAACCCTAACGCGAAACCTAAACCTAACCCAAACCTTAACCCTAAACCTAACCGGAACCCTAACCAGAACCCTAACCCTAACCCTAACCCGAACCCTAAACCTAACACGAAACCTAACCCTAACCCGAAACCTAACCCTAACCCTAAACCGAACCCTAACCGTAAACCGAAACCTAAACCTAACCCTAAACCTAACCCTAAACCGAACCCTAACCCTAACCCTAACCCGAACCCTAACCCGAAACCTAACCCGAACCCTAACCCTAACCCTAACTCGAACCCTAACCCGAATCCTAACCCTAACCCTAACCGGAATCCTAACCCTAACCCTAACCCTAACCCTAACCCTAATCCTAACCCTAACCCGAATCCTAACCCTAACCCTAACCCTCACCCGAACCCTAACCCTAACCCTAAACCGAACCCTAACCCTAACCGTAACCCGAACACGAACCCTAACCCGAATCCTAACCCTAACCCTAATCCGAATCCTAAACCTAACCCTAACCCTTACCCTAACCCGAACCCTAACCCTAACCCGAACCCGAACCCTAACCCTAACCCTTAACCTAAACCTAACCCTAACCCGAACCTTAACCCGAACCCTAACCCTAACCCGAACCCTAAGCCTAACCCTAACTCGAACACTAACCCTAAACCGAACCCTAAACCTAACCCTAACCCTAACCCTAACCCTAACCCGAACCCTAACCCTAACACTAACCTAACCCTAATCCGAACCCTAACCCTAACCCTAACACTAAGCTTAACCCTAAACCGAACCCTAACCCTAACCCTTACCCTAACCCTAACCCGAACTCGAACCCTAACACTAACCTCTAACCCGAACACTAACACTAACCCGAACCCTAACCCTAACCCGAACCCTAACCCTAACCCGAACCCTAACCTAACCCTAATCCGAACCCTAACCCTAACCCTAACCCTAACACTAACCCCTAACCCTAACCCGAACCCTAACCCGAACCCTAACCGAAACCCTAACCCTAACCCGAACCCTAACCCTAACCATAACCCGAAACCTAACCCTAACCCGAACCCGAACCCTAACCCTAACCCTAACCCTAACCCGACCCAAAACCAAACCCTAACCCTAACCCTAACCCTAACCCTAACCCTAACCTAACCCTTACCCGAACACTAACCCTAACCCTAACCAGAACCCTAACCCTAACCCTAACCCAAACCCGAACCCTAACCCGAACCCTAACCCTAAGCCTAACCCCAACCCTAACCCTAACCCTAACCCGAACCCTAACCCGAACCCTAACCCGAACCCTAACCCTATCCCTAAACCAAACCCTAACCCTAACCTTAACCCTAACCCGAACCCGAACCCTAAACCGAACCCTTACCCTAACCCTAATCCGAACCCTATCCCTAACCCTAACCCTAACCCTAACCGAACCTGAACCCTAACCCTAACCCGAACCATAACCCTAACCCTAACCCTAACCCTAACCCGAACCCTAACACTAACCCCTAACCCTAACCGTAACCCTAACCCGAACACGAACCCAAAACCTAACCCTAACCACTAACACGAACCCTAACCCTAACCCGAACCCTAACCCTAACCCTAAACCTAACCCGAACCCGAACCCTAACCCGAACCCTAACCCAAACCCTAATCCGAACCCTGAACCTAACCCTAACCCTAACCCTAATGCGAACCCTAACCCTAACCCGAACCCGAACCCTAACCCGAACCCGAACCGTAACCCTAACCCGAACACGAAACCTAACCCTAAACCGAACCCGAACAATAACCCGAACCCGAACCCTAACCCTAACCCTAACTCTAACCCAAACACTAACCCGAACCCTAACACGAACCCTAACCCTAACCCGAACCCGAACACGAACCCGAACCCTATCCCTAAACCTAACACGAACCCTAACCCTAACCCGAACCCTAACCCTAACCCGGACCCTAACACTAACCCTAACCCCGAACCCGGACCGTAAACCTAAACCTAACCCTAACCCGAACCCTAACCCGAACCCTAACCCGAACCCCAACCCTAACCCTAACCCGAACCCGAACCCGAACCCGAACCCTAACCCTAACCCGAACCCTAACCTTAACCCGACCCTAACCCTAAACTTAACCCTAACCTGAACCCTAACCCTAACCCTAACCCGACCCCTAACCCGATCCCTAACCCTAACCCTAACCCTAACCCGAACCCTAACCCTAACCCTAGTCCAAACCCTAAATCTAACCCGAACCCTAACCCTAAACCTAACCCGAATCTTAACCCTAACCCGAACCCGAACCCTAACCCTAACCCGAAAACTAAACCGAACCCACCCTAACCCGAACCCTAACCCTAAACCAAACCCTAACCCTAACCCTAACCCTTACCCGAACCCTAAACCTAACCCGAACCCTAACCCTAAACCTAACCCGAACCCTAACCCGAACCCTAACCCTAACCCTAACCCGAACCCTAACCCTAAACCGAACCCTAACCATAACCCTAACCCGAACCCTAACACTAACCCTAACCCTAACCCGAACCCTAACCGTAACCCGAACTCTAACCCTAACCCTAACCCTAACCCTAAACCGAAACCTAACCCTAACCCTAACCCGAACCCTAACCCGAAACCTAACCCTAACCCTTACCTGAACACTAACCCCTAACCCTAACCAGAACCCTAACCCTAACCCGAACCCTAACCCTAAACCTAACCTGAAGCCTAACCCTAACCCTAACCCTAAACCTAACCCTAACACTAACCCGAACCCTAACCCTAACCCTAACCCGAACCCTAACCCTAACCCTAACCCGAAACCTAACCCTAACCCGAACCCTAACCCTAACCCGAACCCGAACCCGAACCCTAACCCTAAACTGAACCCTAACCCTAAACCTAACCCTAACCCGAACCCTAACCAAAACCCGAACCCTAACCCGAACCCGAACCCTAACCATAACCCGAACCCGAACCCTAACCCTAACCCAAACCCTAACCCTAACCCTAACCCGAACACTAAACCTAACCCTAACCCGAAACCTAACCCTAACCCTAACCCGAACCCTAACCCTAATCCTAACCCGAATCATAACACTAACCCTAACCCGAACCCTAACCCGAACCCTAACCCTAACCCTAACCCTAACCCAAACCCTAACCTAACCCTAACCCGAACCCTAACCCTAACCCTAACCCGAACCCTAACCCTAACACTAACCCTAACCCTATCTCGAACCCGAACCCTAACCCTAACCCGAACCCGAACCCTAACCCTAACCCTAACCCTAACCCTAACCCGAACCCTAACCCTAACCCTAAACCTAACCCTAAACCTAATCCGAACCCTAACGCTAACCCGAACCCTAACCCTAACCCTAACCCTAACCCTAACCCTAACCCTAACCCTAACCCTAACCCTAACCCTAAAACCTAACCCTAACCCTAACCCTGACCCTAACCCTAACCCGAACACTACCCCTAACCCTAAACCGAACCCTAACCCTAACCCTAAACCTAACCTAACCCGAACCCTAACCCTAACCCTAACCCTAAACCTAACCATAACCCCTAAACCTAACCCGAACCCTAAACCTAACCCGAACACTAACCCTAACCCTAACCCAAACCCTAACCCTAACCCTAACCCCAACTTGAAACCTAACCCGAACCCTAACCCTAACCCTAACCCTAACCCGATCCCTAACCCGAACTCTAACTCGACCCTAACCCTAACCCCTAACTCTAACCCTAACCCGAAACCTAACCCTAAACCGAAACCAAACCCTAACCCTAACCCGAACCCTAACCCTAACCTTAACACTAATCCGAACCCTAACCCGAACCCGAACAATAACCCGAACCCGAACCCTAACCCTAACCCTAACTCTAACCCAAACACTAACCCGAACCCTAACTCGAACCCTAACCTTAACCCGAACCCGACCCCGAACACGAACCCTAACCCTAACCCTAACACGAACCCGAAACCTAACCCGAACCCTAACCCGAACCCTAACCCTAACCCGAACCCTAACCCTAACCCTAAACCCGAAACCGGACCCTAACCCTAAACCTAACCCTAACCCGAACCCTAACCCGAACCCTAACCCGATCCCCAACCCTAACCCTAACCCGAACCCGAACCCTAACCCTAGCCGAACCCTAACCCTAAACCGACCCTAACCCTAACCCTAACCCTAACCCAAAACCTAACCCTAACCCTAACCCGACCCCTAAACCGAACCCTAACACGAACCCTAACCCTAACCCTAACCCTAACCCGAACCCTAACCCTAACCCTAGCCCGAACCCTAACCCTAACCCGAACCCTAAACCTAACCCTAACACGAACCCTAGCACTAACCCGAACCCGAACCCTAACCCGATCCCGAACCATAACCCTAACCCGAAACCTAACCCGAACCCAACCCTAACCTGATCCCTAACCCTAACCCGAACCCTAACCCGAACCCTAACCCTAACCCGAACCTTAACCCTAACCCGAACCCTATCCATAACCCTAACCCTAACCCTAACCCGAACCCTAACCCAAACCCTAACCCGAAACCTAACCCTAACCCTGACTCGAACCCTAACCCGAACCCTAACCCTAACCCTAACCCGAACCCTAACCCTAACCCTGTCCGAACCCTAACCCGAACACTAACCCCTAACCCTAACCCGAAACTTAACCCTAACCCTTACCCGAACCCGAACCCTAACCCCTAACCCTAACCCGAACCCGAACCTTAAACCTAACCCTAACCCTAAACCTAACCCTAACCCGAACCCGAACCCTAACCCTAACCCGAACCCTAACCCTAACCCTAACCCGAACCCGAACACTAACCCGAGCCCTAAACCTAAACCTAACCCGAAACAAAACCCTAACACGAACCCTTACCCTAACCCGAACCCGAACCCTAACCCTAACCCTAAACCTAACCCGAACCCTAACCCGAACCCTAAACCGAACCCCAACCCTAACCCTAACCCGAACACGACCCTAACCCTAACCATAATCCGAACCCTAACCCTAACCCGAACCCTAACACTAACCCTAACCCTAACCCGAACACTAACCCTAACACTAACCCGACCCCTAACCGGAACCCTAACTCGAACCCTAAACCTAACCCTAACCCTAACCCGAACCCTAACCCTAACCCTAACCCGAACCCTAAACCTAAGCCGAAACCTAACCCTAACCCTTACCCGAACCCTAACCCTAACCCGAACACGAACCCTAACCCTACCCCGAAACCTAACCCGAACCCTATCCCTAAACCTAAACCGTAAACCTAACCCTAACCCAAACCCGAACCCTAACCCTAACCCCTAAACCGAACCCTAACCCTAACCCGAACCCTAACCCTAACCCCTAAACCGAACCCTAACCCTAACCCTAACACTAACCCCTAACCCTAACCCTAACCCTAACTGCAACCCTAAACCTAACACTAACCCTAACCCTAACCCGAACCCTAACCCTAACCCTAAACCGAACCCGAACCCTAACCCTAACCCTAACCCTAACCCGACCCAAAACCAAACCCTAACCCTAACCCTAACCCTAACCCTAACCCTAACCCTTACCCGAACCCTAACCCTAACCCTAACCAGAACCCTAACCCTAACCCTAACCCAAACCCGAAACCTAACCCGAACCCTAACCCTAAGCCTAACCCCAACCCTAACCCTAACCCTAACCCGAACCCTAACCCGAACCCTAACCCGAACCCTAACCCTATCCCTAAACCAAACCCTAACCCTAACCGTAACCCTAACCCGAACCCGAACCCTAACCCGAACCCTTACCCTAACCCTAATCCGAACCCTATCCCTAACCCTAACCCTAACCCTAACCGAACCTGAACCCTAACCCTAACCCGAACCCTAACCCTAACCCTAACCCTAACCCGAACCCGAACCCTAACACTAACCCCTAACCCTAACCGTAACCCTAACCCGAACACGAACCCAAACCCTAACCCTAACCACTAACACGAACCCTAACCCTAACCCGAACCCTAACCCTAACCCTAAACCTAACCCGAACCCGAACCCTAACCCGAACCCTAACCCAAACCCTAATCCGAACCCTGAACCTAACCCTAACCCTAAACCTAATGCGAACCCTAACCCTAACCCGAACCCGAACCCTAATCCGAACCCGAACCGTAACCCTAACCCGAACACGAAACCTAACCCTAAACCGAACCCGAACAATAACCCGAACCCGAACCCTAACCCTAACCCTAACTCTAACCCAAACACTAACCCGAACCCTAACACGAACCCTAACCCTAACCCGAACCCGAACACGAACCCGAACCCTAACCCTAAACCTAACACGAACCCTAACCCTAACCCGAACCCTAACCTTAACCCGGACCCTAACACTAACCCTAACCCCGAACCCGGACCCTAAACCTAAACCTAACCCTAACCCGAACCCTAACCCGAACCCTAACCCGAACCCCAACCCTAACCCTAACCCGAACCCGAACCCGAACCCTAACCCTAACCCGAACCCTAACCTTAACCCGACCCTAACCCTAAACTTAACCCTAACCTGAACCCTAACCCTAACCCTAACCCGACCCCTAACCCGATCCCTAACACGAACCCTAACCCTAACCCTAACCCTAACCCTAACCCGAACCCTAACCCTAACCCTAGTCCGAACCCTAAATCTAATCCGAACCCTAACCCTAAACCTAACCCGAATCTTAACCCTAACCCGAACCCGAACCCTAACCCTAACCCGAAAACTAAACCGAACCCACCCTAACCCGAACCCTAACCCTAACCCAAACCCTAACCCTAACCCTAACCCTTACCCGAACCCTAAACCTAACCCGAACCCTAACCCTAAACCTAACCCGAACCCTAACCCGAACCCTAACCCTAACCCTAACCCGAACCCTAACCCTAAACCGAACCCTAACCATAACCCTAACCCGAACCCTAACCCTAACCCTAACCCTAACCCGAACCCTAACCGTAACCCGAACTCTAACCCTAACCCTAACCCTAACCCTAAACCGAAACCTAACCCTAACCCTAACCCGAACCCTAACCCGAAACCTAACCCTAACCCTTACCTGAACACTAACCCCTAACCCTAACCAGAACCCTAACCCTAACCCGAACCCTAACCCTAAACCTAATCTGAAGCCTAACCCTAACCCTAACCCTAAACCTAACCCTAACACTAACCCGAACCCTAACCCTAACCCTAACCCGAACCCTAACCCTAACCCTAACCCGAAACCTAACCCTAACCCGAACCCTAACCCTAACCCGAACCCGAACCCGAACCCTAACCCTAAACTGAACCCTAACCCTAAACCTAACCCTAACCCGAACCCTAACCAAAACCCGAACCCTAACCCGAACCCGAACCCTAACCATAACCCGAACCCGAACCCTAACCCTAACCCAAACCCTAACCCTAACCCTAACCCGAACACTAAACCTAACCCTAACCCGAAACCTAACCCTAACCCTAACCCGAACCCTAACCCTAATCCTAACCCGAATCATAACACTAACCCTAACCCGAACCCTAACCCGAACCCTAACCCTAACCCTAACCCTAACCCAAACCCTAACCTAACCCTAACCCGAACCCTAACCCTAACCCTAACCCGAACCCTAACCCTAACCCTAACCCTAACCCTATCCCGAACCCGAACCCTAACCCTAACCCGAACCCGAACCCTAACCCTAACCCTAACCCTAACCCGAACCCTAACCCTAACCCTAAACCTAACCCTAAACCTAATCCGAACCCTAACGCTAACCCGAACCCTAACCCTAACCCTAACCCTAACCCTAACCCCTAACCCTAACCCTAACCCTAACCCTAACCCTAAAACCTAACCCTAACCCTAACCCTGACCCTAACCCTAACCCGAACACTAACCCTAACCCTAACCCGAACCCTAACCCTAACCCTAAACCTAACCTAACCCGAACCCTAACCCTAACCCTAACCCTAAACCTAACCATAACCCCTAAACCTAACCCGAACCCTAAACCTAACCCGAACACTAAACCTAACCCTAACCCAAACCCTAACCCTAACCCTAACCCTAACTTGAACCCTAACCCGAACCCTAACCCTAACCCTAACCCTAACCCGATCCCTAACCCGAACTCTAACTCGACCCTAACCCTAACCCCTAACTCTAAACCTAACACGAAACCTAACCCTAAACCGAAACCAAACCCTAACCCTAACCCGAACCCTAACCCTAACCTTAACACTAATCCGAACCCTAACCCGAACCCGAACAATAACCCGAACCCGAACCCTAACCCTAACCCTAACTCTAACCCAAACACTAACCCGAACCCTAACTCGAACCCTAACCCGAACCCGAACCCGACCCCGAACACGAACCCTAACCCTAACCCTAACACGAACCCGAAACCTAACCCGAACCCTAACCCGAACCCTAACCCTAACCCGAACCCTAACCCTAACCCTAAACCCGAAACCGGACCCTAACCCTAAACCTAACCCTAACCCGAACCCTAACCCGAACCCTAACCCGATCCCCAACCCTAACCCTAACCCGAACCCGAACCCTAACCCTAGCCGAACCCTAACCCTAAACCGACCCTAACCCTAACCCTAACCCTAACCCGAAACCTAACCCTAACCCTAACCCGACCCCTAAACCGAACCCTAACACGAACCCTAACCCTAACCCTAACCCTAACCCGAACCCTAACCCTAACCCTAGCCCGAACCCTAACCCGAACCCTAAACCTAACCCTAACACGAACCCTAGCCCTAACCCGAACCCGAACCCTAACCCGAACCCGAACCCTAACCCTAACCCGAAACCTAACCCGAACCCAACCCTAACCTGATCCCTAACCCTAACCCGAACCCTAACCCGAACCCTAACCCTAACCCGAACCTTAACCCTAACCCGAACCCTATCCATAACCCTAACCCTAACCCTAACCCGAACCCTAACCCAAACCCTAACCCGAAACCTAACCCTAACACTGACTCGAAACCTAACCCGAACCCTAACCCTAACCCTAACCCGAACCCTAACCCTAACCCTGTCCGAACCCTAACCCGAACACTAACCCCTAACCCTAACCCGAAACTTAACCCTAACCCTTACCCGAACCCGAACCCTAACCCCTAACCCTAACCCGAACCCGAACCTTAAACCTAACCCTAACCCTAAACCTAACCCTAACCCGAACCCGAACCCTAACCCTAACCCGAACCCTAACCCTAACCCTAACCCGAACCCGAACACTAACCCGAGCCCTAAACCTAAACCTAACCCGAAACCAAACCCTAACACGAACCCTTACCCTAACCCGAACCCGAACCCTAACCCTAACCCTAAACCTAACCCGAACCCTAACCCGAACCCTAAACCGAACCCCAACCCTAACCCTAACCCGAACCCGACCCTAACCCTAACCATAACCCGAACCCTAACCCTAACCCGAACCCTAACCCTAACCCTAACCCTAACCCGAACACTAACCCTAACACTAACCCGACCCCTAACCCGAACCCTAACTCGAACCCTAAACCTAACCCTAACCCTAACCCGAACCCTAACCCTAACCCTAACCCGAACCCTAAACCTAAGCCGAAACCTAACCCTAACCCTTACCCGAACCCTAACCCTAACCCGAACACGAACCCTAACCCTACCCCGAAACCTAACCCGAACCCTATCCCTAACCCTAAACCGTAAACCTAACCCTAACCCAAACCCGAACCCTAACCCTAACCCCTAAACCGAACCCTAACCCTAACCCGAACCCTAACCCTAACCCTAAACCTAACCTAACCCGAACCCTAACCCTAACCCTAACCCTAAACCTAACCATAACCCCTAAACCTAACCCGAACCCTAAACCTAACCCGAACACTAAACCTAACCCTAACCCAAACCCTAACCCTAACCCTAACCCTAACTTGAACCCTAACCCGAACCCTAACCCTAACCCTAACCCTAACCCGATCCCTAACCCGAACTCTAACTCGACCCTAACCCTAACCCCTAACTCTAAACCTAACACGAAACCTAACCCTAAACCGAAACCAAACCCTAACCCTAACCCGAACCCTAACCCTAACCTTAACACTAATCCGAACCCTAACCCGAACCCGAACAATAACCCGAACCCGAACCCTAACCCTAACCCTAACTCTAACCCAAACACTAACCCGAACCCTAACTCGAACCCTAACCCGAACCCGAACCCGACCCCGAACACGAACCCTAACCCTAACCCTAACACGAACCCGAAACCTAACCCGAACCCTAACCCGAACCCTAACCCTAACCCGAACCCTAACCCTAACCCTAAACCCGAAACCGGACCCTAACCCTAAACCTAACCCTAACCCGAACCCTAACCCGAACCCTAACCCGATCCCCAACCCTAACCCTAACCCGAACCCGAACCCTAACCCTAGCCGAACCCTAACCCTAAACCGACCCTAACCCTAACCCTAACCCTAACCCGAAACCTAACCCTAACCCTAACCCGACCCCTAAACCGAACCCTAACACGAACCCTAACCCTAACCCTAACCCTAACCCGAACCCTAACCCTAACCCTAGCCCGAACCCTAACCCGAACCCTAAACCTAACCCTAACACGAACCCTAGCCCTAACCCGAACCCGAACCCTAACCCGAACCCGAACCCTAACCCTAACCCGAAACCTAACCCGAACCCAACCCTAACCTGATCCCTAACCCTAACCCGAACCCTAACCCGAACCCTAACCCTAACCCGAACCTTAACCCTAACCCGAACCCTATCCATAACCCTAACCCTAACCCTAACCCGAACCCTAACCCAAACCCTAACCCGAAACCTAACCCTAACACTGACTCGAAACCTAACCCGAACCCTAACCCTAACCCTAACCCGAACCCTAACCCTAACCCTGTCCGAACCCTAACCCGAACACTAACCCCTAACCCTAACCCGAAACTTAACCCTAACCCTTACCCGAACCCGAACCCTAACCCCTAACCCTAACCCGAACCCGAACCTTAAACCTAACCCTAACCCTAAACCTAACCCTAACCCGAACCCGAACCCTAACCCTAACCCGAACCCTAACCCTAACCCTAACCCGAACCCGAACACTAACCCGAGCCCTAAACCTAAACCTAACCCGAAACCAAACCCTAACACGAACCCTTACCCTAACCCGAACCCGAACCCTAACCCTAACCCTAAACCTAACCCGAACCCTAACCCGAACCCTAAACCGAACCCCAACCCTAACCCTAACCCGAACCCGACCCTAACCCTAAGCATAACCCGAACCCTAACCCTAACCCGAACCCTAACCCTAACCCTAACCCTAACCCGAACACTAACCCTAACACTAACCCGACCCCTAACCCGAACCCTAACTCGAACCCTAAACCTAACCCTAACCCTAACCCGAACCCTAACCCTAACCCTAACCCGAACCCTAAACCTAAGCCGAAACCTAACCCTAACCCTTACCCGAACCCTAACCCTAACCCGAACACGAACCCTAACCCTACCCCGAAACCTAACCCGAACCCTATCCCTAACCCTAAACCGTAAACCTAACCCTAACCCAAACCCGAACCCTAACCCTAACCCCTAAACCGAACCCTAACCCTAACCCGAACCCTAACCCTAACCCCTAAACCGAACCCTAACCCTAACCCTAACACTAACCCCTAACCCTAACCCTAACCCTAACCGCAACCCTAAACCTAACACTAACCCTAACCCTAACCCGAACCCTAACCCTAACCCTAACCCGAACCCGAACCCTAACCCTAATCCTAACCCTAACCCGACCCAAAACCAAACCCTAACCCTAACCCTAACCCTAACCCTAACCCTTACCCGAACCCTAACCCTAACCCTAACCCGAAACCTAACCCTAACCCTAACCCAAACCCGAACCCTAACCCGAACCCTAACCCTAAGCCTAACCCCAACCCTAACCCTAACCCTAACCCGAACCCTAACCCGAACCCTAACCCGAACCCTAACCCTATCCCTAAACCAAACCCTAACCCTAACCTTAACCCTAACCCGAACCCGAACCCTAACCCGAACCCTTACCCTAACCCTAATCCGAACCCTATCCCTAACCCTAACCCTAACCCTAACCGAACCTGAACCCTAACCCTAACCAGAACCATAACCCTAACCCTAACCCTAACCCTAACCCGAACCCTAACACTAACCCCTAACCCTAACCGTAACCCTAACCCGAACACGAACCCAAACCCTAACCCTAACCACTAACACGAACCCTAACCCTAACCCGAACCCTAACCCTAACCCTAAACCTAACCCGAACCCGAACCCTAACCCGAACCCTAACCCAAACCCTAATCCGAACCCTGAACCTAACCCTAACCCTAACCCTAATGCAAACCCTAACCCTAACCCGAACCCGAACCCTAACCCGAACCCGAACCGTAACCCTAACCCGAACACGAAACCTAACCCTAAACCGAAACCGAACCCGAACCCTAACCCGAACCCGAACCCTAACACTAACCCTAACCCTAACCCTAACCCTACCCTAAACCGAACCCTAACTCTAACACGAACCCTAAACCGAACCCTAACCCGAACCCTAACAGTAACCCTAAACCTAACCCTAACCCGAACCCTAACCCTAACCCGATCCCTAACCCTAACCCTAACCCTAAAGCGAACCCTAACCCGAACCCTAACCCGAACCCTAAACCTAACCCTAACCCGAACCCTAACCCTACCCCTAACCCGAACACTAAACCGAACCGTAACCCTAACACTAACCTGAATACTAACCCCTAACCCTAAACCTAACCCGAACCCTAACCCTAACCCGAACCCTAACCCTATCCCGAACCCTAAACCGAACCCTAACCCAATCCCTAAACCGAACCCTAACCCTAACCCTAACAAGAACCCTAACCCGAAACCTAACACTAAACCTAACCCTTACCCTAACCCGAACCCTAAACCTAACCCTAACCGGAACCCTAACCCTAACCCTAACCCGAACCCGAACCCTAACCCTAACCCGAACCCTAACCTTAACCCGACCCTAACCCTAAACTTAACCCTAACCTGAACCCTAACCCTAACCCTAACCCGACCCCTAACCCGATCCCTAACACGAAC